>CM067168.1:12211544-12311544 GCA_034093135.1 Erigeron breviscapus | reverse complement strand
TTGTTGTTGTTGTTGTTGGTTGTTGCTGGTTGCTGTTGTTGTTGTTGTTGTTGTTGTTGTTGTTGTTGTTGTTGTTGTTGTTGTTGTTGTTGTTGTCCTCTTCACCATCTCAAAGACTCAAACCCTATCTCAGTTTACACAGACTTCTACACCTTTTCCTCCTCGGCCTCCTCCTTCTTCGCGCCCATCGCCGCGACCGTATAGTCCACCGATCTGTGCCGCCAGTGCCCTAAAATACCTCTGGGCTTCAAAAACCCAAATATCATTCACGCAACAATCTCATTCACTTTGCTCTCTCTCTCTCTTTGACTGCACCACCTCATCACAAATCAATTTTGTTTCCCCCAATCATCCCTTTATGTCCAATCTCATATCACCACCTCCACAAATCATAACCACCGTCCCCCACTCTCTCCCATCGCTGGTCGGAAAATCCATCGCCGCCATCCCCAAATAAGGCGATTCGATACGAAGGTGTATATATATATATCTATATTTTTTGATATTTTATAATTTGATGTGTTGATTTTCAGTTTTTTATTTGGCTATTTTTGTGGGTTGATTTTCATTTTTTATAATTTTATTATTACTATCAAAGGTGTTGTTCTCCTGATAGAAATAAAAAATAAAAAAAAATTGCAGGGATCGTTGGACTCTACTTATTTTGAAGTTTTTTTGGGCAAGTTTAATAGTTTATTGATTTTTTCCTTCTTTTTCAATTTGGGTATATTCAATTTGTGATCATATTGTACATACAAATCTGTATCCCTTTCTGATTTATTGAGCTATTATTGATATAGTTATTTTTTAATTTTTGTTCTTTGTTGCTTATTGCTTAAATTGAATTATGCAGATTGTAGAAAGATGATATGTTATTGATAGTGCAAATTTACAGCATTATTTATCTATGATTGGTTCGCTGATTTTGAGCCCGCTTGTGATTGTTCCAGCGATGGGTGGCAACCATGTAATTGAAGTTTAGTTATTGTTTTTGAAATCGTATTTCTTGTGCTTGAAATTGTTTGATGAAGCTTAGTGGTGTAGGAGGATTTGTCAAATAAGGTGTCCACTGTGCTTTTTGTTTCAGGAATAAATATACTTTTAGCCTTTTACAAGCAAATGTTTGGTGGATAATGTCACTCTTACAAGGTCCGTCTTTTGTTTTTCTTGATCTTGCGTTTGCAATAAAAAATCCCCTGAGTTCATTGGATAGAATGGAAATTTAAGTTTCACAAATTTATTATGTTTGTTTCAAGTTTATGTATTTGTGTATCTTATATTCATTTGGTATCTTATCTATAGGTATGGTGAAAGCAAAAATTGCTTTATAGGTAAAAACCTAATAATTGAATAAACTATGTTGGCATTCGATATGTCGGAACATGATACAGGCCGACAAACATGGAAGTTTCATCACTAAGGTACACTCACAAAACATCTCAACATCGGCAATCCCTACTTTGTATTGCAGATTCTTGAATGACTAACCAATAATTTTATAACTTTTTAATTCATCATGTACTCGATCTAATGAGAAACTTCAGATTTGTTGATATAAATTTATAATTAATTAAACCAAAATTCACTTTTGTAGCTTATTAAGCAAATTCAGACAATGGATATATGATTCAGGTAAAGATATATTTTACTATATTGTCACTGATGCATCATGATAGTAGTGGTATCTTTTAAATTTTTCCGGATTTTGTTATAACTCGGTCATGTTAATGCATGGATCGCTACACAGTAATATCACTTATTTTTGATATAATTCTGCAACTTTTTGGTTTTTGTTCTTATGATTGTTTTCGATTTACATCTATTATTCGGTTAGACTGAAATTGGTTCTCAATATATTTGCGGCAAATGGATTTCATTAGAGTTGCCTTTTTTCAAATAAGAGAATTGTCTATGTATATATCAAGAAGTGCTGCCTCTTTTATGGGCTCTAAGAATTAAAGATGCAATAGAGGAAGCCCAGGGGGTCTCTTTTTTGCATGCTTCAGAAACTCAAAATTTGATACTGTGATTTTAAATCTTTATGCTAGACAAGGTATATATATATATAGGGAAAAGTAAATATAAGGCTGTCCGGCACCTAAGCTTAGGTATGGAACCCCTCACATACTAATTTTTTAATATTTGTTGAATTTTAAATAAATCACATGGCCCCCCATATATATATTATATTCTTCGATCATGATGACTTGCCTCTTTTTCACATGTTAGGGATCAAAATTTATACACGCACAGACACACACATGCAGACACGTAAAAATGAAGTCATCTGCATTTTAATTGTGTTCATAGGACTATAATGCAAAGCTCTCGGACTTTGGTTTGGCAAAATCTGGTCCAATGGGTGATCGGGCTCATATAACAACTCAAGTAATGGGCACCCAAGGTTATACAGACCATGAATATATGGCTACAGGTTCATTAGACTTCTTTGCTTTTGATTTATTCATGTATATTTAAGATAATTAAAAAAATGATTAGCAGTGGTACCTTTTTTTATTAGCATTCACTTGGATATTATATGAAGTCATTCCATGTATGTGAACAGGTTTGATTAACTCCAAAATGTGATGTGTGTAGCATTCGGGTAGTGTTGTTGGAACTCATCACAAGGTGACATGCTATTGATTATAGATAGCTTAGTGAAGAGAAAAAGCTACTAAAATGGGCAAGGTCTCAACTGAAAGATGTGAAGAAAATATTTAGAATCATGAAGATAAAACTTGAAAGAGAATACTCACGAAAAGAGGCCTACTTAGTTGCAAACCATATATTACCTTTTTTTCTTGAAATGGTTACATTTACATTGAACGAGAGGTTAATTTTACATAACGAAACAGGATGGTGAATTTGGTGATATTTACATGATATGAAATTATCCAAAACGAAAAAGAATAATGGAATTGTGTTGTTTGAAGTTGTAATAATCATATATTGTTCGTACAGTTTGTTTTATTTGTTTTAGTAGGATTTTCTCCGCCTCGCTTGTGTGGCACTATATACAAAACCAAGAGTTTGTATATTCACCCAACAACATGGTACATGGTACAGTAACACATACCGCTGCAACGCGCGAGCTGGTGGTTTTTTTTTTCGGGGGGGTTTTTGGGTTTGTATATTCACCCAACAACATGGTACATGGTACAGTAACACATACCGCTGCAACGCGCGAGCACTCATCTAATATCACCAAACATGTTTCACATAATTAAACAATATAACACCTTTAAGTATGTTAATTAATACTCGTATAAGGATAAAAAAAAAACAATGGTGTCGATCACTTATTCTAAACCAAAACCGTGTAATAAATTTGGTGGGGGAAAAAATAGTGACTGTTGGTACTTAGCATCGATTTGGTGAGTTGTCTAAAATAAGTGACGATAGTTGCATCTCGTTCAAGCAATATGGGCCAAGCTGTCTACGTCACTGTTTTACCAAGTTAATTCCCTAGTCACTAAACACATGATTGTTAAAAACATACTTTAACCTTGTATCCTAACATCAGACTTTATTGTCTAATTAAAATTGCCACTTCTAGATTTCAGGTTCGTATGGATGAAGAAATGGGGTGGTTCATCCTTTTAGTACTTTATCAAGTTATTAGTTAGCATTTAAAACACCATAATAGTATTTAATTGAGGAATTCGAACAATACATATCTGAGATAAAACTCAAGACTATTGAAAAACCTCTCAAATAATTCACTCTACAAATGTAGAAAGTGAAATTCTAACCCTAGTGAGATACCCCAATGCTTAAGAATTTACCAATAGGTCACCAACCCTGTTAGCCGGTTCATCTTGTTGTATTTTGATGATTATTACCTTTAACATTTCCAAATTCGGTCATTGAGAGTGTTGAGTTTCATCTAAGGCATGTGTGGTTCGTGCTATGCATATTGCCCAATTGGATGTTACTGTGGTGTCTCGAATGCTAACTATTAACTCGTTTTTAAAAAAACAAAAAATAAAAAATTATTCTTATTTTAATATTAATATATGACACAGCTTGTGAAAAATTAACACATGAGCTATGCAAGTTATTGTTATATTCTGGTGTAAGAGTCAATATGAAGGTTATGCTTATACACATTTACATGTTATTTTACCTTTTCATATATTTACCTTTTTATATTTTACCCAGGTTCAAGTCTGAAGGACAAGATTTACCCTTATTAATCGTGTTTTTGGACGGATTAATAGGAGGTTTCCTTCCATCGGGTATATGAAATAGACATTTCTACTTGAGGAGGCTCTTTAGCGCGGACCCGGTTAAGACAACGTATGTTAAACCTCCCCTGACGAATCATGACACGAAATTTCAAATAAAATTCACCTTTAAAAAAAAAAAAAAAAACATATCTTCAAACAACATTTGTATTTTGTTGTAATATACAGAACATTAAACATTTAAACTACCATTATAGTCTCCAACATGACGTCTTTATTGTATCCATTATCAAACCTATTTACAAACCAAACAATCATACATTTTTTTTTTCTCGTATTTTTTTTCAAACCTATATCCGTTATTATATCCATTATTAAACCTATTTACAAACCAAACGCAAATGGTTTGGGACCGAGCGGGAAGAAATTGGTGAGTTGGAAACAGCAAACTTGTTGGTCAGCGAATTGATTCAAACTTTTAAATCTACGCGCCAGACCCCACAAAACACGCTTTGATGCACCGACAATTTGCTATGGAGTAGTTAGAGCGTGAGCGACACCTTCCACTGACTCGAGTATGCCTTACTCATTACACAGCAGTAAACATCATTCAACTACCCAGTTGCCACTCCTTCATGTTTCCATGTTCATTCATATTACTCCCTTTTACTTTTCTCACATGAACACATGACTCACTTTATTATTGTTTCCACATGTTTAGAAAAGTAGATTCATATATTTGCACTAGGTTTGTTTACTAACAATCTATAACCATAAAAATGGCTTCTCCCAACTCCCCCTAAGATAAGCACAAATTACAGCTAATTGAATACATCATGACATTTAGCTTGTTCTATTCATTTAAAGTATTTGTAAAGGTTTACACCATTACACCAGGGGGTGTGACACATCAGCGTCACGTCAACACCACACAACACCACCCAACAACCACACTACATCTGTAACAATAATTATAAATCATATATTTATATTAAGATCCAACACTTTTGTTAGATTAATTATAGTGTTTGATTTGTAACTCTTGATGTAATTGTACATGAGGTAAGGTGAGGGGGTCTAGATGTAAATTGTTATCCTAGACTAGTATAAATACCCCCTCCCTTCCTTTCCTTTGTAACCTTTAACACTTCTTTAATACCAATCATTCCCTTATCATTTTCTCCCAGTCTCTAAAACACATACATATATTCAAAGGTTCACTTTCATACATATTTTAATCCATATATATACATATTTGCTGCTAGCTGCTGTTCTCAAGTCTTGTGGATGAAAACACAACTCTCTGACTATGGCTTCAAGTATGACAGAATCCTAATTTACTGTGATTCAAAAAGTGCAATTGCAATTTTTGTTAATCTTGTCCAGCACACAAAAACAAAGCACATCAATGTCTGGTACCACTTTCTCAAAGGCCATGTCGAAAAAGGTAACATCGAGTTGTACTTTGTATCTACCAACTACCAACTTACTGATCTTTTCACCAAACCCCTTGATGAACAACGGTTCAACTTCCTAAAAACAAAATTAGGAATGTTGGACCTTCAGACTTAACCATTTTTCTTATCTTTGCTTTCTCTCTATTCTTTTCTATTATCTGCAAACATTGATGTTGTCTATACAATTTGTTTACTACATGCAATGTTTGAGGGGAAGAATTTGAGAGAATGCATGTTCTGAGGGGGAGTGTGTAACTATATGTTATTTCCGGGGGGGGGTTCAATTTATGCATGCTTGTGTATGTCTTTTTGTTTCTTATTTTTCTTGATGTGTTTGTGTCTTTGTTTCTTGCTTTGCCTTATTGAAAAACAAAAAACAAAATTTGAAAAACCTTTTAAAACCCAAAAAGATTTTAAGTAAATTTTTTTTATTTTTAAATTTCTTTTAGTTGTTAAATTTTAAATTTATTTTTATTTTTAAGTTTATTTTCTTTTCTTTTATTTGTGTTGATATTAAATATGCCTAAGCCGTTTTCCTTTATTCTAATTAATCTTATTATGGCCATCTCCTTTTATTTTTAAAGCCCATGACTTGTTTTGAGCCCATATGCCTCGGCCCATTCCTTCTAATCTGGCCCAGAACCTCGATCGGGTTGACACGCGGGTCAAAGGTCCGGGTCAGCTGGACGCGCGGATCCTCTTGACCCGTCTCTCTTTCTGGACCCTATTTAAAGCATGACCCGGCGGGAAAAGGCATTTAATTGCTTTTGTTTCTCTCTCTTACTTTTCCTTTCTCATTCAAAATTCAAACCTTTTTTTTTCCGATCATCATCTCGCCGCCTTTTATTCTTTAAAATCCTTAATCTTAATCTAAAAAATAATAATAATCAAGTTCTTGGGTTTTTCTGACTTGTGTGATCACTCTTTCATCTCGATCATCTCTGTTCTTATCCCAGATTAAGGTATAATCTCGATTTATGTTTATGCCCTCCAAGTGTTTGTTAAAATGCCTTTAAGAACTTGTTCTTGATTTCTTATTGAAATATGTATTTAGATGCCATGATTAGGACATTTGGTTGAATTATATATGTTTATCAGTTCATTTCATGCTTTAAAATTGATTGATTTTAAGTGTTTAAAATTTCTGGGTATCGAACGCCTTGATGTACTGCCTTCGTAGTCTCTTGGAAAAAGCCTGTCAGAGTTCTTAAAATGAATTCTTTCTGCTAATAACCTGCTTTGATTTCTGACATCCAGTTTCCCTGAGATGCAAGGTATTGAACGCCTTGATATACTGCCTTCGTAGTCTCTTGGAAAAAGCCTGTCAGAGTTCTTAAAATGAATTCTTTCTGCTAATAACCTGCTTTGATTTCTGACATCCAGTTTCCCTGAGATGCAAGGTATTGAACGCCTTGATATACTGCCTTCGTAGTCTCTTGGAAAAAGCCTGTCAGAGTTCTTAAAATGAATTCTTTCTGCTAATAACCTGCTTTGATTTCTGACATCCAGTTTCCCTGAGATGCAAGGTATTGAACGCCTTGATGTACTGCCTTCGTAGTCTCTTGGAAAAAGCCTGTCAGAGTTCTTAAAATGAATTCTTTCTGCTAATAACCTGCTTTGATTTCTGACATCCAGTTTCCCTGAGATGCAAGGTATTGAACGCCTTGATATACTGCCTTCGTAGTCTCTTGGAAAAAGCCTGTCAGAGTTCTTAAAATGAATTCTTTCTGCTAATAACCTGCTTTGATTTCTGACATCCAGTTTCCCTGAGATGCAAGGTATTGAACGCCTTGATATACTGCCTTCGTAGTCTCTTGGAAAAAGCATGTCAGAGTTCTTAAAATGAATTCTCTCTGCTAATAACCCGCTTTGATTTCTGACATTCAGTTTCCCTGAGATGCAAGGTATCGAACGCCTTGATGTACTGCCTTCGTAGTCTCTTGGAAAAAGCCTGTCAGAGTTCTTAAAATGAATTCTTTCTGCTAATAACCTGCTTTGATTTCTGACATCCAGTTTCCCTGAGATGCAAGGTATTGAACGCCTTGATGTACTGCCTTCGTAGTCTCTTGGAAAAAGCCTGTCAGAGTTCTTAAAATGAATTCTTTCTGCTAATAACCTGCTTTGATTTCTGACATCCAGTTTCCCTGAGATGCAAGGTATTGAACGCCTTGATATACTGCCTTCGTAGTCTCTTGGAAAAAGCCTGTCAGAGTTCTTAAAATGAATTCTTTCTGCTAATAACCTGCTTTGATTTCTGACATTCAGTTTCCCTGAGATGCAAGGTATTGAACGCCTTGATATACTGCCTTCGTAGTCTCTTGGAAAAAGCCTGTCAGAGTTCTTAAAATGAATTCTTTCTGCTAATAACCTGCTTTGATTTCTGACATCCAGTTTCCCTGAGATGCAAGGTATCGAACGCCTTGATGTACTGCCTTCGTAGTCTCTTGGAAAAAGCCTGTCAGAGTTCTTAAAATGAATTCTTTCTGCTAATAACCTGCTTTGATTTCTGACATCCAGTTTCCCTGAGATGCAAGGTATTGAACGCCTTGATGTACTGCCTTCGTAGTCTCTTGGAAAAAGCCTGTCAGAGTTCTTAAAATGAATTCTTTCTGCTAATAACCTGCTTTGATTTCTGACATCCAGTTTCCCTGAGATGCAAGGTATTGAACGCCTTGATATACTGCCTTCGTAGTCTCTTGGAAAAAGCATGTCAGAGTTCTTAAAATGAATTCTCTCTGCTAATAACCCGCTTTGATTTCTGACATTCAGTTTCCCTGAGATGCAAGGTATCGAACGCCTTGATGTACTACCTTTGTAGTCTCTTGGAAAAAGTTTTTCAGAAATCTTAAAATTGTTACTAAATGCACTCTTTATGTGATAATTCATGTCCTTCATTCTCCTGCATTTGTTTTCCCTGAGAAGCAAGGTATTGAACGCCTTGATGTACTACCTTTGCATCTCTTGTGAAAAAATTTGTAAGAGTTTGTTTGATGTAACCTTAATGCCTGTTAATTCTTGCAACCATTAACCTCATATTCTCAATTATTTCTCCAGATCTTTATTTTCCCAATGGCTTCTCCCTTTAGACCAGGTGATACCACCAACATGACTAACAACAAAGCACTACACGATAAATTCTCCCATGTTTTTCCAATAATCCCTTTAATTCTCTTAAATCACCCATTAACACCCGTTTTCACAAACATCTACGATGTTCCTAAACAATATATTTATCACCTCTGGTCTACTCTAAAGTTCATCCCTGCCAAAAGAAATCAACCCGAACACTTTGAATACCACATAACAATTAACAACCAAAGATTCATTCACCGATTTGATCTAGATGATTTTCGTACCATCTTGGAGTTTCCTCCTGCAAATTCCAGAGAAGGGATGACAGAGTTTGTTGTACCACCCAGCTACGAAGAAATGCTCAGAGCTGTGACAGCCTTAGGCTATGATGGAGATTGCCAGTACATCAGAGATTTCAAGAAAAGTAATTTGGCAAGGCTGTGGTACACTCTATACTCCATCATTCAAGCATGTTTGGCACCCACCATTACTGGTCTTGACGGGATGACCACATTCTCACTTGCACACTTCTATGGTATTGCATTTGATCAGCATTTTGATTATGCTAAGATTACTTGGGATCAACTGAAGCATACAATGCAGAGCAAACAAAAGAAAAACATGAAGTACACCCCATTTCTCCGCTTCTTCCCCGGACTAATCTCTTATGCCATGAGCTCTGATGAAAACATTCCTCGCCTGCCAGACTTGATAAGTGTGCATATGGAAGCCCTTACTTATATCAAATGATCTGCTGGAAGCAACATAGTTGCTACTCCACTTTCTGATGCTCTATTGTGTTATGTGTCTAGGGATAACCCCCATTACAGAAGTTACTGTGAGAGATTAGGAGTGCCTATGGATCCTGAAAACCGACAGGTTCCTACCGCTGGCACGAATAGGGACACCAGTGAGGGTCCTAGTCACAAAAGAAAAAGAGGGGAAACAGGAGGGGGGTCCCCTAGACTAACAAAGATAAGATTTAAAGCTCCAAAATCAAAATACTTCATTCCTGTGCAAGATCAAGAAGTACCACCAGATCCACATCAATACATTCCTCAATCGTCTTCAATCTCAAGAGGTCGAAAGAAAAAGATGGCTCGCAGATCAAAACAAAGAGTGAGTAATGAACAAGATTCTGATACTGAGTCACACTCTACTGCAACTTTCTTTAATGATGATGAGTTGGAGATACAAAGAGGCATTGAGGGAGGGGTTGAAAATACCAGAGAGGTTGAGAGGTCCAGGTTAGGATCAAGGCATAAAGAAAACGTTGGCCCTTCGACAGATTTAACCTCACCGATCAACCGGGACCAAACCTCTAGGATAGAAGTCGAGAGCTCCCAACTCTTGCATGCACAAGCCTTCGATCGCCTCGCTAATTCCTCTCAAAAGGAATTAGTTGATATTTCAATTGGGACACAGTCGCGTCTTATCTCATTGATTTCTTTGGAAGTCAATGTAGAAATTTTGAGGAAGTTCCTGTCCCATCTTCCAACTTTGTTTTCACACTCACCTGAGTCTAGATCGCACTTTAGGACACTGAGAACTGTCCACCTAAGTGAGGCAGCCAGAGCAAGCATAGAGATTCAAGAGTTACTCTTGTCTTGAAGATTGCTTGGAAGACCTGCCATTGCCAACATCGAAACAGCTTTGAATGCAGGCCCCACTCAGACTTCATCTGTTGGGTCAACAGGCAATCCATGTGAACCTGGTTTGAGTTCTAGTGACTCTGAAAGTCTTCAGGGTGGTGCCCCTCGGGACACTTCCTTGGAGCAAGATGAAAGCTGTAAAGCTCCATCATCAACCGTCAGAGAGACTGAGTCTCAAGGACCGACGGGAAAACCAGAGGAAGTTGTGATTCCTTCTGGTCACACTCCCGAATCACTTGATTTGGCTGTTGTGTCAACGACTCCTAAGTCGGGCCCTGTTTTGCTTGATACCTCTCGCTTATCACCCGAACAAATCAAAGCTGCTAAAGGGAAAAATATTGATCCAACTCTTGATGTCCCAGCCTACAAAAAGAAAAAACTTAAACCAACCGTTGAAAAGATTATCAACCTACCTCCACAAAAACCACCAACCGAAGAACAATTGCTTCTCACTTATTCACCTATCACCATTTCTCTACCAATAAGGCCACCATCTTCTTTTCCTAAAACAACACCACCAAGAACCGTAACTCCCATCATTTTTTTCCTGTTTCTCCACCAATTTCTCCTAAAGCTTCTCATACAACTCCTCCAAATTCACCACCGATTAACTCTGATGATATTCCCTCTCTCGATGAACAATGTGATCTTCTGCTTGCCACACTTCTCTCTAAAGAATCATCTTTAAAAAACCGCGATAAAGCAGTGTTGGCAGCTCTGCAAGCTCGATAAGAGTTAATTAAGAAAGAAACTGAGATAAGAGAGCTTCAGATGCAAGCAGAAGAATAAAGTGGCTACTCAACATCAACAAGAAGCTCTGCAGAAACGATTAAGAGAATTGCAACAGTCCTGCCGACCGGTCGTGTTATCTGAACGACGTGACGATCCTGATTCTGAGGATCGCGCCGCGGGGGAAAACACCGGAGAGGGTCAAAATGAAGGCAATGGCAGTGACAAGACAGAAGAGCTTATTGTTGATACTGAAATGCAAGATGTGGTTGATGTGGGTGAACAGACAGTTGAGATG
Source organism: Erigeron breviscapus (assembly GCA_034093135.1). NCBI lineage: Eukaryota > Viridiplantae > Streptophyta > Magnoliopsida > Asterales > Asteraceae > Erigeron > Erigeron breviscapus. Next base: position 12,300,146 of record CM067168.1, on the reverse strand, counting down.
GATTTAGATATTTATGTTGAGCAAGAAACGACTGAATTTGAACAGCCAGAGCAAGAATTTTCTTTCCCTGAAGTGCTAAATGTGGTATTCCCAGATAATGAAAACTGGAGAATTGATTTTGAAGGCACAGTTCATTTTGTTGGTGCTAAACAAGATGAAGCTGAATCCTCAAGGCCAAAGAAGAAATATTCTTTCGATAATTTCAGAGGGTTCAAGGCAATGAGAGCTGATCCAAAGTCGGGTGAAGAAGAAGATTTTGGGGTGGACCAATGATACAGATTGTGAAAGATATTTTTGGACCTAATGCTGTTCTTCCCGACATTCCTGCCGACACCTTCACTGAAAAACAAAAGGAATACATTGATGAGGGATATTTCTTTAAGAATAAGGCAAGAATGATCGATATCAATTTCAAGCCAAAAGCAGCTGCCTACAAAGTAAGATTCCTTGAAGAACATGCTTATCCAATCTTCGGTGGCCCAACCAAAGTCACCGATGCCCACCTCCCGAGATCATGTCCATGTATAATTCAAGGACCCTATCCAATATAAAGAATACAAATAATTGATTGACGAAGCGAAAAGATTATTTCCTCCGGTCAATCAAGAGCAATACAATAACATAATTAAACGCATCATCAAAGTTCACATGAGACAGAAAAGAACAATAAAAGTACCCTCCTTTATTGTAGAGAGAACTAACATGAAGAAATATCATTTCACTGAATACCATTTCAGCATGCTGCATGTAGATGATCTCATCTATCTCTACAAGCATTTCCTTCGTTCAATGCATAAAAATCGAAGATGATCAGAAAGCCTTTGATGCTATTAAGAGATTCATATCGAGCTGTATCTAATATGCTTCTCTTAATTATTTTCAGATAGGGTTAGAACTCCAAAAGAGAAAGATTAATGTGCCCTATCCTGATCAATCTTTGTACTCTGGTGATATCGAGAAGCTATGCATTGGCCATATCGTTTTTTCTCCTGAAAATGGTGTTGTATTTATCAACAGCCTCGGCAAGAAAATACTAATCAGATTCTCCGAATTGACCAGCTACTCAGATGGGACACTTGAATATTGTAAAAGAGTGTTGGAATGTATTGCCGGTGATGAAAACAATTCCAAAAACAAACGAACACTTGAACTGACTGCCAAGAAAATTCAAACCAGATTGAACAAAAGAGAGGACATCAGAAAACTCAGAGAAGCTAAAAGAGCCACACAAAATGAGAATGTTGTTTATGTTAAGGGAGGCTGCTGGATTAGATATGCACCAAGTAATGTACCTGGCCAACACAACACACCACCACCAAACTATGCAGACAACCAAAGACCTCCACCAAATTCTAAACCACTAGGAGAAGGATGGCTGTGGTACCCCAACAAAATAAGACTTTATGATCAGAAAAGGAAGAAGCCAAGAAAGTAAACCAGCTCATTCCACAAATCAACACTAAGGGGAAGATTGTTAGATTAATTATAGTGTTTGATTTGTAACTCTTGATGTAATTGTACATGTGGTAAGATGAGGGGGTCTAGATGTAAATTGTTATCCTAGACTAGTATAAATACCCCCTCCCTTGCTTTCCTTAGTAACATTTGACACTTCTTTAATACCAATCATTCTCTTATCATTCTCTCTCTAAAACACACACATATATTCAAAGGTTCACTTTCATACATATTTTAATCCATATATATACATATAGATCATGAATTTCATTGTTTTATAACTTTTAACTTTTTAATGAACACATAAATACAACTGTTTATGTATTTATTTCATCTCATCACAATTATTAATAAGAAAAATATAAAATATAACACAAGTAAATGAAATTTAAAATAAATATTATTAGTGAAAAACAAACAAATTACTAACCATTAGACTTTTAAAGAAAAATATTTATTAAATAAATAAATCCAAACTCTACCTATCCTGTCTTTATCTTGAAATTCTTTTGTTTATTTTATGTAATACCAAACAATGTTTTATAATAATTTTAAAAAATCGTTTCTTCTTCATTTCTCCCAAATGGTTTTTTTTCCCTCAGCTCTACGCCTCTGCTACTTAATTTATTCTTTCACTTGGGGTTGGAGTAAATATAACAAAGTAGTAATAAAACAAAAACAATAACAATAAAAAAGGGAAGGAAAGCACCACCCCACTATTCTTCGCCGTCGACTGCCCAACGTTGGCATTTCCACACCACTTTCACACGAGAACTGTAATGGGATGAACCTAGGTGGCCGGGGTCGTACCCTTCCACGCCGACCACCCCTTAACCATTACAAACACTCTTAGGGTGCGCTCGTTCATATAATGTTTTTAAAGAATTAGAATTTGAAGAAACAAAATTTAACGGAATATTTTTTGTGTTTTAAAAATTCAATTGATGGAAAAAGCAAAAATCTCTCCTACAAACCCAAGGAATGAAAATTCCATTAATGAAATTTTTTTACATTTCAATGGATTGTGAGTCGTCCATCTTTAAACAATTAAACTGACTACATTTTATTGAAGAAATTCAATTCTCCATCAAATTCTATCAAAATTTGTAAATCAAACATTACTTCTTTTTTTTTCTCTTGTCATTTAAATTATAAAATGTAAACAAACAAATATAAATGGATTAAGATCCTTTCAAATTGAAACAAATTAAAAGATCTAAGAACTTAAGAAGATATTAATCCAATATAAATACTACGAGTATCTTCTTATCTTTCTTTCCAACCAAGTTGAATAACTTTACTACATATTAAGATTTGAAATTTTATTTAAATTTAAATGAAATTGTTTATCATCTTTAGTACCTTCAATTAAAGTAATGGACCGTCCTGTTTTTGACAAAAATGGAGTTTGAAGGACAAAATATTGAAAACACTGCTTTTTGTTGAAATCTTTGATTAAATAAAAGAGTTAATTGCAAGAATCGTCCCTGTGGTTTGATCATTTTCGTGGTTTACATCCCTCCCTAAAAATTTTAGTGGAATTGGTCCAAAATCCTTACTTTTGTTGCACATTACATCCCTGAAACGGATTCCATCCATATTTCTCCGTTAATCTCCGTCACGTGCCCCTCACATGAGGGCAATTTGGTCTTTTCAACTTAACCCAACTGTGTTTCACTTTTCTCTTTCTTTCCTGCTTAAATCCTTATGGTATCATATTATATCTTCATCAGTCACTAAAAACTCATTCATCCTCTAAAACCTATAATCTTTCAAATAAATATAATAATCCAATCCAATTTTATATAATCTACAGAAAGATTTTACATACATAAACGAGGTCAAATCCAAACTCTAGAATTTGTTTCAACAGAGTTGTTTATACCATAAAAAGGTCATTAAACAAAATCCAAACATCACCACAAATTCAAAATCCAAACTCAAAATTTGTCTTATCAAAATTTATCATTACTGCCGATTCAAAATCTAAGCTCAAAATTTGCTTCTAAACAAAAAAATCCACTAATTCAATTTTCAAGATTTGCTTTTAAACAAGAATCCAAAAGCCAACGATTTCAACATTCAATATTCTTATTAAACAAATGGAATGATTTTGTTTCATTAGACTTCAAATTCTCATAACAAAAAAAAAAAACCACTTATTCAAAGTTCCCACTAGCCAAATATAATGATAAACAGGTTGTAGATGACGAGGATAAAGAACTTAGAACCTGGCGATAGATACATATATTTATACCATTATAGCCCATATTTCAACAATCATCATAGTCGTTGTCATCATCAACAAGAAAAGAAACTGTCGATATATATATATATATATATTGTATAGATATATATATATATATTGTATAGATACATACATGTATATATAAGTGTGTGTGTGTGTTTATTACCGAAGAAACATCCTTTGTTATCTCCGGGCATATTCTCTTTAAAGTCTTCGAGTGTATAGATCTGTGATGGATCTTGTTTGATACATAGATAAATCATGGAGATATAAATTATAGATATAGATCGTATATGGATATAGATATACATGTGATGGAGATATAAATTATAGATATGGATATAGATATACATATAATGTTGATATTGATTCAACAGTTGTAAAATTATAAGCAAAAAGACTAAAAGACCCTCACATAAAGGCCACGTGACATGTATTAACGGAGAAATATGGATGGAATCTGTTTCAGGGATGTACTATGCAACAAAATTAAGGACTTTGGACCAATTCCACTAAAAGTTTTAGGGATGGATGTAAACCATAAAAATAATCAAACCACAGGGACGATTCTTGCAATTAACTTAAATAAATTTAAAAACCATTTCTCATTACTTGACTTATGATATACATTATACATATACAGTAGGAAAAAATATGTTTACTATAACAAAAACAGTCCTTTGGTCTTTCTTTTTTCTTTCACTCCCATTTTTAGCTCACATCTTTAATCCCTCAAACCAAACATTTCGTTCAGACAATATTTGCTCCCTGTTCAAGAATTTACCCATTTGATACTATGTAAGTTTTTCATTAACTTACATGCAATTTTTACTTTTAATTTTTTTTTATTTTTTACTGAGATACAATTTTCTTGACATTTGATGCCTTTTATATTCACTATATATTTTCTGTTGCGCAATTTTTTATGTACCATTTTTTATTTTTTCAAGTTTGGTTACTTTGATTAATCAGTATAGTACATACTATATATACTAAGTTTATGGGGTGTTTGGCTTAGCTTATTTTTGAAGCTTATATATAGCTTAATTTATTAAATAGGTTGTGGATTTTGCTACCACTATAATTAAATGTGTGGTGATATCTGCTTTTGATAAAAAGCAATTATATATACCAAATATAAAAGAAATGATAAGTTGTTACTGTTTGTTAGGATTATGTGATTTTTTATACTCAAATAATTGTAGGTTTACAATTTCAAATCGTAAGTATGTGTGAACTGTGAAATGTTTGGTGATTAGCACTCCGAAAATAAATAGCACAGTAAGTAGCCTTCATTAATTTGCAAATGAGGCCTAGATGTTATGTTACAATTTCATGCACCAAAATCATATAAAAAATTATTTCGAGCAACATGTTATTCTTAAAAAAGGGTAAATCGGAGGGAACCGCTTGATCCTCGGTACCGCATTGATACCAACATGCGCACGCCACACAACACATGTTCTAGTTCGACACCTCCACCCAATATCCCACCGTGTTATTCCCTAGTACTACTGTTTATCTAAATTCATATTGTTCAGCATCACATGCCAATGTAGGGTTAGCGCACTTGGTAGAGGCTCTTGTTTCTTAGAGGGGAGGTCTTAGACTTTTAGGTTGCCTGTAAATATGATTTTGAACTTTTCCTACTTATGAAAGGTCCACCTTTAAATATATAGTGTATCCTGTTTGTTTGTTACATATAGGTTTGTTGTGATTCCCTAGCATTTTCGGACATTCGCGCAACATATTCATTACAAGGACAAAAGCGAAAAATGGTACAAGGAATGAAGACAAAAACCAGGAAAAGCCCATCTGTGCAACTAGATTATATAATTACGATTATAGAGATTAAGCCATGGCCTCCATCTCAGTCGCTGAGGTCAATTCGTTCTGCTTTGATTCAGTGGGAATATGGTGAAAAATATTCGGGGAGTACTAAAGCAGTTGCCCCTTTACTTGCTGCTACTTCTGGTGTTGGTGATGGTAAAATTGAATATAAAGAATCTTTTAAACTTCGCTTGACATTGTTGAGAGATATGTTGATCAAGGATAGTGATAATTTCTTGAAGAATTGCATCGAGTTCAATATGTATGAACCACGAAGGGATAAAACAGTAAAAGGCCAGTTGTTAGCCACTGCCATTGTGGACTTTGCAGAGTATGGTGTTGTGAAAGATGGTTTGATAGTAAACGTACCTGTGAACTGCAAGAGGACTTTTAGTAATACGATTCAACCAATGCTTTTTTTAAAGATTGAACCAGTTGAGAAGAATAGTCGTATGAGATCTTCGTCAATGGATAGAAACGGCTCAGAATCTTTGATGAATGAAGAAAACGCTGAAGACGTTGAGAGTATCTCCGTTACTGATGATGATGTTTCGTCACAGTCTTCCATGGCTGCAACAACATCGTTAGCTTCACAGTCAAATGCGAGTCCAGACCCTCAAAAAGAGGTCTTGGTTCAAGATAATATTGTTGCTGAAAGAAATGAAAACATAGGCTCTGCAAAGTCCATGGAATCTCGGGTCAATGATGTGAGTGGTCAACAATCTAGTATACCAATATCAAATACAGACGAAACTCAAAATGAACAAGAACATCAAATAAATTTAGATCTCGAGTCTAACAATTTAAGCGGAGATGGAATTACAAAGGTCAAGTCTGCCCGTTCTCCGTTGGACTCAGGTAATGGCAATGGATCTTGGAGGGCTAGCAAGTTAGGGGGAAAAATAACAGATTTTAGCAAGTTGCAACAATTGGAACACAGAGTACAAAATCTTGAAGGGGAGCTTAGAGAAGCGGCTGCTATTGAATCTGGTCGGGGGGGGGGGGGGGGGGGGGGGGGGGGGGGGGGGGGGGGGGGGGGGGGGGGGGGGGGGGGGGGGGGGGGGGGGGGGGGGGGGGGGGGGGGGGGGGGGGGGGGGGGGGGGGGGGGGGGGGGGGGGGGGGGGGGGGGGGGGGGGGGGGGGGGGGGGGGGGGGGGGGGGGGGGGGGGGGGGGGGGGGGGGGGGGGGGGGGGGGGGGGGGGGGGGGGGGGGGGGGGGGGGGGGGGGGGGGGGGGGGGGGGGGGGGGGGGGGGGGGGGGGGGGGGGGGGGGGGGGGGGGGGGGGGGGGGGGGGGGGGGGGGGGGGGGGGGGGGGGGGGGGGGGGGGGGGGGGGGGGGGGGGGGGGGGGGGGGGGGGGGGGGGGGGGGGGGGGGGGGGGGGGGGGGGGGGGGGGGGGGGGGGGGGGGGGGGGGGGGGGGGGGGGGGGGGGGGGGGGGGGGGGGGGGGGGGGGGGGGGGGGGGGGGGGGGGGGGGGGGGGGGGGGGGGGGGGGGGGGGGGGGGGGGGGGGGGGGGGGGGGGGGGGGGGGGGGGGGGGGGGGGGGGGGGGGGGGGGGGGGGGGGGGGGGGGGGGGGGGGGGGGGGGGGGGGGGGGGGGGGGGGGGGGGGGGGGGGGGGGGGGGGGGGGGGGGGGGGGGGGGGGGGGGGGGGGGGGGGGGGGGGGGGGGGGGGGGGGGGGGGGGGGGGGGGGGGGGGGGGGGGGGGGGGGGGGGGGGGGGGGGGGGGGGGGGGGGGGGGGGGGGGGGGGGGGGGGGGGGGGGGGGGGGGGGGGGGGGGGGGGGGGGGGGGGGGGGGGGGGGGGGGGGGGGGGGGGGGGGGGGGGGGGGGGGGGGGGGGGGGGGGGGGGGGGGGGGGGGGGGGGGGGGGGGGGGGGGGGGGGGGGGGGGGGGGGGGGGGGGGGGGGGGGGGGGGGGGGGGGGGGGGGGGGGGGGGGGGGGGGGGGGGGGGGGGGGGGGGGGGGGGGGGGGGGGGGGGGGGGGGGGGGGGGGGGGGGGGGGGGGGGGGGGGGGGGGGGGGGGGGGGGGGGGGGGGGGGGGGGGGGGGGGGGGGGGGGGGGGGGGGGGGGGGGGGGGGGGGGGGGGGGGGGGGGGGGGGGGGGGGGGGGGGGGGGGGGGGGGGGGGGGGGGGGGGGGGGGGGGGGGGGGGGGGGGGGGGGGGGGGGGGGGGGGGGGGGGGGGGGGGGGGGGGGGGGGGGGGGGGGGGGGGGGGGGGGGGGGGGGGGGGGGGGGGGGGGGGGGGGGGGGGGGGGGGGGGGGGGGGGGGGGGGGGGGGGGGGGGGGGGGGGGGGGGGGGGGGGGGGGGGGGGGGGGGGGGGGGGGGGGGGGGGGGGGGGGGGGGGGGGGGGGGGGGGGGGGGGGGGGGGGGGGGGGGGGGGGGGGGGGGGGGGGGGGGGGGGGGGGGGGGGGGGGGGGGGGGGGGGGGGGGGGGGGGGGGGGGGGGGGGGGGGGGGGGGGGGGGGGGGGGGGGGGGGGGGGGGGGGGGGGGGGGGGGGGGGGGGGGGGGGGGGGGGGGGGGGGAGTCTTCTTTGAAGGACAGTAGAAGTGGTATTCGTGGAATTCCCAATGAATGGGAGAACCCTCGTAATCTTACCTCGGCCCTGGAAAGAGTAGAATCTTGGATCTTCTCGCTAATTATCGAGTCAGTCTGGTGGCAGGTTATTGCATCATCACTTTCTTTCTCCAAGATTAATTTTAATTCATATTTATTTCATTGAAGATTAGAGGGTGGGATAACTGCAGGTAGACGGGTTGGGTAACAGGTAAAAATTGCATGTTGACCTACAAACATTTTTTTTCCTTCCCTTTCTTAAGTTCTTTAAAATAATTAATTAGTTAAATATGTTTACCAAAACTATGATATTGATATAATAATCTATTTCTTTTGAATAGAAAGCATTAGTAGGCTGTTAACAGTTAATTACTTTTTGCGGACTTTTGAGCTGTTTGACTCATTTGACCTGTTAGTCGCTAGAGATAAAATAAAACCAAGATTTTTCCACTTTGAGTCAAATGAGTCGATATAGCCTCTTTTTAGGAGAGTAAATCATGTTGCTCAACTTGATACCGAGTTGTCAAAATTTTTGTAGACTCTTACTCCATATATGCAATCTGCTGCTGCAAAGGCTATCATTAGAATTGTAGATTCTGAATCTAGTAAATCCTCTAAAAAATCATCCGGACAACGTGATCAAGAACAAGCAAACTTCTCCATGGAGCTTTGGAAGACTGCTTTCATGGATGCTTGTGAAAGGATTTGTCCTGTTCGAGCTGGAGGACATGACTGTGGTTGCTTGCCTGTCCTTTCTAGATTGGTAATATCATTTATCACTGCCTCTTACTCTGTACCAAGTTGTTTGCCTATGTTTTATAGTAAAAACGTTTTTTTATGCTCTTTACTAGGTAATGGAACAGTGTATGCCTAGGTTAGACGTGGCTATGTTTAACGCTATTCTTCGTGAATCTGCTGATGAGGTTCCAACCGATCCTGTATCAGATCCAATTAGTGATGCCAGAGTCCTTCCTATTTCATCAGGGAAAGCAAGCTTTGGGGCTGGTGCACAACTAAAGAATGTGGTGAGTAAATTTTAGCTTCACTTGCATATTATCCTTTGATAAGTTTCTTGAGTGACTCAGATAGAACCACACTAGAAGCTCTGTGTTTCTCGTTCCCGTTGATCCTTAAACTTATTGGCTATCTTCTTGATCTGCTACGCATTGATATGCTAGGCTTACATAATGTTGTGTGGAAAAACAAGTTGGGCAGCTTTGGCCTTTCATAATTCGAATTATACCTAATAAACTGACATTGCCTGACCCAAATACGTTAGAAGCTATAAAAGCATATGAATCTTAAAATTGAGGGAAACTTGAAATAAGCTCCCGAAATGTTGAGATTTGTGCCTTAGGGATTGGTTAGTGATACCTTTGCATGGGCTGCAGGTTCATAACTCATCCTGGCTCATAGTTTATATGTTTTTGAATTTTTCATGATTTCCCACAGCTGGTCTCTTTTAATTTATCATTGATTTATCTCAACAAAAACACATAGTGATCATTAACTCCGATTAAATCATGCTACTTATGAGCATGCGAAGTACTTGTGGAAGTTTTAATGTGTATACATTTGGTCAACTGCAGATAGGAAACTGGTCAAGGTGGCTCACCGATCTATTTGGTATTGACGATGATGATCCGTTTGAAGATGAAAATAATGACAGAAGAACAAACAATGATGCATCGTTTAGATCTTTTCATCTTCTCAATGCATTGAGTGACCTCATGATGCTTCCCAAGGATATGCTTTTAAGTAGCACCATAAGAAAAGAGGTTTCCATCCGTAAAACCAAAACATCATATTAATCTCTGCTAATTATTGTACTGATTCAAGTCTTCGAATTATTTTTACAGGTATGCCCTACTTTTGGTTCACCAATAGTAAAGAGGATACTTGATACTTTCGTCCCAGATGAGTTTTGCCCAGACCCTATTCCTGAGATTGTGCTTCAGGCCCTGGATTCAGAGGTTCGTTCTTACCAACATTGCGCTTATGGCTTTTCTTTTTTCTAATTTCCCTAAAAAAGTGAATAACTTTTGGATAAGCAATGTAACAATGTTGATAATATGTTGGTTAAACAGTATATTACATTACATTTCTTCTCAAAGATTAAGATTGTAAAATTTCAATAATCAGAACCTGATAGTTTGCACCTTAGGCAAGGTACTCAGTTTACTTCAGATCTGGATATAAATTGCCAGGCTTTTGTATAGAATGATTAGAATCTTTACAGAAGATAGATACTGTTAAAAGGAAAAATATTTTTTTAAAAATAATCTTCCAGGCATGAAGTGTGTTTATAAAGGACAATCCATTTTTGGAAGCTCTGTCCAAGAAACCAAAATTATGCCTATAAAGTAAAATTAAGATTAACCGAAGAGCTTCCTTTTCTTTGTTACTAGGATTCATTTGAGAGCGATGAAGATTGTGTCACCAGTCTCCCATGTGCAGCAGCGCCGGTTGTATATCAGCCACCTTCTGCTGCTTCGGTAAAATACATATTAGGAGATGATGTAAACAGAAATCAGTTGTCTCGCAGTGGGTCAATCCTGAGAAAGTCAAACACGAGTGATGATGAACTTGATGAACTGAGTTCACCCTTGACTGCAATCATTAACACTTCTCGGGGATCACCTGCTCTAACAAAGCCAAGTTGGAGATCAAATGATACGAACTACCAGGGTAGCATTCGGTATCAACTTCTTAAAGAGGTATGGATGAATGAATAGTTCTATACGTGGGTTTCATGGGATATGAAAATCTGAAATACATAAAAAAAAAAAAAGTGGAAACTATTGGATTGAAGGTAACCGCAAAATGTAAATAAATCGGAAGTATATGAAATAAGCGGACAGATTATCATTTGTTATAGGGTGGGAGTTATGGCCTCATTGGTGGGTTTACGAACTATGAAGACGATTTTTCTTCCCTATGAAGTCATAACTCATAATGGGTCAGTCTCGGTTTTCCTACGATTACTGTGTATGTAATGTGCGATTCTGTAATTTTGCATGCACTGTATTGGGACTGTTAAGAAGTATATGGATGTAAAATGAGCACTTTTATCTGAATTGGCATGATATATCTGGTGATATTTGTTAAACCTATTGTCCGATCATATAATTAGAACAAAGCAGAAGTTTTATTTGAGCCAGTCTCAATTCCGGATGTGCTCGGCCCATAAATGTTATGGTTCAAGCTCAAAGTCTTAGCCGTCTTGGCCAGCCTTGACACAAGCTCAGTCCATAATTATTTTTCACTTTTTTTAATGGCAACTACACTTGTCATTCTCTAAAGAAGAAATATAATACGTGTATGGACTCGTCAAACTTGAGAAGACTGACTAGGATAGTTATTTCTGAAGGATTCGGAATGCGTGTCAAGGTTTGTGTCAATCTAAAACCTGAATCTGTTTTACATACAAAGATGGCCGACTTGATGTGTAATCATTTATACAAGATATATTATATATATATATATATATATATATATATATATACAATATTATTAGTGGTGTATGGGACGTAAGTCGTCTTGACCGAGAGCCTATTTTGTTTGATATATATAAAAGCTAACCAGGATAAAACCGTTTTTACCCAAAAAAATAAAAATAGTGTATGTAAGAAATGGAAACAATCGAGCATAGAACGATGAGAGTGAACGGAATAAACATGCATGTAGCGGAGAAGGGTGATGGCCCTATAGTCCTTTTCCTACATGGCTTTCCGGAGCTATGGTACACTTGGCGCCATCAGATACTAGCCATAGCTGATCATGGTTACCATGCGATTGCGCCGGACCTACGTGGTTATGGTGACACCGACGCACCGCCTTCGGCCACTAGCTATACTTGTTTCCATATGGTGGGAGACCTTGTGGCTCTCGTAGACTCGATGGCTATAGATGCGGTTTATCTTGTGGCGACCGACTGGGGAGCGATGATAGGGTGGTATTTGTGTATGTTTAGACCTGATAAAGTTAAGGCGTATGTGTGCATGTCTGTTGCTTATTGTCCAAGGTCGCCTAAGATGAAACCGGTTGAAGCTTTGCGAGCTTTCTTTGGTGAAGATTACTATATTTGCAGATTCCAGGTCCATCTCCTTTATAGTTTTTATAATAATATCGAATAATTGATAATTTACTTAAAGTGAGCAAATAAATGTACTCATGCCGCCCTGAAGGTTTATTAGCGACGACCCGGTCTACTCACGAAGTGAGTGTTCGTCATGAGATTAATCGGCTCGTAACTAATATATGCTAATACTATGACATGTTAAATTGTTATAACTTTATTTACATGATTCACAAGCAATTAAAAAATATATGTCACATCCCTAATTAACTTGATTTACATAATTCAGAAGCAATTAATTGTCAATGTCGAACTCACACTTTGATAGTTAGACTCTGTTAATTTGATGTCGAATTTGGACGCCCAGAAATCGATGCACAAGGCGATATGCGTGTGCATATAAATGCATATAATAATTTGCAGGATCCTGGAGTGATGGAAGAGGAGATAGAAAGCTATGGAACAAGGCATGTGCTCAAAAGCATTCTTACCGAAACAAGACCTGGGCCTCTTCGCTTACCTAAGTCTGAACCTTTCGGTTCTACATCGTCTAATACTAGTCCTCAGTTACCACCTTGGTTATCCGAGGAAGATATTGATTACAATGTTCAAAAGTTCGACCAGAAAGGGTTCACTGGACCATTGAACTATTATCGCGCTTTAGACCTGTAAGTACCTACATACATACCCTTTTGGTACTTCATATTTGCTAATAATTAGGGAGTGTTTGGTATTGCGTTTTCAAAATAAACTTTGCGTGCATTTTGAAAAAGCATGTCCTTACCAGCTCTGTATATTCATAGAATGGACAACTTGTTTTTGATATATGTGGGGGGTGTAGGAACTGGGAACTTACTGCCGCATGGACGGGAACACAAATAAAAGTACCAGTAATATATGTGGTAGGAGATAAGGATTTGGTGTATACGACACCGGGGGCCAAGACATATATACACGGAAGTGGGTTCAAGACGGATGTTCCTCTGCTTCAACAGATTGTTGTATTAGAAGGTGTTGGTCACTTCCTCAACCAAGAGAAACCTGAAAAAATCAACGATATTATTCTCGATTTCATTAGAAAGTTTTAGCCATCCATCGGAATGCTATATTTTCAGACATAATTGGTGGTTAAGTTGTATATTAGTTGTATTTCGACGTTTGGCACATATATAAGTATATAACTTGATAAGTTTAACGAATAGTGTATTGTGAGTGAAAAGTAGAAGATAGATGTTTGGATTGAATGACGATAAATAGTTGAATTGAACTGGTATGATTTGAATAGATGCTTGATACACATAATACGAAGTGTAGATGCGCAAAGCCTGGCCTGACCCGGTTTTTAGTTCGATTCTGTTTTGACCCGGTTTGGTTTTGAAGACCGATCTTCTTAAAAGGGCGGCATGGTTCGTCCTGGTCTTTGGAAAGTTATTTGTAGGCTTTTATGGACCAATGGGTTGGTATTGGCTCAATTTCAGGTCAGATCATTTTTCTTATGTCCGAAATGGTCTTTCCTTTGGCAAAAAAGTGGTAATAGATTTTTGATAAAAACAAATACAAAACAAAGCATTGAGAATGCACAAGAAATAGCGAAAGCTATGTTTGTATTGAAGCCATATAACCATATAGAGCTCATGCTGATTTATCCAACACGTGTGTAGACGAACGCATACAAGTCTGACAACACGACTAGTACAATATAGATAAAATGCATTTGAAACTAGCAGGCTCTGAGATAAGCTCAAACAGCTTTGTATCGTCGTAAATGGTGACAACTAATCGGTTTTCTTGATGGTTTCAAATGCATATATACGATCTCTGCTAGATTGTGAATCCAGTTATATAACTTGGTTTCGTCTCAATAGATATGTATTGAGATCAAAGTCTTCATTCTTCAATCAAACGTATCCATTGTCATCTTGTAAATTTCCATGAAGTTGACATATCATTTCATTGCATTATGATGAAGTCAAGGTTCATTTTTGGTGACAAAAGCAACTATTGCTCAAAGTGGGCTAATCCGTACATTGAGAGGTCAATAATCCAAGTCGGTTCAATTATTATCATTTGAATCTATCAAACTTAACCAAATTGAATCAGGAAAATGCCATCTATTGAGTCTCAACACACAAGGTTACAAGGAGAATACATGTAATTAAGAAAGGCAAACTTGATTTATGTAAGACACAAAATTGATAAACCGACAAGATGCTCATCGGTAATGTCTTGAGAATACATTAGACGATACAAAAATATGATAACACTCGGGTTTTAGTATAATGGGCAAGAAAATTATTCCCTTGAAAATTGGAACTCGGCGTATATTAGCAAAATGCTAAATCCACGATACTATATTACACTCGCAATACTTATATATTGTTTTTCCATGCATAAAGCGGTCAAAAAGGCCAAAGTTCAAGATTTATATACTCAACTTCTGTGTAGAGCTGAGAGCATTCACATGTTGAAGATGAAGGGCGGCTAATAGTCCCTGCCATGTCTCTCCAGGTGCACCAGCCACATTGAAGTTTAGAAGTTTTTGTTGTTTCTTATAGTAGTCCTCTAATTGTTTGTTCTGCAATATAAATCATGACATATCAAACATAAACCCACATATAAAGCTCATATCTCAAGCTGCTTATATAAAAAGTTGAGATTTTTAAGTTTACCATGGAGTTGCGCCCACTAAGAATATCTTGGTAAGAACCACAAAACTGATGTCCTGCAAGCTTTTTTTGCAAAGACTCTTCCGTGCATTTGAAATTTAAAACCAAGTCTATATCCACAACTTGATCAAGAATCTCCTGTAAGACATAAACAGCCGTTAATAAAGAGCCCGAAAACCAAAGTAAAACTCACCATCAAGTATTGAGAGCTATACTTAATAACTGCAAACTGAAATATAAATGTGGAAACGACATACAAAGTATATGACATCTTACTTTTCTATACTGAAGCAACACGATACAATCAAAAAACTAAAAACAACAATCACCAAGCACACAAATGAAATGGTAAACTTACGGCTTGCATTCTTGATCGAGGAATTCCATCTAAAATGAACCCGGTTTCACCCCTGTAGAAACCTTCTTCCAACCTCTTTGATAATAAACCAAATATCACTTCCTCTGGCACAAGCTTGCCTTGATTCACAGCATCCGCAATCTATTTTAAAACACTTCGATTATAAGCCATGACTATATCTAAAAATCAAAACCAAGTTATTCTAAAATAACCAATTTTCACATACAAAAAATAACACCCAAATATATAAAAATGTATCCCACTATACACAAATTGTTGTGGTTTTGGTTTTTGGCAGTTCACTTTCGGTTTCTTCAATCGGCATTCTTTGTCAAATATTTCTTAAATATATACAATTACGATTACAAAGCTTAAAGCTACACAATTTGAACATATTTATTATGTATATCTCCATCTCTATCTCAATAAATTATAAAGCATTTGTTCCCGGATAGAGATCCTCTAAAGTTAAAATAACTTTATAGGTAAATTTAAGGGAATCTTGACGCTTGGATTAAAATCAATGGTTAAGATTCAATGACTTATTAATCTTAACCATTGATTTTAATCCAATGGTTAGAATCCCTCAACTTTACCTATAAAGTTCATTTGAACTTTAGAGGATCTTAATCCTTTGTTCTCTCCATTTTTTCAACTTTAAGTAAGTGAAAACCCCAAAATACCCTTATCACTTATTCATAATACCCTTAGAAGAAATCTCAACCACTCATTTTTTTTCTCTCTCCTCAAATCTCAACCACTTATTTTTCTCTCTCCTCCGTAAATCATTTTATTACTCTAGTTCATTCAAAATCTTTTATCTCAAAAACCGTACATCGATAAATTATAAAAATTATATGAGTGTTCTTAAAATTTCATGCTCTTTCATTAGAGATGTCATTCGATATACTTTCGACGAATTTTTAAATCCGAGGACGGAACCCGAACGGCTAAGGCATTTGGCTATCACACTCCTATGACCTATCACCTCCTATGACCTATCATACTCTATGACCTATCACCTCCACCATCTCACCGCCGCAACGCGCGGGTACTTTGTCTCGTAATAAATATAATTATACTACGTTTGATTCGGTTTTTGTTGATTGGTTTTTACCATAAAAACCAAATCAAACCGAGCCGATAATTTTAATTTTTCAAGAAAATGAAAACAAAACAGTCAGTTTTTCAACGGGTTCAGGTTTTCATTTTTAATTCGATTTTTCTCACCCTATTAAAAATAACAAAATCAAACATTTACACAAATGAATTATATATATAGATATATAAAAATATATATATGTCGAACCTTTTTGTATAAAGAAGAACGAGGATGCAATTCTTGACGAACAAGTGTACCCATAGAAATATGTGGCACTTTAAGAAGCCTTGAAAGCTTTTCAGCATAAATTTGTCTATTTGTAAACGGATCCCCAATGACAACCCACTGTACGCCCCGACCCGAAACCGACCCTAGAGAATCCTCCATTTCTGATTGGCTATCGTAGTGATTATAATCCTCTTCGTAATCGTACTGCAGCTGAGCCGCAGATCCGTACATCCGACGGCTGATTTGTCCTGATCGGAGTGCTGCTCTCAGGCGACACACCACGGCGGCCATGGCGGCTGGCTTTTAGGGTTTTAGTGACAGGATGGAAAATTAGGGTTTTGATTATGAAAATTGTATTGCTTTGTTTTTAGGACAAATGAAATGGAAGGACCATGTCTAAAGACAGAGGAGATTGTTGTGTTAGTTTCATTTTGGACCCTCAGAGTTTTGATTAGTTGTAATACTGACTCAATTGTGAAACTTGGACATTTTTTAGATTCTTAAATAATGGTTGTAAATGAAATGAACGTTCAACGAACAATTAATAACACGTTCGATGGGAAGTTTACTCGTGTTGATTTTTTTTATCTACATGAACAAAAAAGTTCGTCGTTGAACGAACAAACATGAATACAACTTTCATTCATTCATTTACGTTCATGGAAATTCGATGTTCTTTATGACCATCCGTTCATGTTAATTTGTCTAGTTGTGTTAGCTTATATACATACATGTTATTTTATTTCAATTATAATCTACATCTATATTTTTAAAAAACAAGCGGGTTATTTCTTTGCAAAATTATGCTCAACAATTCCGTCAAAACATCTTTTTAATATAAATAGTTCTTTAATTTCTATACCCACTCAACTTTTTCTATCTGAATGTTTACTTTGAATCACAATACTTCTAATTGTATGTTCGTTCATTCGTTTGAGTTCGTTTGTATGAATTTGAACGAACGACATGAACAATTGAAATTTCTTAATGAACGAACATGGACATTATATAAGTTCATTTATCTATTTGTATATTTTTTGCTGAGTTATACGAATGAATGAACAAGACTTCATTTGTTTGCTTACATCCTAGAAATCATGAATAAAATTAGCAGTTCTTTTTACTTGTGTCGGAAAAGACATGATGTATTAAATTTTTGTTTGTAAACAAGATGAATGATATCGTACCTATATAGTTGTTAAACTCTTACGAGTCACGAGTCGACTCTTACGAGTCGAGTCGATTTACACCAAAAACGAGTCGACTCGTTGGGTGACTCGTTTTTGTCCAGACTCTTACGAGTCGATGTGTAAACGTAGACCGAGTCACAAGTCGCAAACTTATAATTATTGTAGTTTGATACTATGGTTATATATAATATATATATATATGTCGAACCTTTTTGTATAAAGAAGAACGAGGATGCAATTCTTGACGAACAAGTGTACCCATAGAAATATGTGGCACTTTAAGAAGCCTTGAAAGCTTTTCAGCATAAATTTGTCTATTTGTAAACGGATCCCCAATGACAACCCACTGTACGCCCCGACCCGAAACCGACCCTAGAGAATCCTCCATTTCTGATTGGCTATCGTAGTGATTATAATCCTCTTCGTAATCGTACTGCAGCTGAGCCGCAGATCCGTACATCCGACGGCTGATTTGTCCTGATCGGAGTGCTGCTCTCAGGCGACACACCACGGCGGCCATGGCGGCTGGCTTTTAGGGTTTTAGTGACAGGATGGAAAATTAGGGTTTTGATTATGAAAATTGTATTGCTTTGTTTTTAGGACAAATGAAATGGAAGGACCATGTCTAAAGACAGAGGAGATTGTTGTGTTAGTTTCATTTTGGACCCTCAGAGTTTTGATTAGTTGTAATACTGACTCAATTGTGAAACTTGGACATTTTTTAGATTCTTAAATAATGGTTGTAAATGAAATGAACGTTCAACGAACAATTAATAACACGTTCGATGGGAAG
The DNA here is from genome assembly GCA_034093135.1 of Erigeron breviscapus. Classification (NCBI taxonomy): domain Eukaryota; kingdom Viridiplantae; phylum Streptophyta; class Magnoliopsida; order Asterales; family Asteraceae; genus Erigeron; species Erigeron breviscapus. Next base: position 12,281,651 of record CM067168.1, on the reverse strand, counting down.
TTTACTCGTGTTGATTTTTTTTATCTACATGAACAAAAAAGTTCGTCGTTGAACGAACAAACATGAATACAACTTTCATTCATTCATTTACGTTCATGGAAATTCGATGTTCTTTATGACCATCCGTTCATGTTAATTTGTCTAGTTGTGTTAGCTTATATACATACATGTTATTTTATTTCAATTATAATCTACATCTATATTTTTAAAAAACAAGCGGGTTATTTCTTTGCAAAATTATGCTCAACAATTCCGTCAAAACATCTTTTTAATATAAATAGTTCTTTAATTTCTATACCCACTCAACTTTTTCTATCTGAATGTTTACTTTGAATCACAATACTTCTAATTGTATGTTCGTTCATTCGTTTGAGTTCGTTTGTATGAATTTGAACGAACGACATGAACAATTGAAATTTCTTAATGAACGAACATGGACATTATATAAGTTCATTTATCTATTTGTATATTTTTTGCTGAGTTATACGAATGAATGAACAAGACTTCATTTGTTTGCTTACATCCTAGAAATCATGAATAAAATTAGCAGTTCTTTTTACTTGTGTCGGAAAAGACATGATGTATTAAATTTTTGTTTGTAAACAAGATGAATGATATCGTACCTATATAGTTGTTAAACTCTTACGAGTCACGAGTCGACTCTTACGAGTCGAGTCGATTTACACCAAAAACGAGTCGACTCGTTGGGTGACTCGTTTTTGTCCAGACTCTTACGAGTCGATGTGTATACGTAGACCGAGTCACAAGTCGCAAACTTATAATTATTGTAGTTTGATACTATGGTTATATATAATATATATTATATTTTTGTTACATTATTTTGTGTGTTATCTACGTAGTTTTGATCATTTTATTTCGAATTTGAAGATAAATTGTAAGTTTATGACTCAAAACTATTGAATATGTAATATTTTGGTAAATTTATTAAGATAATGAACTTATATTTTGTTTATAAAGACGTCACATATATATAATTATACTATATTATGTAGTATTTAAAAATGTCCTGACTCTTACGAGTCGAGTCACGTTCCGAGTCACGAGTCAAAAAATCATGTTTTCGAGTCGAGTCAAAAGTTACGAGTCGACAACTATGGGCTATATATATATATATGTATGAACCATTGTTAAGATGGGTTATTGGTTAATATCTTTGAGATCTTTACAATAGGTCTTTATGTTTGGACTCACGAGGTATAGTTTTAAAGGTATAGTTTTAAAGGTAACCAAAAAAGAATTTGTAAATGGCCATGTGATATCCCGATGAAACTGCGTATATTTTTAAGTTAAAAATCCGGTAATATGAATAGATAAAAATCCATTCATTTATAAACTATGTATATTTTTATTCTTTACTTTTGTAAAGGTTGCATACAATTGAAGTTATCAATTCTATTTGCTTAGACAATTTGTATCAAGTTGGTATTTTTATTTTTGTTTTTTTTTTAATTGAAAATCATGTCTGCTTCTAAAAATATGATTTGGTTTGAGATTGAACATATTATCTAGACCTCGTAATATCTACAGAAACTAAAGACATGTAAAATAAAATTACATCAACTTTAATAGTGGTTTTGCAATATATATATAAAAGATGTTTACTTAAACTTATAGACTTATAGTATATTTTATTCTTCTTATTTTTTCATTCTATTTAGTTTTTTTAGTTCATAAGAGAAATTCCTAATGATTACCACAGTAGAAGGTGATTCAGAGTTAACAGAAGACTTCTTGATGGAATAAAAAATGAGATTTTGTAAACCACGCTTAAGAAAAGGGAAAGTTAATTCAGTGTATAGACAATAAGAAAAGATATAGGGTGTAATTGAAACTAGTAGAAAGTTGTTGTGTAGTTTTGTAGTTGCAAAAGTATAAGAAAGTCAAGTGACAAATTTGTTGGTAGGAATGACACGTGTAACCCGATGAGTTGTATTTATTCCGAGAAAATAGCGGAGACCCATATAAAGTAGTGGTTCACATGACACTTGTTGCTCAACACGGACAAGGTTTTCAATCCCTCCGATCCTACTACATTACTTGTACCTTGTACTCCATTCATTTTTAAAAGGTGTTTGTGATTTCTAAATAAAGTATGTGTTTAAACATTTTGAAAGAAAAAAAAATGATAAATCTTTTTAAATAATTCTTTGAGTTAATTGCAATTTTGGTCCCTGTGGTTTGTATGTTTTGGCAGGTTCAGGACCTTTTCAGGTTTCATTGCATTTTTGGTCCCTATTTCGAAAACCTTTTGCAAATTTGGTACAAATTAACGGTGGTTGTTAAATGAAGCCGTTAAGTGCTGTTAAAATTAAAAATGGTGTTTAATTGTAAATTTTTTAAAGTGTAAGGGGTATTTGTGTTAATAGTGTTGCTCAAAAAGTTTGTCGTGTTGTCACTGAGATATACACGTGATTGTTTTGTAAAAATTTATAAAAATTTACGAGCTCTATAAATGAAAGTTTTGTAATTTAGCTCGCTAAATGTAAGAAACAATGGCGCCCGGAATGTTCAACAGTTCGTCGGAAAATTCAAAACGCGCCGGGAAAACGAAATTCACGATTTCTCCCTTCTTTCTTCGAGTAAAAACTCGAAACTGATACCTATCAATTCAGAATTCCACCGCGCACAAACCCTGATCAAGATGAACTTCAGAAACCGTCGTCGGAAAATATGCGCCGGAAAACTTAAATTTGCGATTCTCCTTTGTTTTTACGAATTAAAACACGAAACCGGTACCAAATGGCTCAGGTTTGCATTCCGCACAAACCCTAGCCTATTATTTTGTCAAAAAACTTTGCTGGAAAATTCACCGAAAAAGTAGCCGTCAACGAATCTCGATGAATCGGAAAACTTAAAATATGAATATGACCGGAATCGGATCGAGAACAAAACCTGATGTTTTTCAGATCAATTGACAAATCGCGAAAACGGAATTGAAGAGGGAAGTTTGCAGAAAAAAATTCTTTTTCTTTTTTTTTATAAATAAAATAAATGGATATAAAAGGAATAAATTGTGTTAATTGGACAAACTTTTTGACTAACATTATTGACACAAATACCCCTTACACTTTTAAACATTTACAAATAAACACCATTTTTAATTCTAACAGCACTTAACGGCTTCATTTATCAACCACCGTTAATTTGTACCAAATTTGCAAAAGGTTTCAAAAATAGGACCAAAAATGCAATGAAACCTGAAAAGGTCCTGAACCTGCCAAAACTTACAAACCACAGGGACCAAAAATGCAATTAACTCTAATTCTTTTAAAAACTTGAGTTCGAGACATGAGAAAAATATTTCAAGGAATTTTATAAATAAAGTCTTCCAGTGAAGCAGGTTTGAATCTTGAAAGGGTGCAGAGTTTTATCCCAATTAAATGTCATTTCTTCGGGCGATTTAGTTGGGGTTTCTCCTCCTACTATGTATTGAGGGTGAAGGGCTCTCTAGCGCGGACCCGGTTAAGACAACGTAAACTAGATCCGTTGTTGCGAGCAAATGATCCACACCTTTCACAAAAAAATCCTTCTAATTATGATATCATGACACTTGATAGAATTAAAGATGAGATAAGAAAGAGAAAGTATGGATCACACTTGTCATGTTTTAAGGTTTTAGAGTGACTATTAGGAGTGAAAAGTTATTTCAGGAACCCTTAAAATGTCAGGAACCTTTAGGAACTTTTCAAATCAAGCTCAACCAATGATTATTTTTCACAAGATGATTGTTTTTTTTTATTGTTTTTTGAATAATATATGTGTAATTTTGAATTTTACAATTATGTAGAGACATGGATTATCATCCGTTATACAATTATGTGGAGATATGGATTCTTGATCACATGTGCACGAATATTGCTATGATCACATGTATGCAAGTTTTTTTGTAAATAAATTTTCCAGGAAATAGATTGTTATCAAATGTACATAGATAGTCATATGAACATGTGTAAGCAATTATATAGTCATATGAACATGTGTAAGTAATTATATAGTAAATAATTTTAATTTAAAGAAGGTTCTTAGAAATTACTGCCTTTTTAGGGGTTCCTAAAATAACTTTACCCATATTAAGAGAATGTATCATTTCCCGATAAGGAAAAACATGTTTAACATGTTTTTTTCAAAACTATATATGTTTTATCTTCATGAAAACGTATATAATAAATTATTTTGTCAAACGTTTTATTTTCAAAATCTGCATTATGTAAAGGTAATAATCTGATGATCAGCTCAAAACGCAATCACAAACATCTTCTAAGTCTGCTTTCCTCCAATTTAAATATTGGGTCAATAGAGCAACTAAAATCGATGTTTTAGATTATCTCCTAATATTAGAGATGTCTTTCACAATTTTAGTGTATTTAAATGTCACACTTTATCTTAAAAATCTTTCAAATTGTAATATATTTTTAAATACATTAATTTCGTCTATAACCTTACAATCTATCTTTATATATTCTTATTACATTTTCACATCATTATTCATTACTTGCATATACAAACATCCTTGAATGTGCCGGGTGTAATTCCAAAAATACATCCTTAGTTTATAGGACATAAACACACAAACAACACAAACATTGACATATTTTTATGCATTTGAAACTTTGAACATGTTTAAATACCAAAGACACATCTCCAAAAAGACACCATTGAAAAATTCTTAAGCCTAATAATTTTGAAGGCCCCTGATTTTTTAGAATCATATATAAAAATTAGATGTCAAAAGGCTAAAGAATCTTAATATATCGAAATCATATTTGATTTTATTCCTAATCATCTTTATAGTAACTTAATAATATTAACATCTTTAAATTATTTTAAGAGGTTTCAGATTCGAACCTCACTAGATAAAATCTTGATAGAGGCCATGAATGGATATTTCAGTTAAACTATGTACATCTGAATAAAAAATACGCATTTTGTGCGTACCTCGACTAATACTTCATCCGCTTACTTGATTGATTAATAATTCCTAATATAAGTCATGTAGTTAGTGAATGTATAGATGGAACTTTCTTAGTGGCTCAAGACTGACTACATATTGTAAGGCTAAAGGGTATGCGCGCGGGATGGGTGGTGACCGTGGGGCTATGACGCTGGCTACACCACCCACACATGGCGTTTTGAGGGTTTTTTATTTTATTTTACACTGTCTTTATTTGCCACCATTGATTCATTTACAAAATTTCTCTCTCATTTGTTTCTTAATAATATAAAATGGATATGTTCTCCCTTAATGTAAAAACACACTTTCAAGCTTGTAGTGTTTAAATAGTTTTTGACCTTAACACATGTCACAACTCTCCTCATTCAACCAAGATGCTCAATTTTTCTTTATTTGGAAGGCTTTTTGAAGTGTAACATGCCGCCACATGACGTAAGTACCCTTCCCCAACAAACCCATGCCCCTTAGCCTAAAGGTTATACAATCAAGATTTCAAATTCCACAACGAAATGATGTATAGTCGTATACATGGAAAGAGATGCAAATATGATATATTTAGGCGCCATGTAGTCCGACCGAATAAAGGGTAACCGGACCAGACTATCCGCGGCGATGTCGCTGCGGAAAGTCACGCACCTTTATCCGTACACTGTTGACTATGACAGTCAACAGTATCCATTTGTCTTACTCGACTTTCCGCGGAAAGTCGAAAAAGACAAATGGACAAAAGTAGCTGTCGACTGTCACAGCCATCACTGTTGCTTTGTCTTATTCAACTATCCGCGGCGACATCGCCGCGGAAAGTCGAAAAAGACAAATCAATACTATTGGTCAACAGTGTATCTGTGTACTTATATACTGCGTTTTGGTACAATGGTGTTTGCTCATTCGGCTATAATTACGCGAAAATTGGTTCATACTTTCTATCGCTTTTTTTTTTTTTTTTTTTATCCAAAAGCAAGTACGTTTTTTTTTTTTTTTTTTTTTTTTTTTTTTTTTTTTTTTTTTTTTTTTTTTTTTTTTTTTTTTTTTTTTTTTTTTTTTTTTTTTTTTTTTTTTTTTTTTTTTTTTTTTTTTTTTTTTTTTTTTTTTTTTTTTTTTTTTTTTTTTTTTTTTTTTTTTTTTTTTTTTTTTTTTTTTTTTTTTTTTTTTTTTTTTTTTTTTTTTTTTTTTTTTTTTTTTTTTTTTTTTTTTTTTTTTTTTTTTTTTTTTTTTTTTTTTTTTTTTTTTTTTTTTTTTTTTTTTTTTTTTTTTTTTTTTTTTTTTTTTTTTTTTTTTTTTTTTTTTTTTTTTTTTTTTTTTTTTTTTTTTTTTTTTTTTTTTTTTTTTTTTTTTTTTTTTTTTTTTTTTTTTTTTTTTTTTTTTTTTTTTTTTTTTTTTTTTTTTTTTTTTTTTTTTTTTTTTTTTTTTTTTTTTTTTTTTTTTTTTTTTTTTTTTTTTTTTTTTTTTTTTTTTTTTTTTTTTTTTTTTTTTTTTTTTTTTTTTTTTTTTTTTTTTTTTTTTTTTTTTTTTTTTTTTTTTTTTTTTTTTTTTTTTTTTTTTTTTTTTTTTTTTTTTTTTTTTTTTTTTTTTTTTTTTTTTTTTTTTTTTTTTTTTTTTTTTTTTTTTTTTTTTTTTTTTTTTTTTTTTTTTTTTTTTTTTTTTTTTTTTTTTTTTTTTTTTTTTTTTTTTTTTTTTTTTTTTTTTTTTTTTTTTTTTTTTTTTTTTTTTTTTTTTTTTTTTTTTTTTTTTTTTTTTTTTTTTTTTTTTTTTTTTTTTTTTTTTTTTTTTTTTTTTTTTTTTTTTTTTTTTTTTTTTTTTTTTTTTTTTTTTTTTTTTTTTTTTTTTTTTTTTTTTTTTTTTTTTTTTTTTTTTTTTTTTTTTTTTTTTTTTTTTTTTTTTTTTTTTTTTTTTTTTTTTTTTTTTTTTTTTTTTTTTTTTTTTTTTTTTTTTTTTTTTTTTTTTTTTTTTTTTTTTTTTTTTTTTTTTTTTTTTTTTTTTTTTTTTTTTTTTTTTTTTTTTTTTTTTTTTTTTTTTTTTTTTTTTTTTTTTTTTTTTTTTTTTTTTTTTTTTTTTTTTTTTTTTTTTTTTTTTTTTTTTTTTTTTTTTTTTTTTTTTTTTTTTTTTTTTTTTTTTTTTTTTTTTTTTTTTTTTTTTTTTTTTTTTTTTTTTTTTTTTTTTTTTTTTTTTTTTTTTTTTTTTTTTTTTTTTTTTTTTTTTTTTTTTTTTTTTTTTTTTTTTTTTTTTTTTTTTTTTTTTTTTTTTTTTTTTTTTTTTTTTTTTTTTTTTTTTTTTTTTTTTTTTTTTTTTTTTTTTTTTTTTTTTTTTTTTTTTTTTTTTTTTTTTTTTTTTTTTTTTTTTTTTTTTTTTTTTTTTTTTTTTTTTTTTTTTTTTTTTTTTTTTTTTTTTTTTTTTTTTTTTTTTTTTTTTTTTTTTTTTTTTTTTTTTTTTTTTTTTTTTTTTTTTTTTTTTTTTTTTTTTTTTTTTTTTTTTTTTTTTTTTTTTTTTTTTTTTTTTTTTTTTTTTTTTTTTTTTTTTTTTTTTTTTTTTTTTTTTTTTTTTTTTTTTTTTTTTTTTTTTTTTTTTTTTTTTTTTTTTTTTTTTTTTTTTTTTTTTTTTTTTTTTTTTTTTTTTTTTTTTTTTTTTTTTTTTTTTTTTTTTTTTTTTTTTTTTTTTTTTTTTTTTTTTTTTTTTTTTTTTTTTTTTTTTTTTTTTTTTTTTTTTTTTTTTTTTTTTTTTTTTTTTTTTTTTTTTTTTTTTTTTTTTTTTTTTTTTTTTTTTTTTTTTTTTTTTTTTTTATTTTTTTCTATATAATCTTTTCTACCTATCTTTTATGATTTTTTTTCTACTTCATTTTTCTTAAACTATTGGGGATTTTTGACAACACTAACATATTAACACTAACAATTTATCACTTATAACAATCATAATACTAACTAATAATCCTAACACATCAATTTACAATACTAATAAACCTAATAAATCTATAGAAAATAAAATACAAACATATACCAAAACTATCAAAAAACAAATAAAAGCAAACAAAAAAGGGTAATGGCCAGAAATAAAAGCAAAAAGAAAGGGTGATGGCCGGAAAATACATACCTTGTCGGGAAAAATGGCCGGAAAACTCGCCGGAAAAAGTGATGGCCGGATTTAAAAAATAGGGTTTTGGTTGAGATTTGTTTGGTATTTTAAAAGAGAGATGGGGATGGTGGTAAGCAAAGTCGCCGCGGAAAGTTGGCCGGAATAATTGGAGAAAGAGGTGTATTCTTGATTTTGGTCGGAATTTTTTTGGTTTTGGCCGGAATTTTTTTGGTGATTCTCGGCAGAAATAAAAAAAGGAAAGGACTAATATATTGAAAGGGATGGGATGGATATATATTGAAACGGATGGTTGGTTTTAAAGCACGAAAATCGAAGCCACTTTCCCCGGCGATGTCGCCGCGGAAAGTTTGGTCAAAGTCAGCCTGCAATTAAGGCTGGCAATTTTGACACGAAACCTGTTAACACGACACGACACGACCTGTTCTTAACAGGTTTCGTGTTTGGGCTTAACAGGTTTCGTGTCCTAACAGGTCCGGACCTGTTAAGACACGAAAATATTTCGTGTCTTAACAGGTTCGTGTCTTAACACGTGTTAACAGGTTCGTGTCTTAACAGGTTCGTGTCTTAACAGGTTCGTGTCTTAACAGGTTCGTGTCTTAACAGGTTCGTGTCTTAACAGGTTCGTGTCTTAACAGGTTCGTGTCTTAACAGGTTCGTGTCTTAACAGGTTCGTGTCTTAACAGGTTCGTGTCTTAACAGGTTCGTGTCTTAACAGTTCGTGTCTTAACAGGTTCGTGTCTTAACAGGTTCGTGTTAACAGGTTCGTGTCTTAACAGTTCGTGTCTTAACAGGTTCGTGTCTTAACAGGTTCGTGTCTTAACAGGTTCGTGTCTTAACAGGTTCGTGTCTTAACAGGTTCGTGTCTTAACAGGTTCGTGTCTTAACAGGTTCGTGTCTTAACAGGTTCGTGTCTTAACAGGTTCGTGTCTTAACAGGTTCGTGTCTTAACAGGTTCGTGTCTTAACAGGTTCGTGTCTTAACAGGTTCGTGTCTTAACAGGTTCGTGTCTTAACAGGTTCGTGTCTTAACAGGTTCGTGTCTTAACAGGTTCGTGTCTTAACAGTTCGTGTCTTAACAGGTTCGTGTCTTAACAGGTTCGTGTCTTAACAGGTTCGTGTCTTAACAGTTCGTGTCTTAACAGGTTCGTGTCTTAACAGGTTCGTGTCTTAACAGGTTCGTGTCTTAACAGGTTCGTGTCTTAACAGGTTCGTGTCTTAACAGGTTCGTGTCTTAACAGGTTCGTGTCTTAACAGGTTCGTGTTTAACAGGTTCGTGTCTTAACAGGTTCGTGTCTTAACAGGTTCGTGTCTTAACAGGTTTCGTGTCTTAACAGGTCCGGACCTGTTAAGACACGAAAACATTACGTGTCTTAACAGGTCCGGACTGTTCGTGTTAACAGGTTCGTGTCTTAACAGGTTCGTGTCTTAACAGGTTCGTGTCTTAACAGGTTCGTGTCTTAACAGGTTCGTGTTTAACAGGTTCGTGTCTTAACAGGTCGTGTTACGTGTTCGTGTCTTAACAGGTTCGTGTCTTAACAGGTTCGTGTCTTAACAGGTTCGTGTTTAACAGGTTCGTGTCTTAACAGGTTCGTGTTTAACAGGTTCGTGTCTTAACAGGTTCGTGTCTTAACAGGTTCGTGTCTTAACAGGTTCGTGTCTTAACAGGTTCGTGTCTTAACAGGTTCGTGTCTTAACAGGTTCGTGTCTTAACAGGTTCGTGTCTTAACAGGTTCGTGTCTTAACAGGTTCGTGTCTTAACAGGTTCGTGTCTTAACAGGTTCGTGTCTTAACAGGTTCGTGTCTTAACAGGTTCGTGTCTTAACAGGTTCGTGTCTTAACAGGTTCGTGTCTTAACAGGTTCGTGTCTTAACAGGTTCGTGTTTAACAGGTTCGTGTCTTAACAGGTTCGTGTTTAACAGGTTCGTGTCTTAACAGGTTCGTGTTTAACAGGTTCGTGTCTTAACAGGTTCGTGTTTAACAGGTTCGTGTCTTAACAGGTTCGTGTCTTAACAGGTTCGTGTCTTAACAGGTTCGTGTTTAACAGGTTCGTGTCTTAACAGGTTCGTGTCTTAACAGGTTCGTGTCTTAACAGGTTCGTGTTTAACAGGTTCGTGTCTTAACAGGTTCGTGTTTAACAGGTTCGTGTCTTAACAGGTTCGTGTCTTAACAGGTTCGTGTCTTAACAGGTTCGTGTCTTAACAGGTTCGTGTCTTAACAGGTTCGTGTCTTAACAGGTTCGTGTCTTAACAGGTTCGTGTCTTAACAGGTTCGTGTCTTAACAGGTTCGTGTCTTAACAGGTTCGTGTCTTAACAGGTTCGTGTCTTAACAGGTTCGTGTCTTAACAGGTTCGTGTCTTAACAGGTTCGTGTCTTAACAGGTTCGTGTCTTAACAGGTTCGTGTCTTAACAGGTTCGTGTCTTAACAGGTTCGTGTCTTAACAGGTTCGTGTCTTAACAGGTTCGTGTCTTAACAGGTTCGTGTCTTAACAGGTTCGTGTCTTAACAGGTTCGTGTCTTAACAGGTTCGTGTCTTAACAGGTTCGTGTCTTAACAGGTTCGTGTCTTAACAGGTTCGTGTCTTAACAGGTTCGTGTCTTAACAGGTTCGTGTCTTAACAGGTTCGTGTCTTAACAGGTTCGTGTTTAACAGGTTCGTGTCTTAACAGTTCGTGTCTTAACAGGTTCGTGTCTTAACAGGTTCGTGTCTAACAGGTTCGTGTCTTAACAGTTCGTGTCTTAACAGGTTCGTGTCTTAACAGGTTCGTGTCTTAACAGGTTCGTGTCTTAACAGGTTCGTGTCTTAACAGGTTCGTGTCTTAACAGGTTCGTGTCTTAACAGGTTCGTGTCTTAACAGGTTCGTGTCTTAACAGGTTCGTGTCTTAACAGGTTCGTGTCTTAACAGGTTCGTGTCTTAACAGGTTCGTGTCTTAACAGGTTCGTGTTTAACAGGTTCGTGTATATGCTTAACAGGTTCGTGTCTTAACAGGTTCGTGTCTTAACAGGTCGTGTCGCACCTGTTATGCCAGCCTTACCTGCAATTAATGCTGGTAGTTGGTTACAGTTTTGTCTTTTCCGACTTTCCGCGGCGACATCGTCGAGGAAAAACTTCTGGTCCGGTTACCCTTTATTCCATGGTCGGGGTACGCGTGACGTATATTTACTTCTCAATCTCGAAACATCACTGTCCATAGTCCATACCTTTCCTCCCTTGTTCCTTTTATCATTAAACCAACATCAAAGTTCAAACAGATTTATTCTTATTAGTATATTATGAGACAAATTACCCGCACGTTGCGGCGGTGAGATGGTGGGGGTGATAGGTCATAGAGTGTGATAGGTCATAGAGTGTGATAGCCAAATGCCTTAGCCGTACAGACTCCGCCCTCGGATTTAAAAATTCGTCGAAAGTATATCGAATGACATCTTTAATGAAAGAGCATGAAATTTTAAGAACACCCATATAATTTTTATAATTTATCGATATACGGTTTTTGAGATAAAAGATTTTGAATGAATTATAGGAATACAATGATTTATGCAGAAGAGAGAAAAATGAGTGGTTGAGATTTGAAGAGATAGAGAAAAATGAGTGGTTGAGATTTCTTCTAAGGGTATTATGAATAAGTGACAGAGGTATTTTGGGATTTTCAACTATTTAAAGTTGAAAAAATGGAGGGAAAAAATGCTTTATAATGCAGTAGAGATTAATCATTAAACCGACATCAAAGTTCAAATAGACTATATCTGCCTCCAAGATAATGGGAATATATAGTAATAAATTTCTCAAGATTGGAAATTTGAACCATGTTGAAACAAGGGTGTTTCGGTCATAAAATTTATTTGACATGAAATTAATGTTTGCAAAAGTAAATTTCACAGTCTATTACATTTAAGCAGAAGTTTTTTTTTTTCTTTTGAAAAGTAAATTTTATTCACAAGTGTCCGCCAAACAATTACAAGCATTTACAAGTTACGTTATATTAAATTTACACCGATCCTCCCAACTAATCGATCTTTTTTTCATTTTACACTTGTACCAAAGGAAACCCATAACCCATTGCTTTCGTGTTTAAAAATAAAAAGAATATCTGCCCTATTAACTTTATCTGCCTTGTTCACTTTAAAGTGTGACATTTAAATGTATCTATAAAACTTTTCCATCTAAACTTTTTCAATAAGACTCCCATTTTCTCTTTGATTTTTAGACATATCATACAATCACACAACTCAGTTATATTACTTCTTATTTTAACAATTATGCGAATTGTCAAAAAGTGAACGGATTTTGTCGACCTCTCAACAATAACCCAGATCATGTCATGACTTTCTCTTTTCCATGTCCATAGTAACTCGCTCTTATTTCCATTCAGGAATTTCCGGCTTTTCAAGCAATCCTGGATGCTTCTAATGTTCAGATTTTACTTGCAGACACGTCAGACATCGGCTCACAAACACCTAGATCAATGTTAGTCAAAAATATGTAGCATATATAAGAAGATCGTTTAAAACATTTGAAGCTAATCATAGATTTATAAAGAAATTAAGAAAATTTGGTTCAATTCGATTAACCTTGGGTATTGAAAGTTAAAAACAATAATTGAACCGTTTTACATTGGTTTTTTCCGTTTCGATTTTTTCGGGTTTTGGTTTTTTGGTTTCGGATTGAGTGGTTCGAAACAGTTATTTGGTTTTCCACTTTTCCGGTTCTTCTTTATATAAACACAAATATTCCAAAAAAATATTTTACGATACGCACGACTTTAAAATGTCACAACCAGTGGCGGAGCCAAAGTAGACTGAGGGTGGTCACCGCCCCACCTCAACCCATTTTTATTACTGTTTTTTTTGTTCCGTTTTAATGTGACCATGGCCGGCAGTTTTCTCAAATGGGAGCATAGATCTGATTTGCAGGTTTCTCAAGATAAAGATGATGACATACCTTTTAACATTTATCCATTCTAATCCTTTGTGTATTATAAGAGTTTCAATCTAGTCCCTAAACTTTTCAAGTTATTACTTGTTAGAATAAAATGCATAGTGAGAATATTATCATTTATAGTTATTATTACAATCTAGTCTTCCTAATTAAATAAAAATGAGTTCCAAACTTTATAAACTTGATTGGATTATATCCCTTAAAACTAGAGTGTAGTTTGTATAAAATCTAAACAAAATATATTTTTTTCCGTTTGATCCTGGGTATAAAAAATCAAGACCGACCCTGTTTATAAGTTTGTATACTTAATTTGTAGATTATGTAAGTTTTGAAGGAATTCAATGATAAAGAGAAAAAAAAAATTATGCCCCCGTCGTATAAATGTCTGGATCCGCCGCCGCCACCGGTCACAACGTTAAATTGTCTAGAACTTTCAAATAAAAAGAGGGTCCACTTCGAAGTAATTTCATTATTTCTGGAAGAAAATGATAGATTGTCAGACGAGGCAGCTCCTGGTATTTGAATATTCTCGTTATCCCAATATAATTTGACCATACAATATACATAAACTCACATTCTCTTAAGGGATGCTCTAACAAACTTCATTTTTTCATTACTTTAACTACAAGAGTATAATTCAATACGTATATATATATATTTGTGTGTGTATATATATAGATCTATAAACAAACTTATTAGTGTCATACACATTGAGTTTCTTTTGTGTCTTATGGACAAAGTACAACAATACGAACGTGTATTTAGACATTTGGACTCGAATGGTGATGGGAAGATATCCGCACCCGAGCTCCAAGTATGCGTCGGGAAGATAGGCGGCGAGTTGTCATTGGAGGAGGCGGAAATCGTGGCGGAATTAATAGACTCGGATGGCGACGGAATGTTGAGCTTAGAGGACTTGGTTAAAGTTGTGGAAAGTGCAAATGATGAAGAAAAAATGAGTGACTTAAAAATGGCTTTTAAAATGTATGAAGATGATCAAATGGATATTGGTTGTGGTTGTATAACACCTAAAAGTTTGAAGAGAATGCTTAGTAAGTTAGGAGATTCGAGAACGGTTGATGAGTGTGAGTTGATGATCGCAACGTTTGATCTCGATGGCAATGGTGTACTTGATTTCTATGAGTTTCAGTATATGATGTCTTGATGATCGATAAGGTAGGTAAGGTTGTATGAAATGATGGAAATTGCGAGATATATATGCGTGTATTTTTGTTTTCCATCGTCGATGTCTATATTGATTCGTATTCATATGTTGAGCATTTTTTTGATCACTTGCATTGTTCATTTTGATTTGTATATATATGTGATATAATTGCCTGAGTTGTATATATGTAATTGCAAGTTATTTGCATTTTTTACTTCTAATTTTTTGAGTTTTTGTATATACAGATATTTTTTTGTAGAGTGGCAGATGTACTAAATTCTTATTATGGCTTCTTGTAACGTTTATCTGATGTTTATAGCAGACGAATTTGTTTTCTCATATAAGTTTTTGTTTGCAAGTACAAGCAGTCAATTTGAATTTTGAACCCAGTAACTAACGAGTTTTTTGCAAAAATAGGCTACTTTTAACATTCTTTAGCAAAAATGGGTATCTATGTTGCAGATATGGGTTTGTTGTCTAACAAAAAATTTAACATCAGTCCCACCCACAATGTAAAATGTTTCACTTGTACCCTTTTATTTACCAATAATTGTATTTATACGTTTTTCTTACACTACAAAAAGAGTTAATTAGTAACAAAATACGTTTGATCATTAATTCAGGTCACTATAATTATAATTAATCATTATTTTTGTTTAATAGCCAAATTAAATGAATAGCAAATATATTAGTGACTAAATAAAATTATTAGTGACCAATAATATAATCGTCATTTAAAAACATATAGCCAAAAAGAATTCTTTTTAGTGTGATCTTTTCTTTTCTAGCTTTATTTTGTACAAAAACTTATGATTTCATGTACGTACCTGATCATTATTAATTGATTCAAAGTAAAATTTATGTATTTGTATTAATAGTAATAGTAGTTTCAGAATATTGAACTATTAAACTATGCAAATATCATTATGATTTTTGGTATTTATTTTGATTTTAAAATAATTACGTATATATAAACAAACATTCTAAATGATCATTAAAAAAATTTCAATATACTAACTCGTAGTCATATAAACAAGGGCTATGAATAGTTAATTTTGCTGTTAAGGTTAATTGTATATGGCTTCAATCATATGGTACAGTTTTGACTTATAAAACTAATTGTATCTGACTATTAATTTTATTAGAAAAAACATGATTAAAAATGAATGTTATGTAGAATTACATTACACTCTTATTACTTAAACCCGTCGTAATAATGTTCAAACTTAACGCTTTTAGCTAAGAGATTAGTGAAGCTATGACATCTGTCTTTAAAATAAAAATGAATGCAAATGTTATTCTGATTGTACCAAATTTAATGTAGTAACTGTTTTATATAATACATAACAATTCTTTTGTATACATTAAACTATAAATAGATAGATATTGTAGTATGTAGATGATAAAAAATTTAAGTACAATTTATTTTATAACAAAAAATTAATAGGGTGTAAAATGAATAATCTATAAATGTTAGTGGGGTCTAGTTTTATTGTTTATCCGAAATAACCCATATTTGCACAACATATTGAAAGTAACCCATTTTTGCAACGTATTTTAAAATTTAACCCATTTTTGCAAAAAACTTAGCTAACATTTCTTGCAGTATTTTAAAATAACCCATTTTTGCAACGTATTTTAAAATAACCCATTTTTGCAACGTATTTTAAAATAACCCATTTTTGCAACGTATTTTAAAATAACCCATTTTTGCAACGTATTTTAAAATAACCCATTTTAGTGCTAGTTTTATTGTTTATCCGAAATAACCCATATTTGCATAACATATTGAAAGTAACCCATTTTTGCAACGTATTTTAAAATTTAACCCATTTTTGCAAAAAACTTAGTAACTAACACTGCTTTCTTGAGTTAACTTTTGTATGGAATGAAAAGGAAAAAAAAAAGACAAATGATAATTTTTTGTATTCTTGAGTTTTTTTATATCAGGAAAGAATTGGAAAAGAAAAGAGAATTTTAGTCTTTTTGGTTCCAAAACTTTCCACCCAAAAGTGATCGGATTGGGAAGGAAACAAAGCGACTCTCTTTTGTAATTACTATTATGCCCTTCTCATTATCATGTATTAACCGTCCACTTTTGAGATTTTGTCAGGCATCACATAATACAATATTTTTACATGAAGCCACATATCGTAGTCATATAAACAAGGGCTATGAATAGTTAATTTTGCTGTTAAGGTTAATTGTATATGGCTTCAATCATATGGTACAGTTTTGACTTATAAAACTAATTGTATCTGACTATTAATTTTATTAGAAAAAACATGATTAAAAATGAATGTTATGTAGAATTACATTACACTCTTATTACTTAAACCCGTCGTAATAATGTTCAAACTTAACGCTTTTAGCTAAGAGATTAGTGAAGCTATGACATCTGTCTTTAAAATAAAAATGAATGCAAATGTTATTCTGATTGTACCAAATTTAATGTAGTAACTGTTTTATATAATACATAACAATTCTTTTGTATACATTAAACTATAAATAGATAGATATTGTAGTATGTAGATGATAAAAAATTTAAGTACAATTTATTTTATAACAAAAAATTAATAGGGTGTAAAATGAATAATCTATAAATGTTAGTGGGGTCTAGTTTTATTGTTTATCCGAAATAACCCATATTTGCACAACATATTGAAAGTAACCCATTTTTGCAACGTATTTTAAAATTTAACCCATTTTTGCAAAAAACTTAGTAACTAACACTGCTTTCTTGAGTTAACTTTTGTATGGAATGAAAAGGAAAAAAAAAAGACAAATGATAATTTTTTGTATTCTTGAGTTTTTTTATATCAGGAAAGAATTGGAAAAGAAAAGAGAATTTTAGTCTTTTTGGTTCCAAAACTTTCCACCCAAAAGTGATCGGATTGGGAAGGAAACAAAGCGACTCTCTTTTGTAATTACTATTATGCCCTTCTCATTATCATGTATTAACCGTCCACTTTTGAGATTTTGTCAGGCATCACATAATACAATATTTTTACATGAAGCCACATATCGTAGTCATATAAACAAGGGCTATGAATAGTTAATTTTGCTGTTAAGGTTAATTGTATATGGCTTCAATCATATGGTACAGTTTTGACTTATAAAACTAATTGTATCTGACTATTAATTTTATTAGAAAAAACATGATTAAAAATGAATGTTATGTAGAATTACATTACACTCTTATTACTTAAACCCGTCGTAATAATGTTCAAACTTAACGCTTTTAGCTAAGAGATTAGTGAAGCTATGACATCTGTCTTTAAAATAAAAATGAATGCAAATGTTATTCTGATTGTACCAAATTTAATGTAGTAACTGTTTTATATAATACATAACAATTCTTTTGTATACATTAAACTATAAATAGATAGATATTGTAGTATGTAGATGATAAAAAATTTAAGTACAATTTATTTTATAACAAAAAATTAATAGGGTGTAAAATGAATAATCTATAAATGTTAGTGGGGTCTAGTTTTATTGTTTATCCGAAATAACCCATATTTGCACAACATATTGAAAGTAACCCATTTTTGCAACGTATTTTAAAATTTAACCCATTTTTGCAAAAAACTTAGTAACTAACACTGCTTTCTTGAGTTAACTTTTGTATGGAATGAAAAGGAAAAAAAAAAGACAAATGATAATTTTTTGTATTCTTGAGTTTTTTTATATCAGGAAAGAATTGGAAAAGAAAAGAGAATTTTAGTCTTTTTGGTTCCAAAACTTTCCACCCAAAAGTGATCGGATTGGGAAGGAAACAAAGCGACTCTCTTTTGTAATTACTATTATGCCCTTCTCATTATCATGTATTAACCGTCCACTTTTGAGATTTTGTCAGGCATCACATAATACAATATTTTTACATGAAGCCACATATCGTAGTCATATAAACAAGGGCTATGAATAGTTAATTTTGCTGTTAAGGTTAATTGTATATGGCTTCAATCATATGGTACAGTTTTGACTTATAAAACTAATTGTATCTGACTATTAATTTTATTAGAAAAAACATGATTAAAAATGAATGTTATGTAGAATTACATTACACTCTTATTACTTAAACCCGTCGTAATAATGTTCAAACTTAACGCTTTTAGCTAAGAGATTAGTGAAGCTATGAATCTGTCTTTAAAATAAAAATGAATGCAAATGTTATTCTGATTGTACCAAATTTAATGTAGTAACTGTTTTATATAATACATAACAATTCTTTTGTATACATTAAACTATAAATAGATAGATATTGTAGTATGTAGATGATAAAAAATTTCTAAGTACAATTATTTTTACATGAAGCCACATATCGTAGTCATATAAACAAGGGCTATGAATAGTTAATTTTGCTGTTAAGGTTAATTGTATATGGCTTCAATCATATGGTACAGTTTTGACTTATAAAACTAATTGTATCTGACTATTAATTTTATTAGAAAAAACATGATTAAAAATGAATGTTATGTAGAATTACATTACACTCTTATTACTTAAACCCGTCGTAATAATGTTCAAACTTAACGCTTTTAGCTAAGAGATTAGTGAAGCTATGAAATCTGTCTTTAAAATAAAAATGAATGCAAATGTTATTCTGATTGTACCAACTTTAATGTAGTAACTGTTTTATATAACACATAACAATTCTTTTGTATACATTAAACTATAAATAGATAGATATTGTAGTATGTAGATGATAAAAAATTTAAGTACAATTTATTTTATAACAAAAAATTAATAGGGTGTAAAATGAATAATCTATAAATGTTAGTGGGGTCTAGTTTTATTGTTTATCCGAAATAACCCATATTTGCACAACATATTGAAAGTAACCCATTTTTGCAAAAAAAACTCAGTAACTAACACTGCTTTCTTGAGTTAACTTTTGTATGGAATGAAAAGGAAAAAAAAAAGACAAATGATAATTTTTTGTATTCTTGAGTTTTTTTATATCAGGAAAGAATTGGAAAAGAAAAGAGAATTTTAGTCTTTTTGGTTCCAAAACTTTCCACCCAAAAGTGATCGGATTGGGAAGGAAACAAAGCGACTCTCTTTTGTAATTACTATTATGCCCTTCTCATTATCATGTATTAACCGTCCACTTTTGAGATTTTGTCAGGCATCACATAATACAATATTTTTACATGAAGCCACATATCGTAGTCATATAAACAAGGGCTATGAATAGTTAATTTTGCTGTTAAGGTTAATTGTATATGGCTTCAATCATATGGTACAGTTTTGACTTATAAAACTAATTGTATCTGACTATTAATTTTATTAGAAAAAACATGATTAAAAATGAATGTTATGTAGAATTACATTACACTCTTATTACTTAAACCCGTCGTAATAATGTTCAAACTTAACGCTTTTAGCTAAGAGATTAGTGAAGCTATGAAATCTGTCTTTAAAATAAAAATGAATGCAAATGTTATTCTGATTGTACCAACTTTAATGTAGTAACTGTTTTATATAACACATAACAATTCTTTTGTATACATTAAACTATAAATAGATAGATATTGTAGTATGTAGATGATAAAAAATTTAAGTACAATTTATTTTATAACAAAAAATTAATAGGGTGTAAAATGAATAATCTATAAATGTTAGTGGGGTCTAGTTTTATTGTTTATCCGAAATAACCCATATTTGCACAACATATTGAAAGTAACCCATTTTTGCAACGTATTTTAAAATTTAACCCATTTTTGCAAAAAACTTAGTAACTAACACTGCTTTCTTGAGTTAACTTTTGTATGGAATGAAAAGGAAAAAAAAAAGACAAATGATAATTTTTTGTATTCTTGAGTTTTTTTATATCAGGAAAGAATTGGAAAAGAAAAGAGAATTTTAGTCTTTTTGGTTCCAAAACTTTCCACCCAAAAGTGATCGGATTGGGAAGGAAACAAAGCGACTCTCTTTTGTAATTACTATTATGCCCTTCTCATTATCATGTATTAACCGTCCACTTTTGAGATTTTGTCAGGCATCACATAATACAATATTTTTACATGAAGCCACATATCGTAGTCATATAAACAAGGGCTATGAATAGTTAATTTTGCTGTTAAGGTTAATTGTATATGGCTTCAATCATATGGTACAGTTTTGACTTATAAAACTAATTGTATCTGACTATTAATTTTATTAGAAAAAACATGATTAAAAATGAATGTTATGTAGAATTACATTACACTCTTATTACTTAAACCCGTCGTAATAATGTTCAAACTTAACGCTTTTAGCTAAGAGATTAGTGAAGCTATGAAATCTGTCTTTAAAATAAAAATGAATGCAAATGTTATTCTGATTGTACCAACTTTAATGTAGTAACTGTTTTATATAACACATAACAATTCTTTTGTATACATTAAACTATAAATAGATAGATATTGTAGTATGTAGATGATAAAAAATTTAAGTACAATTTATTTTATAACAAAAAATTAATAGGGTGTAAAATGAATAATCTATAAATGTTAGTGGGGTCTAGTTTTATTGTTTATCCGAAATAACCCATATTTGCACAACATATTGAAAGTAACCCATTTTTGCAACGTATTTTAAAATTTAACCCATTTTTGCAAAAAACTTAGTAACTAACACTGCTTTCTTGAGTTAACTTTTGTATGGAATGAAAAGGAAAAAAAAAAGACAAATGATAATTTTTTGTATTCTTGAGTTTTTTTATATCAGGAAAGAATTGGAAAAGAAAAGAGAATTTTAGTCTTTTTGGTTCCAAAACTTTCCACCCAAAAGTGATCGGATTGGGAAGGAAACAAAGCGACTCTCTTTTGTAATTACTATTATGCCCTTCTCATTATCATGTATTAACCGTCCACTTTTGAGATTTTGTCAGGCATCACATAATACAATATTTTTACATGAAGCCACATATCGTAGTCATATAAACAAGGGCTATGAATAGTTAATTTTGCTGTTAAGGTTAATTGTATATGGCTTCAATCATATGGTACAGTTTTGACTTATAAAACTAATTGTATCTGACTATTAATTTTATTAGAAAAAACATGATTAAAAATGAATGTTATGTAGAATTACATTACACTCTTATTACTTAAACCCGTCGTAATAATGTTCAAACTTAACGCTTTTAGCTAAGAGATTAGTGAAGCTATGAAATCTGTCTTTAAAATAAAAATGAATGCAAATGTTATTCTGATTGTACCAACTTTAATGTAGTAACTGTTTTATATAACACATAACAATTCTTTTGTATACATTAAACTATAAATAGATAGATATTGTAGTATGTAGATGATAAAAAATTTAAGTACAATTTATTTTATAACAAAAAATTAATAGGGTGTAAAATGAATAATCTATAAATGTTAGTGGGGTCTAGTTTTATTGTTTATCCGAAATAACCCATATTTGCACAACATATTGAAAGTAACCCATTTTTGCAACGTATTTTAAAATTTAACCCATTTTTGCAAAAAACTTAGTAACTAACACTGCTTTCTTGAGTTAACTTTTGTATGGAATGAAAAGGAAAAAAAAAAGACAAATGATAATTTTTTGTATTCTTGAGTTTTTTTATATCAGGAAAGAATTGGAAAAGAAAAGAGAATTTTAGTCTTTTTGGTTCCAAAACTTTCCACCCAAAAGTGATCGGATTGGGAAGGAAACAAAGCGACTCTCTTTTGTAATTACTATTATGCCCTTCTCATTATCATGTATTAACCGTCCACTTTTGAGATTTTGTCAGGCATCACATAATACAATATTTTTACATGAAGCCACATATCGTAGTCATATAAACAAGGGCTATGAATAGTTAATTTTGCTGTTAAGGTTAATTGTATATGGCTTCAATCATATGGTACAGTTTTGACTTATAAAACTAATTGTATCTGACTATTAATTTTATTAGAAAAAACATGATTAAAAATGAATGTTATGTAGAATTACATTACACTCTTATTACTTAAACCCGTCGTAATAATGTTCAAACTTAACGCTTTTAGCTAAGAGATTAGTGAAGCTATGAAATCTGTCTTTAAAATAAAAATGAATGCAAATGTTATTCTGATTGTACCAACTTTAATGTAGTAACTGTTTTATATAACACATAACAATTCTTTTGTATACATTAAACTATAATGTTATAACACGATTTCTAACACCGAATTCAAGTCATCAATGGTGGATTTGGTGAGTGTGTGTTCTTGGTGTTTGTGTGTGTTTTGAGAGAGAATTGTGTGTTAAAGTTATCAGGTATTAAAGTTATGAAAGGATTAACCAAAAGTTCTGATCTATAAGGTATGAGAGGGCTATTTATAGTCTAACTACACAATTATGCTAATTGTCACAATTAGCCCCTCAACCTTAGTGATTATTTATCTATGACTTAACAACAAGAAATTCCTCTAATCTAGATTACAATTTATCACTATTTTTGGATTTCTAACATTCTCCCCCTTAGTGATACATTGTAATGAATGAAGTACGTGTTATATTGTTTTGTAGGAATGAATTTGATGAGCCCGGTGGTGAAGACAATTGGAGTGTTGAAACAAGTCTTCAAAGCTTTCTCTTTTGTCTTTGAAAACTTGATTCAGTCTTGGTCTTGGACTTCTTGAAATTAAATCATGTGATGATTCTCAATGTTCTTTTTGAACAGAGAATAATGAATGCGTGTGTTTTGAATCTTCGAGGATTGTTGAATCATGAATCAGAGTTGTCTTTTGAAATGCGGAAGGTATGAATCTTGGTTTTGATTTTTCAATCTTCGAATTTTGAGTGAAATTCAACTTATCGATTCTTCATTTTTTGATTCTTGAGTGAATCTCATCTTCTTGAAATAAATTTTCATGAATATGTACTCTCCCCCTTGATGTATGCACTGTAGTTTCTTGATAAAATGTAGTTGTATGAATTGAAGATCTTGCATGAAGTGTGTTTGATGAAGACTCTTTTGAAGCTTTACTTCTTTGACTTGAATCTTCTGACAAATCTTTCAACCTTTTTGAAGCTTTGATCTTTTTCACATCAACATGAACATTTTGGAGAGTAAGCAATTGAATGAGGTTTGGATGAAATTCTTATGAAGTAATCATGCTCCCCCTCAATCCATGAGTATAAACATTTTGGAGCATCTTTGAACTTTTGAAGTATCTTGAGTGAAAATCTTTTTATCTTCGGTTTCATTCTTATCTTTGACGTCAATTCAGATTCCCCCTTTTTAAAATCAAAATCTCAATCAACTAAAATCTAGTGAAAATCTGAAACTATTTACACATCATGAAGAATTTTCTCCATGCATCGTATTTTGGCGGGAAAAATAATTTTTGTCCATGGTCTTAAAATGGCATGATTCATGGAGATTTGAAGTTTGGTAGCGTTCGAAAAATTTTCGGTCCGTTTTTGTGCGATTTCGGCACGTTTTGGATGAAAATTTTCGGCAATTATCAAAATTTTTCCCACAGCCTTAGAAATAAAAATTTACGTGAATACCAATGTTTCACGTAAATGTGTTTTTCTCGGAAATTTGGAGGGAAAACGAATATACCCTGTTTGGCGAAGAGTTTTAACCGTCGTGAGCTCTAAGCTTTTTGAAGAACCTCAAGAATGGGAGATTTTAAAACCTAAGATGGGCTAGATTTCAGAATTTTGCAGAGAAAAGGGGGAGATAAAAAATTTCAGATTTCTGAGTAAAATTCTGTGCTACTTGAGAGACAAACCAAGATCTGTGTTTAGATGATGGTGTTCTTAATGTGAAATATGCTCAAGTATCAAATAGATGGCAGTTGTGGAAACTTTGTCGAAATATTAAGAGCAACGAAGTTGGTCATCTGTTGTTAAGTAATTGAAGATTGAACCTATTTATATTCCAAGAATAGAGATGATTATCAGGCGATCATTTATTGTGATTGCGAGATTAAAGATCTTTATATTTGTGGTGTATACAACTGAAGGGGAGATCTGATAGGAAAGACTTCGGGTGGTTGGTGGAATTGTGAAGGTACAAGACAAAGTCAGATGCTGCTAGTTGAGACAGGATTTTTGGTACTGCAGTTTGTGATTCAAGCTACAGAGTTCTTATTTTTGTGAGAGCTGATTGATTTGATGCTGATTGTTGGAAATTCAACTTCTCTATTATATGCCGGTTAAGCAAGTCGAGGAATGTCTCGAGCAAAGTTCTAAGCAGGAAGAAGATTGCATATGTTTAATTCGGAGATGGCTACTGTTGAGGGGAGAACTACAATGAGATGTGTTAGGTTAGTTGGTTGTCACAGAGATACAGAGATTTTGGAGTTTGAAGATCAGAGTGTTGTGTCAGAAGATCGAGTCTCAACAAAAGAAGACCCGGTATCATTAGTTAAGGGGGAGTTCATATTTGTGTTCTCTATAGCTAATGATTATCGGTGAATGAATTGAGTGCATCGGCCAAGGGGGAGACTGTAAGTGCACATTTTGGTGCACATTTTGGTGCACATTTTGTGTCCGATGCATCTCAATTAATGGGCTGTTTTGCTACATGTGAATAGTGACACGGGTTTAGACTAAACACATGTGAATAGTGTCACGTGTTTAGACCAAACACGTGTTACTGTTTACACGCGTTTGAAAGCCCACGAGTTTGAAGCCCAACCCATTTCTAGCCTATATATAGTGTTCTTAGGTTTCGGTTTTAGGTAATTATTGAAAGTACAGGGTGATCGATCGATTCGAGATTCCTACGACTATGTAAGTGCGGAATCCAAACATAATCGTTATTGAGGTAATTGAATGAAACAAACACGAAATCAATAATAACAGGAGATAAATACAGAATTCCTTTATCATTAGTCGAATGATTACAATGAATAAATCCGTTTACAATACATCTACGATGATTACGGATTACAATCAACGAGACGACTCTTGATAATCGAATAATATGGTGGACTTACGGACTGAGGTTTGCGCATACCTCAGCCTGCCGTGGATGACATCTGTCTAGACTAAAATCCCCCTTGAAACCGAAACCTAAGAACACTATATATAGGCTAGAAATGGGTTGGGCTTCAAACTCGTGGACCAAACACGTGAACAGTACCACGAGTTTGGACAAACTCGTGTGAACAGTAACACGAGTTTGGCCAATCACGTGTTACTGTAGCACGTGTTTGGTCCACGAGTTTGAAGCCCAACCCATTTCTAGCCTATATATAGTGTTCTTAGGTTTCGGTTTTAGATAATTACTGAAAGTACAGGGTGATCGATCGATTCGAGATTCCTACGACTATGTAAGTGCGGAATCCAAACATAATCGTTATTGAGGTAATTGAATGAAACAAACACGAAATCAATAATAACAGGAGATAAATACAGAATTCCTTTATCATTAGTCGAATGATTACAATGAATAAATCCGTTTACAATACATCTACGATGATTACGGATTACAATCAACGAGACGACTCTTGATAATCGAATAATATGGTGGACTTACGGACTGAGGTTTGCGCATACCTCAGCCTGCCGTGGATGACATCTGTCTAGACTAAAATCCCCCATGAAACCGAAACCTAAGAACACTATATATAGGCTAGAAATGGGTTGGGCTTCAAACTCGTGGACCAAACACGTGTAAACAGTACCACGAGTTTGGACAAACTCGTGTGAACAGTAACACGAGTTTGGCCAATCACGTGTTACTGTAGCACGTGTTTGGTCCACGAGTTTGAAGCCCAACCCATTTCTAGCCTATATATAGTGTTCTTAGGTTTCGGTTTTAGATAGATTTTGAAAGTACAGGGTGATCGATCGATTCGAGATTCCTACGACTATGTAAGTGCGGAATCCAAACATAATCGTTATTGAGGTAATTGAATGAAACAAACACGAAATCAATAATAACAGGAGATAAAAACAGAATTCCTTTATCATTAGTCGAATGATTACAATGAATAAATCCGTTTACAATACATCTACGATGATTACGGATTACAATCAACGAGACGACTCTTGATAATCGAATAATATGGTGGACTTACGGACTGAGGTTTGCGCATACCTCAGCCTGCCGTGGATGACATCTGTCTAGACTAAAATCCCCCCTTGAAACCGAAACCTAAGAACACTATATATAGGCTAGAAATGGGTTGGGCTTCAAACTCGTGGACCAAACTCGTGTAAACAGTACCACGAGTTTGGACAAACTCGTGTGAACAGTAACACGAGTTTGGCCAATCACGTGTTACTGTAGCACGTGTTTGGTCCACGAGTTTGAAGCCCAACCCATTTCTAGCCTATATATAGTGTTCTTAGGTTTCGGTTTCAAGGGGGATTTTAGTCTAGACAGATGTCATCCACGACAGGCTGAGGTATGCGCAAACCTCAGTCCGTAAGTCCACCATATTATTCGATTATCAAGAGTCGTCTCGTTGATTGTAATCCGTAATCATCGTAGATGTATTGTAACGGATTTATTCATTGTAATCATTCGACTAATGATAAAGGAATTCTGTTTTTATCTCCTGTTATTATTGATTTCGTGTTTGTTTCATTCAATTACCTCAATAACGATTATGTTTGGATTCCGCACTTACATAGTCGTAGGAATCTCGAATCGATCGATCACCCTGTACTTTCACTATTGACACATCATGAAGAATTTTCTCCCCCTATACACAAACTTTGATAAGCCTAGAACTTTGATAAGCCTAAACCCAATTGAAACAACCAAACACAAACTTTTCTCCTTGTTTCCTTATCAATCAGTGAATCAATCATAATATTTTCTCCCCCTCATAATGACAAAATTGGGAACCAATGTCATTATGTACACATTTGATTGATTAAATGTCAAAAGGAATAACAAGACATGGAGAAATGTCAACCATCAAAACATCAACCCAAACCATTAGCCCAACCCAAGAAATCCTAGGGGTGACTAAAATGTAAGATCGAAGTTGTTGGTACTAACGTTATATCATGGTGTTGGTGTTTTCTGTGTTTGTGTGATGAGAAGTGAAAAAAAAAAAAAAAAAAAAAAAAAAAAAAAAAAAAAAAAAAAAAAAAAAAAAAAAAAAAAAAAAAAAAAAAAAAAAAAAAACAAAAAAAAGAAGTGAAACCGGATAAAAATGATCCGTTAGCATGTTCAAAAATCAAAAGGATTAATGAAATGACCGATTGAAATGTATAACATATTTCGGATTTCCTATGTATCATTGAGATATGCACAAAACAAGTCTCTAACATAGTTCGGTCTGTGGCTTTGCAACCACGAGATTGCTATCACACATACATATTCATATAAGAACACTTGGAAGTACACAAAGGCGTTCGATCCTTTGCATCTCATATCAACAATTGAGAGTTTTGAAAACTTTATTTGAACAACTTGATTGCTATCACACATACATATTCATATAAGAACACTTGGAAGTACACAAAGGCGTTCGATCCTTTGCATCTCATATCAACAATTGAGAGTTTTGAAAACTTTATTTGAACAACTTGATTGCTATCACACATACATATTCATATAAGAACACTTGGAAGTACACAAAGGCGTTCGATCCTTTGCATCTCATATCAACAATTGAGAGTTTTGAAAACTTTATTTGAACAACTTGATTGCTATCACACATACATATTCATATAAGAACACTTGGAAGTACACAAAGGCGTTCGATCCTTTGCATCTCATATCAACAATTGAGAGTTTTGAAAACTTTATTTGAACAACTTGATTGCTATCACACATACATATTCATATAAGAACACTTGGAAGTACACAAAGGCGTTCGATCCTTTGCATCTCATATCAACAATTGAGAGTTTTGAAAACTTTATTTGAACAACTTGATTGCTATCACACATACATATTCATATAAGAACACTTGGAAGTACACAAAGGCGTTCGATCCTTTGCATCTCATATCAACAATTGAGAGTTTTGAAAACTTTATTTGAACAACTTGATTGCTATCACACATACATATTCATATAAGAACACTTGGAAGTACACAAAGGCGTTCGATCCTTTGCATCTCATATCAACAATTGAGAGTTTTGAAAACTTTATTTGAACAACTTGATTGCTATCACACATACATATTCATATAAGAACACTTGGAAGTACACAAAGGCGTTCGATCCTTTGCATCTCATATCAACAATTGAGAGTTTTGAAAACTTTATTTGAACAACTTGATTGCTATCACACATACATATTCATATAAGAACACTTGGAAGTACACAAAGGCGTTCGATCCTTTGCATCTCATATCAACAATTGAGAGTTTTGAAAACTTTATTTGAACAACTTGATTGCTATCACACATACATATTCATATAAGAACACTTGGAAGTACACAAAGGCGTTCGATCCTTTGCATCTCATATCAACAATTGAGAGTTTTGAAAACTTTATTTGAACAACTTGATTGCTATCACACATACATATTCATATAAGAACACTTGGAAGTACACAAAGGCGTTCGATCCTTTGCATCTCATATCAACAATTGAGAGTTTTGAAAACTTTATTTGAACAACTTGATTGCTATCACACATACATATTCATATAAGAACACTTGGAAGTACACAAAGGCGTTCGATCCTTTGCATCTCATATCAACAATTGAGAGTTTTGAAAACTTTATTTGAACAACTTGATTGCTATCACACATACATATTCATATAAGAACACTTGGAAGTACACAAAGGCGTTCGATCCTTTGCGTCTCATATCAACAATTGAGAGTTTTGAAAACTTTATTTGAACAACTTGATTGCTATCACACATACATATTCATATAAGAACACTTGGAAGTACACAAAGGCGTTCGATCCTTTGCGTCTCATATCAACAATTGAGAGTTTTGAAAACTTTATTTGAACAACTTGATTGCTATCACACATACATATTCATATAAGAACACTTGGAAGTACACAAAGGCGTTCAATCCGTCGCATCTTACAACAACACGTTGGAGGCAATTAAAACATTTAAGCCAAAAATTAACCCAAGCAATTGTTCAAGATGAGACAACAAGGGAGTACACAAAGGCGTTCAATCCGTCGCATCTTACAACAACACGTTGGAGGCAATTAAAACATTTAAGCCAAAAATTAACCCAAGCAATTGTTCAAGATGAGACAACAAGGGAGTACACAAAGGCGTTCGATCCTTTGCGTCTCATATCAACAATTGAGAGTTTTGAAAACTTTATTTGAACAACTTGATTGCTATCACACATACATATTCATATAAGAACACTTGGAAGTACACAAAGGCGTTCGATTCCTTGTTATCTTATATCAATTTGTATGTATAATAACAAAAGCTTAGAATGTAAAAACACTTTACAAATAAATATATCATTTAAGAACGGGTTGCATACATAGTATATGCAAGCCACTGAAATATATCTTTTTGTTTATTTTTGAAAATATGCAATTTTGTATTTTGGTTTTCTGGAATGTGTCAAGAATTCCTTCAAAAGAGTTAAGGTTTAAGATTTAACATACCTAGCTTGGAGATAAGAAAGTTAAACCTCTTTTCATCCAGTGGTTTTGTGAACAAATCTGCAAGTTGAAAGTCAGTACCCACAAAGTAGAGCTCGATGTCACCTTTCTCAATATGATCTTTGAGAAAATGATATCTAACATCAATATGCTTTGAGCGAGAGTGGTTTACTGAGTTGACTGCAATGGCAATGGCACTCTGAGAATCACAATAGATAGGGATATGATCATATTTCAGACCATAATCAGTTAGTTGTGTCTTCATCCATAAAACTTGAGCACAACAACTAGCCGCAGCCACATATTCTGCTTCAGCCGTTGATAGAGACACACAATTCTGTTTCTTGGAAGACCAACTCACAATTTTATCGCCTAAAAATTGTAAAGTACCGGAAGTGCTCTTGCGATCAAGTTTACAACCTGCATGATCTGCATCTGAATATGCAGTTAGATTGAATCCAGTATCCCTTGGATACCAGAGACCTAAATCGGGTGTCCCCTTCAGATAACGAAAGATTCGTTTCACAGCTTGATAATGTAAATCAGTTGGAGCAGCTTGATATCTAGCACACATACATGTTGCAAACATTATATCTGGGCGAGATGCTGTTAGGTACAACAACGAACCAATCATACTTCGATATCTCTTTTGGTCAAACGGTTTTCCATTTGTATCAGTATTTATGTTTGTTCGAGCAGCCATCGGAGTAGAAATTGAAGAACATGAAGTCATGTCAAACTTTTTCAACATATCATTTATGTATTTACCTTGTGATATAAAAATACCAGTTGGTAATTGTTTGATTTGAAGACCCAAAAAATAATTCATTTCCCCAATCATGCTCATTTCAAAATGATTAACCATAAGAGATGAAAAGTTTCGGCAAAATGTTTGACTGGTCGACCCAAAAAATAATGTCATCAACATATATTTGAACAAGTAGAACGTGCTTACCTTGTTTGCGAATGAACAAGGTAGGGTCAATTGTGCCTTTGGTAAAGCCACCTCTTAGTAAGAAAGTAGTTAAAGAATCATACCATGCTCGGGGTGCTTGCTTAAGACCGTAGAGAGCCTTGTCTAACCTGTAGACATGGTTTGGCCTTTGAGGATCAACAAAACCTTCTGGTTGATCAACGTAAACTTCTTCTTTGAGGTCACCATTCAAGAAAGCAGTCTTCACATCCATTTGAAACACAGTAAAGTTTCGGAATGCTGCATAAGCTAAGAATATTCGAATGGCCTCCATTCTTGCAACTGGAGCAAAAGTTTCGTCGAAGTCAACACCAGGTTGTTGGCAATAACCCTTTGCAACAAGTCGAGCTTTATTCCTTACTACCACTCCATTCTCATCCTTTTTGTTTTTGAATATCCACTTTGTACCGATTGGATCATCTTTTCTAGGATTTGGAACTAATCTCCATACCTTCAGTCTTTCAAATTGTGCGAGTTCATCTTGCATTGCCTTAACCCACTCTGGATCACGAAGAGCTTCAGATACCGTTTTGGGTTCAATATTGCTAAGAGAAAGTGCAACAAGACACTCATTTACTGAGGTACGAGTAGTTACTCCTGCTTGTGGATCTCCAATTATTTGATCAGTAGGATGGTCTTTCTGCATTCGTGTCCACTTGTGAGCATGAGGAAGAGGATCTTGTTGTTGAAGATCAACATCACCATCATTAAAACTTGAGTTTTGTTGAGAGATGGAGTCATAACTTGGTATAACTCTTTCCTCATAAGCTGGATGATCAAAATCAAGTGGTACATACACATTTGGAGTGTTTAATGGATTTTTTGTCTGAGTTAATCGAGAAGGTTGTTCTTGAACATTCACTTGAGAAGAATTATCCTGAGAGGATGGTGGAGAAATATCAGTAGAAGAGGATTCTTGCTCTGAAGAACTTGATGAAGATTCATGAATGTTGTCAGGAACTGGATCGTTGTTATGAAGAGGTTCATTGTTTTGAATTGGTTCAAAGATGACCTGAGGTTCTTGATCATGAATCGGTTTTGAATTATAGAATTCTTCAAAAAGAATATCTAATTCATCACTTGTTGGAGTTGGAAACTTCTTGAATATAGAAGCTAAGGTAGAATTCCTTGTAGAAGTACTTGAAGTACTTGGATCATTACTTGTTGGCAGCAAACCTACTTGCTCAAAAATCATGCCTGACATCTCATCAAACCAAACATTCATTGTTTCTTGAATTGTGTTGGTTCGACGATTATAGATTCGATAGGCAATTGATGTTTTGGAATAACCAACAAAATATCCTTCATCACCTTTCTTCTCGAACTTTCCAAGATTCTCCCGATCATTCAAAGTATAACAAACACACCCAAATATATGAAAGTAGTTGATGTTGGGTTTGCGTTTGTTAATAACCTCATAAGGAGTCTTTTCGAAACGCTGATTGATAATGGACCGATTCTGAGTGTGACATGCAGTGTCAACAGCTTCAGCCCACATATTGGATGGCAATTTGGAATAAGCAAGCATTGTCCTTGCTGCTTCCACCAGCGATCGATTTCTCCTTTCAACAACACCGTTTTGTTGTGGGGTGCGAACTGCTGAGAATTGATGAGTGATACCTTTGGATTTGCAGAATTCATCAAAAACAGCATTCTTGAACTCAGTTCCGTTATCCGAACGGATGTAACGAACTGGAAGTTGAAGATTTACTTGAGTATTAGTGATGAAATCTATCAACATCTGAGTTGTTTCATCTTTGGATGCAAGGAACTTGACCCAAGTATATCTTGAATAATCATCAACAATAACCAAGATGTATTTCTTCCCATTTCGGCTTTGTACTTTCATCGGCCCACAAAGATCCATGTGAAGCAAATGAAGAGGTGCTAAAGAATTTGGAGATTTCTTCGGTTTATGAGAAGCTCTCTTAATCTTCCCAACAGCACAAGAAGGACAAACATGCTCACTTTCATACTTATAGTCAGGTAAGCCTTTAACAAGATGCTTGTTGACCAAAATATTGATGGTTTGAAAATTCAGATGCGACAGCCTTCTATGCCATAACCAAGAATTCTTTGAAGTAGCCTTTGAAATGAGACAAATATTATCGGTTGGTTGGTTATCATCGAGATTGACGGTAAAAAGATTATCATCACGGTCACCACAAAGAATATCAACTCCATCTAGAGTTTGGACTTTGCAAAGAGATTTTCGAAACAGAACTTGAAGATTGTTATCACAGAATTGTCCAACACTGAACAAGTTGTGACTTAATCCTTCAACATAGTGAACTTTCTTGATGATAATTCCATTTCTTTCAATGTCTCCATAACCTAAGATAGGAGCGAAATTGTTGTTTCCAAAGCGAACTGTTCCCATGAATCTTTCAACAAAATTCTTGAGCAAAGATTTATTTCCAGTCATGTGCTTCGAACACCCGGAATCGAGTATCCAAACACAGATGGTTATTTCCTGCAATCAAAGAAATTTAACTGTTTTTAGGTACCCACTTGAAGACGGGTCCTTTATGGTTAGTTAAAACAGGCAGGGTATATAACTTAGGATATGCATTCAAACATGTTTTCGAATCAACATAAGCATTAACAAGCACATTATCAACAAACACATTTGAATAAAAAGTACGAACATTCACATGAGAATTAAAAGTAACATGTTTACAAGCATCATCATCAGATACACAAGTATGAGAATTAAGATTGTTTACAAGCTCACAAGGTCTTGCCTTGGCATTTTCAACAATATTTGACAAAGAAAAATTGTTTTGATTAACATGAACACCCTTCCTCCTATTAACAGCCTTTCTCCTCTTTCTTTTCTTCTTTTTCTCAACATCCTTTTGATTACTAGTGATCCTAGGTACTAATGTATTAGCGACCCATTTAGCACCACTAGTTATGCTCTTTCCACCTGTTGAATTGAAACTAAGAAGATTAGAACTAGGAGTTTTAAACACTTTCA
Source organism: Erigeron breviscapus (assembly GCA_034093135.1). Classification (NCBI taxonomy): domain Eukaryota; kingdom Viridiplantae; phylum Streptophyta; class Magnoliopsida; order Asterales; family Asteraceae; genus Erigeron; species Erigeron breviscapus. Next base: position 12,248,035 of record CM067168.1, on the reverse strand, counting down.
TCTTTTTGGAATCTTTTGGAGGTGAGGAAACTTCTTGCTTCTTTGGTTTGAGATATTACTATTGAACCATTTGATGTATCTTTAGTTGAAACTGAGCTAGACTTAGACACCTTAGGTATAGAGCTAGATTGAGAGCTAGATTGAGAAGCATTAGGATAGTCTTTCGGAAGTTTCACTTTGGTGTACTTTGTCCTGAGTGGGGTTTCAGCTTGTTCCTTTTTGACATGTTTCACTGGGGTAGCAATAAAGGTTTCTAACTTAATGGTCTTTGGTTCAGTCTTGACTAGTTTGGTCTTAACTCGTTTCTTTGAGTAATATGAAGTTGGAGCTTTGGACCATGGTTTTTGAGATTCCACTTTTGTTTCCACTTTGATTTTGGTAGATTCAATCTTTTTCTCAGTTTCTGAATTAAAAACATATTCTCCCTCCATGAATTTATCAAAATCATTCTTTGTGAAATCTTTGGAAAAAGAAAATTTCAATGGAGATTGATTAGTTTCAGATTCATTTGAAAGTTTTGAACAATCAGGAATCTTGGTGTCCAACTTCACAATATGGGTAGTCTCAGAAATTAGGTCAACTTGAACTGACACATCTTTGGTTTCACAAGAAAATTGAGTAGAAGTATCAACACCTATACTAGCACTAGGCTTAGGGTGAACAACTAACTCATCAACAGTGTTGCATGTGAAAAACCTATAGAAGTACCATATCAAAACTAAACTATGTGCAAGTTCTTCATTAGATAAATCAGATTGCACATAATCATCAGCTATAAATGTAGCAGTATTTTGACAAGTACACTGAAGAAAATCAGTCAAGGTCTGGGGGGGGGGGGGGGGGGGGGGGGGGGGGGGGGGGGGGGGGGGGGGGGGGGGGGGGGGGGGGGGGGGGGGGGGGGGGGGGGGGGGGGGGGGGGGGGGGGGGGGGGGGGGGGGGGGGGGGGGGGGGGGGGGGGGGGGGGGGGGGGGGGGGGGGGGGGGGGGGGGGGGGGGGGGGGGGGGGGGGGGGGGGGGGGGGGGGGGGGGGGGGGGGGGGGGGGGGGGGGGGGGGGGGGGGGGGGGGGGGGGGGGGGGGGGGGGGGGGGGGGGGGGGGGGGGGGGGGGGGGGGGGGGGGGGGGGGGGGGGGGGGGGGGGGGGGGGGGGGGGGGGGGGGGGGGGGGGGGGGGGGGGGGGGGGGGGGGGGGGGGGGGGGGGGGGGGGGGGGGGGGGGGGGGGGGGGGGGGGGGGGGGGGGGGGGGGGGGGGGGGGGGGGGGGGGGGGGGGGGGGGGGGGGGGGGGGGGGGGGGGGGGGGGGGGGGGGGGGGGGGGGGGGGGGGGGGGGGGGGGGGGGGGGGGGGGGGGGGGGGGGGGGGGGGGGGGGGGGGGGGGGGGGGGGGGGGGGGGGGGGGGGGGGGGGGGGGGGGGGGGGGGGGGGGGGGGGGGGGGGGGGGGGGGGGGGGGGGGGGGGGGGGGGGGGGGGGGGGGGGGGGGGGGGGGGGGGGGGGGGGGGGGGGGGGGGGGGGGGGGGGGGGGGGGGGGGGGGGGGGGGGGGGGGGGGGGGGGGGGGGGGGGGGGGGGGGGGGGGGGGGGGGGGGGGGGGGGGGGGGGGGGGGGGGGGGGGGGGGGGGGGGGGGGGGGGGGGGGGGGGGGGGGGGGGGGGGGGGGGGGGGGGGGGGGGGGGGGGGGGGGGGGGGGGGGGGGGGGGGGGGGGGGGGGGGGGGGGGGGGGGGGGGGGGGGGGGGGGGGGGGGGGGGGGGGGGGGGGGGGGGGGGGGGGGGGGGGGGGGGGGGGGGGGGGGGGGGGGGGGGGGGGGGGGGGGGGGGGGGGGGGGGGGGGGGGGGGGGGGGGGGGGGGGGGGGGGGGGGGGGGGGGGGGGGGGGGGGGGGGGGGGGGGGGGGGGGGGGGGGGGGGGGGGGAGTTTTGAGTAGAAACATTCTCACAAACTTTCTTAGTATCAACAACAATACATTTATCCTCTGAATTCGGACTTTGAGACTTGAGGTGATTAATAACTTTTTGTTGAGATTCCACCTTTTGTTGTAAACCTTCTATTTGTTTTTCCAAAAATGTGGTTGGAAAGTACACTTTAGTTGGTTTAGGTGGAGTACCGACAGATTCTTGGTTTTGAAAATTTGATTCAATTTCTTCCAATTTGAAAATTGAAGATTCCTTAGTTTTGTATGAATCATTTATTGCATCATAATTAACCAAAAATTCTTGTTTTGGTATTCTCTCAACTTCATCAGTCTCAAATTCGTCATCCAATGGACGAATAAATTGTTGTATCATACCAAGTCGTAGGAATTTTTCATCATACAAGGGTTCAATTTCCTCTTTGGCTTTTTGTAATGGTGTGATATTCTCAAATCCCAACCCGAGAAGAAGTTCTGTTTTGTCAATTTTTGACTTGTTGAAATAGGCAGTGAAATTCAAGAGAGGATTTTGTTCAACTTTATATAACTTTTCTTGATAGAAAAGTATATACTTTTTAAGTTCCTCAACTTGTTTTTCAAGATTCTCAATCTCAATGCCTTTTAGAAAACAATTATGATTTAAATCAGAAATCTTCCTTTCGAATTCAACATTGTTTGGTTTAGCTTCTTGAAGCTTTTTATTGAGAATATCAACATCCATTTGTCTTGCATTTGCCCGAAGCCATTCATTGGACTTTTGAATTTCAAGATCTTGATTGGTCTTTTCAAGATCATGAATGGTCTTTTCTAGATTTTGACATTTTTGTAATAACTTAGAATCAAGAGAGACATTCAACTCACATTCTTTAACCAACATCTTATCTTTGTAAGCTTGAAAATCTTGTTTAATAGCATCATGTTCAAAAGTAATTTTGAATGTTCTTCAAGAAGGTTTGAAAATTCACTTTTAGAAAATGAAATGCTATTTTTCAACTTTTTGTTTTTGTTGGCTAAAGAATTGATATGAGTTGTTAAATCTGATAAAGCTAATCTACATGACTCTTTGTCCTTAATCAAAGAAAAAGTAGAGTCGAGATTTACCTCATCATCTGGGTATTCATCATCAGTGCTTTCTGCTTCAAAGACTTTGTTCTTGGCCAACCTTGCCATATAGCAAACATTAGCAGAGAGATCTTGATCTTCATCATCTGTGAGTAACAGCCATTTGTCATCTTCATCTAGCAATGCATGTCCTGCTTCGACTTGTTTGGCTAACAGCATCTTCTGCTTGTAATACTCATAGTTTCGCTTTCGAGGTTGTTTGCAATCAACAGCAAAATGTCCAGGAATACCACAATTGTAGCACTTTTTGTCTGATGCCTTACCCTTCTCAACAACTTGTTTCTCATAGACTTCCTTCTTTTCACCATACCTTGATCCATTAGCTTCACCTAGCTCATTACTCTTAGGATGATAGTGTTCCTTATTGGGAAATGCACTTGTAGAAGAAGTGCGGAGATTGTTGTTTGTTGGCCTCGCTTTATAAAATTTCCTCTTGATATGCTTTGTTACCGCGGCAAGAGCTTGATATAGTTCATCTGAAACACCATCTCTTGTAGCCATCAGATCATCTCCCTCCTCATCAGATGAAGAAACAACTACCATTTGCCTCTTAAGAGCTTCAGAAATCTTCTTCTCAACTATCAATGCCAAAGGATCAGAAGATACAACTTCTGGCATTTTGTTTGATGAAGCTTTGTTTAGGACTTGGTTTTCATTTAGTTTGAAAGATTCATAAAGAGTATGAATGGTGAACTTGGTCAGATTTTGATGTTGCTTGATCTGTGTTCCAAAATCTTCCCATTCTGGACCAAGAGCTTTGATGAATTTGATGTTTAACTCAATCTCTGTTTTCTTGACATTGTTCTTCCTCAGTTCATTTATGACATTGCAAAATCTGTAGTAGACAGCTTCAAGAGATTCATTAGGCAATTTGGCGAAGTTGTCAAACTCAGTCAAAATATTGGTCAATCTTATCGTCGAAGTCACATCAGCTCCTTCCATCTGTCTAGCCACCTCATCCCATATCTCCTTGGCCGTATCATAAGAATCAACAGAGCCATAGATTTCATCCGGTAGAGCTTTGTATAAGCATGACCTAGCTCTGTTATCTGCAGCTGTTCGATCTTTTTGTTCAGCATTCAAAAGATCAGGAGTTAGAATTATTGCATCAGTAGTGGGATGGCGATGAACGGCAAGTCCATTAAGGATGGAATCTTTCATCATATGACCATTTGTTTGACTTTCCACATAGTCCATAAATCTTTTCTTCCATAGTCCATAGGAACCACGGTAGAGAACTGGAGGTCTTGTGTCTGAACCCAATGCCAATGCTTCATGAGAAGCCATTTGAATTTGATTTGATTTAAAAAATTGAATTGAATTAAGATCAGAAAATGAAACGATCTTGATAAGATCGTCTTAGGTTTCGAAGAAATGAAACGATCTTGGTGAAGATCGTCTTAGGTATCGAAGAAATGAAACGATCTTGGTGAAGATCGTCTTAGGTTTCGAAGAAATGAAACGATCTTGGTGAAGATCGTCTTAGGTTTCGAAGAAATGAAACGATCTTGGTGAAGATCGTCTTAGGTATCGAAGAAATGAAACGATCTTGGTGAAGATCGTCTTAGGTTTCGAAGAAATGAAACGATCTTGGTGAAGATCGTCTTAGGTATCGAAGAAATGAAACGATCTTGGTGAAGATCGTCTTAGGTTTCGAAGAAATGAAACGATCTTGGTGAAGATCGTCTTAGGTTTCGAAGAAATGAAACGATCTTGGTGAAGATCGTCTTAGGTATCGAAGAAATGAAACGATCTTGGTGAAGATCGTCTTAGGTATCGAAGAAATGAAACGATCTTGGTGAAGATCGTCTTAGGTTTCGAAGAAATGAAACGATCTTGGTGAAGATCGTCTTAGGTTTCGAAGAAATGAAACGATCTTGGTGAAGATCGTCTTAGGTTTCGAAGAAATGAAACGATCTTGGTGAAGATCGTCTTAGGTTTCGAAGAAATGAAACGATCTTGGTGAAGATCGTCTTAGGTATCGAAGAAATGAAACGATCTTGGTGAAGATCGTCTTAGGTTTCGAAGAAATGAAACGATCTTGGTGAAGATCGTCTTAGGTATCGAAGAAATGAAACGATCTTGGTGAAGATCGTCTTAGGTATCGAAGAAATGAAACGATCTTGGTGAAGATCGTCTTAGGTTTCGAAGAAATGAAACGATCTTGGTGAAGATCGTCTTAGGTTTCGAAGAAATGAAACGATCTTGGTGAAGATCGTCTTAGGTATCGAAGAAATGAAACGATCTTGGTGAAGATCGTCTTAGGTATCGAAGAAATGAAACGATCTTGGTGAAGATCGTCTTAGGTTTCGAAGAAATGAAACGATCTTGGTGAAGATCGTCTTAGGTTTCGAAGAAATGAAACGATCTTGGTGAAGATCGTCTTAGGTATCGAAGAAATGAAACGATCTTGGTGAAGATCGTCTTAGGTTTCGAAGAAATGAAACGATCTTGGTGAAGATCGTCTTAGGTATCGAAGAAATGAAACGATCTTGGTGAAGATCGTCTTAGGTTTCGAAGAAATGAAACGATCTTGGTGAAGATCGTCTTAGGTTTCGAAGAAATGAAACGATCTTGGTGAAGATCGTCTTAGGTTTCGAAGAAATGAAACGATCTTGGTGAAGATCGTCTTAGGTATCGAAGAAATGAAACGATCTTGGTGAAGATCGTCTTAGGTTTCGAAGAAATGAAACGATCTTGGTGAAGATCGTCTTAGGTTTCGAAGAAATGAAACGATCTTGGTGAAGATCGTCTTAGGTTTGAAGAAATGAAACGATCTTGGTGAAGATCGTTTTGGTGTCATCTTCTTCATCTCATCAGTTTTCCAGAAAAACTCCATTAACAACTTCAGAAAGCTTCAATAACTTTTGAATTACTGGGAGTTAAATCATGAAATCACTTGCAAACTGAATGTATTCACGTCCGCAACAAGTGTATGAACAAAATTCAACACAAAACACAACAGATTCAAATCCCTCAAATTCGCGCCAAAAACACAAAATTCAATCTCGAGAATTAGATTGAATTGAAACTTGAAACTTGACAGGATTATGTTTTCAACAACCACGAATCTATTGGTGAACAAATAACTGTGATTTTATGTGATTTGAAGTGTGAATTTTGATGAACCAGTAGGTGAAAAATACGAACAAAAATTGTAAATAAATTTGATTTTGATGAATTTGTGATTGAATTCAGTTATGGATCGTCATCAGATCGATGTTTCGCTCTGATACCACTTGTTATAACACGATTTCTAACATCGAATTCAAGTCATCAATGGTGGATTTGGTGAGTGTGTGTTCTTGGTGTTTGTGTGTGTTTTGAGAGAGAATTGTGTGTTAAAGTTATCAGGTATTAAAGTTATGAAAGGATTAACCAAAAGTTCTGATCTATAAGGTATGAGAGGGCTATTTATAGTCTAACTACACAATTATGCTAATTGTCACAATTAGCCCCTCAACCTTAGTGATCATTTATCTATGATTTAACAACAAGAAATTCCTCTAATCTAGATTACAATTTATCACTATTTTTGGATTTCTAACATATAATAGATAGATATTGTAGTATGTAGATGATAAAAAATTTAAGTACAATTTATTTTATAACAAAAAATTAATAGGGTGTAAAATGAATAATCTATAAATGTTAGTGGGGTCTAGTTTTATTGTTTATCCGAAATAACCCATATTTGCACAACATATTGAAAGTAACCCATTTTTGCAACGTATTTTAAAATTTAACCCATTTTTGCAAAAAACTTAGCTAACCATTTCTTGCAGTATTTTAAAATAACCCATTTTTGCAACGTATTTTAAAATAACCCATTTTTGCAACGTATTTTAAAATAACCCATTTTTGCAACGTATTTTAAAATAACCCATTTTTGCAACGTATTTTAAAATAACCCATTTTTGCAACGTATTTTAAAATAACCCATTTTTGCAACGTATTTTAAAATAACCCATTTTTGCAACGTATTTTAAAATAACCCATTTTTGCAACGTATTTTAAAATAACCCATTTTTGCAACGTATTTTAAAATAACCCATTTTAGTGCACGTTTTATTGTTTATCCGAAATAACCCATATTTGCACAACATATTGAAAGTAACCCATTTTTGCAACGTATTTTAAAATTTAACCCATTTTTGCAAAAAACTCAATAACTAACACTGCTTCTTGAGTTAACTTTTGTATGGAATGAAAAGGAAAAAAAAAAGACAAATGATAATTTTTTGTATTCTTGAGTTTTTTTATATCAGGAAAGAATTGGAAAAGAAAAGAGAATTTTAGTCTTTTTGGTTCCAAAACTTTCCACCCAAAAGTGATCGGATTGGGAAGGAAACAAAGCGACTCTCTTTTGTAATTACTATTATGCCCTTCTCATTATCATGTATTAAAGTTATGAAAGGATTATACCAAAAGTTCTGATCTATAAGGTATGAGAGGGCTATTTATAGTCTAACTACACAATTATGCTAATTGTCACAATTAGCCCCTCAACCTTAGTGATCATTTATCTATGATTTAACAACAAGAAATTCCTCTAATCTAGATTACAATTTATCACTATTTTTGGATTTCTAACATATAAATAGATAGATATTGTAGTATGTAGATGATAAAAAATTTAAGTACAATTTATTTTATAACAAAAAATTAATAGGGTGTAAAATGAATAATCTATAAATGTTAGTGGGGTCTAGTTTTATTGTTTATCCGAAATAACCCATATTTGCACAACATATTGAAAGTAACCCATTTTTGCAACGTATTTTAAAATTTAACCCATTTTTGCAAAAAACTCAATAACTAACACTGCTTTCTTGAGTTAACTTTTGTATGGAATGAAAAGGAAAAAAAAAAGACAAATGATAATTTTTTGTATTCTTGAGTTTTTTTATATCAGGAAAGAATTGGAAAAGAAAAGAGAATTTTAGTCTTTTTGGTTCCAAAACTTTCCACCCAAAAGTGATCGGATTGGGAAGGAAACAAAGCGACTCTCTTTTGTAATTACTATTATGCCCTTCTCATTATCATGTATTAACCGTCCACTTTTGAGATTTTGTCAGGCATCACATAATACAATATTTTTACATGAAGCCACATATCGTAGTCATATAAACAAGGGCTATGAATAGTTAATTTTGCTGTTAAGGTTAATTGTATATGGCTTCAATCATATGGTACAGTTTTGACTTATAAAACTAATTGTATCTGACTATTAATTTTATTAGAAAAAACATGATTAAAAATGAATGTTATGTAGAATTACATTACACTCTTATTACTTAAACCCGTCGTAATAATGTTCAAACTTAACGCTTTTAGCTAAGAGATTAGTGAAGCTATGAAATCTGTCTTTAAAATAAAAATGAATGCAAATGTTATTCTGATTGTACCAACTTTAATGTAGTAACTGTTTTATATAACACATAACAATTCTTTTGTATACATTAAACTATAAATAGATAGATATTGTAGTATGTAGATGATAAAAAATTTAAGTACAATTTATTTTATAACAAAAAATTAATAGGGTGTAAAATGAATAATCTATAAATGTTAGTGGGGTCTAGTTTTATTGTTTATCCGAAATAACCCATATTTGCACAACATATTGAAAGTAACCCATTTTTGCAACGTATTTTAAAATTTAACCCATTTTTGCAAAAAACTCAATAACTAACACTGCTTCTTGAGTTAACTTTTGTATGGAATGAAAAGGAAAAAAAAAAGACAAATGATAATTTTTTGTATTCTTGAGTTTTTTTATATCAGGAAAGAATTGGAAAAGAAAAGAGAATTTTAGTCTTTTTGGTTCCAAAACTTTCCACCCAAAAGTGATCGGATTGGGAAGGAAACAAAGCGACTCTCTTTTGTAATTACTATTATGCCCTTCTCATTATCATGTATTAACCGTCCACTTTTGAGATTTTGTCAGACATCACATAATACAATATTTTTACATGAAGCCAGATATCATAGTTCTGTAAAATGCTTGCCATGGTTCCATATGGTGATAAACATTTGAAGTGAAATTTTATAACAAATATTTACTATTAAACCAATGACCCGCTTTTCATATACAAAATAAATTAAAAAACCACAACCGAGGATTTCGATATCTTTGTAGTAAAATCACATTTTAAGGAATTACATGTTAGAACTTCACATTTGTATAAATTAGATGTATGCTAAGAATAAGAATACATTTATAACATATTTCACTCTTATTCTAAAAACTTGTAATTATAAACTTGTAATTTTATATTCCTTTTTTTTTCTTTTCTTCCAAACTCAATAATACAAGTAATCATTACTTTCTTTTCATTTCTTGTGTTTTCCTTTTAACTCGAGAGTGACTTTAATCATTTCATTTCTCTTTCTTTTCATCTCATTTATATTCTTTTCATTTCTTTTCCTTGTGATAATAACTCGAGAATACAGTGTAAGTTTATTACCATCTTCATCACAGCTCGTACAGTACTCGTAACTCGGCAAGGCTGCATGTTGATAAAAATATACTCATCCACTCTTATATCTTTCGCTAAGAGAATAGATGTTTCTGAATAGACCTCATTCACCATATCAAGATCATGTTTTGGTAGAACATCATCATCATCATCATCATCATCATTGTTTGCCATTTTTATAGTTGTGTAAATTTGATTCTTGGTGGTGGCTGTGATAATGAGAATGGTAAATATTACACATGGTCTTAATTATGTATACCAACCTTGTTTTTAATGTGAAAAGGATCAAAGAAAAAAGGACGAATCCTATGCTTGTATCAGTTGTCCATCATTATTATTGTCCTTCCTTTCTTGACCCAATGAGTCTATTTGGGTACTAAATATGGCATGTGTTCAAAACATCTAGCTTTACTTTTTAGAAGGATTCCGGAGACATATATGAACTAATAAAAATAGAAAACAACTTAGTAGTAGCTAGTATAGGTAAGCATAAAAGTAATTAAAAATGGATTGAGATTCTCTAAAGTTATTCCAACTTCATAGGTGAAGTTGGAATAACTTCAACCATTGGATTAAATCCAATGGTCAATATTAAAAGTTGATGTTTTAATCTTGACCATTGGATTTAATCCAATGGTTGAAGTTACTCCAACTTCACCTATGAAGTTGGAGTAACTTTAGAGAATCCTAATCCTTAAAGTTGATGGTAACTCACATTGCCAATTTTTTTTTTGAAAGGCACGGGGTTATTTGTTATGAAGTAGTAAAAGTAACTAGTACTAGCTAGTATAGGAAGTATTAAAAGTAAGTAAAAGTTGATGGTAACTCACATTGCCAATTTTTTTTTTCTGAAAGGCACGGGGTTATTTGTTATGAAGTAGTAAAAGTAACTAGTACTAGCTAGTATAGGGAAGTAGTAAAAGTAAGTAAAAGTTGATGGGAACTCACATGATTATCGGCTTGAATGATCATAGTACGCTACGAAAGGTACGTAATGTGAGTTCACTAGTTTCGACATTGATCCCAATCACTTCGAATTTCGTAATGTCAACCAATGGGATCTACAAAACAAAAGTGCGGGTTTGCCATTTCTTTTTTTCGTTTTGAAAGGTAGTAATATGAAAAAAACAACTAATAAAAAAACTTACCTCAACCCTTCATCATAGAAAACTGTCATATTGTGTTTTTTTATCCCCGAACAACTCAACGCCTCAATACTCTAACACTGCTTTCTTGAGTTAACTTTTGTATGGAATGAAAAGGAAAAAAAAAAGACAAATGATAATTTTTTGTATTCTTGAGTTTTGTTACATAAGGAAAGAATGAAAAAGAAAGGGGGATTTTAGTCTTTTTGGTTACAAAACTTTCCGCCCACTGTATTCTCGAGTTATTATCACAAGGAAAAGAAATGAAAAGATTATAAATGAGATGAAAAGAAAGAGAAATGAAATGATTAAAGTCATTCTCGAGTTAAAAGGAAAACACAAGAAATGAAAAGAAAGTAATGATTTTTTGTATTCTTGAGTTTGAAAGAAAAGAAATGAAAGGAATAATTATACCTTTTAAAATAAGAGTGAAATATGTTATAAATGTAATCTTATTCTTATTCTAAAAGGGTATAATTATAAAATTGTATTTTTATATTCCTTTGTTTTCTTTTCTTTCAAACTCAAGAATACAAATAATCATTACTTTCTTTTCATTTCTTGTGTTTTCCTTTTAACTCGAGAATGACTTTAATCATTTCATTTCTCTTTCTTTTCATCTCATTTATATTCTTTTCATTTCTTTTCCTTGTGATAATAACTCGAGAATACAGTGTAAAAACCATAACAACGTACAATTAAAAGGCGGTGAATAGATGATTTTGTAAACCAAGTAGACCCGACGTTCCTAACCCTATCGATTGACACATGGGGAAAAGTCTTGCCAGCTTCGGGTGTTGCATAAGCCTGTAAATAGAAAAGTTAAAGACCAAAGTTCCCACCCCGGCCTTTCTATGTTGCATCCATGCTAAAGATCGAACAATGATGGCTTTGTTATTAACGGTTGGTCCAGAAGGGGTCAAACCCTAGTGTTCCCAAGTCATTTGGAGTTGCAGTCCACATCTGCGAAGCCCGGAGGTCTGGACTCCGGCTTAAACTACTTGGCAAAGTCTGGCATTCCCAACGGCAGGTATACTTGTTTTACAAAATCATCTGTTGACCATCCTTGTTCTACTAATACAAATCCAAAAATTTCCATGCATTTACAAAGCAATTGGTAGCCCAGTCAGTCTCTTTTTGAATCCTGAATGTCAATGGGTGGATGAAATCCGAGTCAGTAATGTTGCCTTTTCCTTGAAATGAGAAAGAAATAAACCATAACCACAAACTTTTTATATAGGTCAAATATTGATGACTATGAAACTTGTACGGAAATATCGAATACAAGAAGACAAAATTCAAAGTGATCAGCTTAAAGTCTTACAAAAGAAACAAAAGATGCACTTAAATTAGGGGTAAGTATTCCAATGTAACATACAATGTCCAAGACTTTAGTTCATTTGATCATAGTTATTTACATTCCGAGCTATTTATTGCTAATTTTTCAACATTTGATGTTTCGAACCAAAATATGTTTAACTGTTTTATAAAACCTAGCGCAGCACGTTACCTAAGCCAGTGTCTTTGTTGTCCATTTATGTGTCTAACATGTCACTAACGATCAGAGTTATTAAGATTTTAAGTATTTAACACATTTTTTTTTTGGATACAGGAAAAGACTTACAAACACTTTTCCACCCAGGCCTAAGGGACATGAACCCACAATCGTTGGTATATGGGGCTCCCTAGATAGCGCTAGGCCAATTGCTCCCTGGTCTTATGGAAAATAGGATTATGTTGTAATTTACATCGTTTAAGTACCTTTTCTTACCGTATCTAGCATTTGTATCTAACGAATATGTAACTACAAGCATTACATATATCGAATGAAAGCCACAATTAAGCTGATAATTATTATTATTTGACAGATCAATCAAAAACTCTACATATACAGTACAATAGTACAATGAGCACACCACGTATGGAAGAAAAGAAAACCAGCAACTCATAGATTTATCATGTCTTGGGGACCGAAACCTCGCTCATTTAAGAAGTTTATTACTTGTATGTGCTTCAACCAGACTTTTGCGCCTTGTTTACGCTTGATCTCAGTAGAGATATAACTTGAGCTGGTTCTGGAGCTCCAAATACTGAACTGCCAGCGACAATACAGTTTGCACCAGCAGCAGCTGCTGCATCAATGGTTGAAGGGCCTAAACCACCATCTACCTGCATTCCAAAATATAAAGGTTTTCATATTACTCCCTAGAAAGGTAAGATGAATGTTTAGCAGAAAGTTTAATGACTTCGGCTGGATAGAATTGTTTCTGATCATAATTAGAAATTGTGAACCTGGGAAACACAGTCCAATCATTCTTCATGATTATAAAACATTGATTACATGGCTATGAACTTTAAGAAAAGAATTAATGATACTAGACATGTAAGTTTTAGTCTCATACATAGTCACAGGAAACGGGAACGTAGTAGAGTTTTTCGTACGGTACACTCCGTACCGAAACGCGGTACAAAATAGTACCGTACGTGGGGGAAACGCGATCCAGTTCGTGATAATGGGCGTACCGGATTTGACGTATTAATCGATTAAATCGCGTTCCAGGAGCAAGCTTTTCGTCGTTCCCGTCAATGGGAGTTGCCGTTCCAGATTAGAATAAAGTTTGTCGGAGAAGAAGAAAGAGAGAGTATGGAGCGGCTGACCTAATTTACTTAAGAATAGATATAGTTTTATTAAAATGGATCTGTATTTATTTGTACTAATAGGTAACTTAATTTGGGCCAATGGTAATGTTATGCAAATATTGGGCCAATGGTAATATTATAGTGGACCGACCTAAATTAATTCACATATAAGTCATATACCCATATTATTATTCATTCCAAAACACCATAATATAGTATTATGTTACTTACGGCTTTTGGTTGTTAATATGTTTTGTATCGAATTCACGTACCAAATACGGCACACCTGTACCGCGTACCTAGTTAGTGTTCCGAAGGAACCTACTCCCCCTCGTACCGGTATTTAGAGATGTACGAACCGTGTACCAGTTTTCGTTTCGCGTACCGGACCGTACCGCGATCCATGTGACTATGGTCTCATATATTCCATAACCAACGAGCACATCAAATCTGGTATTCTACCATCATAATCAAGAGCTTTGTTTTCTTATTGGGATGGCTTTGGAAAGATATGCCCATAATGTCTCATGCTCTACAGAAGTCGTATGATAGGGTGCAATGGTTGGAAGAAAAAAAAAAGACGAATCAAACGGATCTTCCAACGTAAGAGAAATGCACACTAAACAAGAATAAGACCTATGATTGCAATATTTGTATTTCTCTCTAAAAGTTCTATGTGGCAACATGGGTGGGTTGGGTAACAGGTCAAATTGACCTCATTGTTCAGCTTTGTTTTGAACTTCAATGCTTCATAGTAATACCCATAAACTCAAATATAAAAACTATATTTATAACTAAAAAGAAATAAAACTGATGAACTATAATGGCGTAACCTCAAACCTAATCTAGAAGATAGAGCTCCCAATCTGCTGAAGTGTCTTTATAATGGAAAGATTTAAAACAATCCTCTTTTCTTAAACATAAAGCTATTCCGTCAAACATTTCTTATTACCGGGTTTTCACAAAAACCGACTATAGACAAAGAAGCACTTCTTCCTATCTATGACATTTATGTAATATGAAGCTTAGTAGTTCAAATATCCTTTAAAACTTAAAGCAGATTTTGACCTCAGCATATTCCCTTATCCAGCCGAACAAAATATACAGTAGGTTACATTAATTCACTAACATCAGAAAGGAAAGGGTTACACTCTTCACTGTTACAAGGTTACACCAAGGTTGCATTTGACTCTTATACTTGATTTTGTTTAATCTATGGATAAGCATATGACTGACATACAAGATAGACCTAATTTAACTCAGACGATCTCAAATAACTTGAGATAAGCTCGCATAGCTTGTAGTACTAACTGCATATGCATTACTACTCCGTAGCAGTACTTACATATTACACGGCACTCGAAAAGCTTGAGCTCGATTCTTCTTATGTTTTAAGCTCTTTCTTTTTGCTAATGCTACTAAAACTCGACAAGGTTCGAGTCAAAGAGCTCAACTTGAATGTGAGCTAGAATATCCAATTAAAGCCCATTTCATTTGCGGCTCGAAACAAGGATATGCTAGCCAATACCTAAGTTACATAATAGTATGCAGTAAAGTAGGAAAGTCAATTCCATACGGAAACTATCAAACATGCTATGACTTACGGAACAAAAAGTCAGTAAACCAGATCATGGAGCTAAAAGAGACCACTAGGAGGGACGGGTGGTGACTGATGGGTAAAAATAAAAATGGGAAGGTATGTAGAAAGTTGCTGTGATACTGGATGAAGAAATAAAAGAAACTTCAACTTCATTCAATGGATCAATTAGAAGAGAAGAGCAGAAGACTAGTAGATATAGGGTTACAAGGAAAAAGCGTATGACAAAAAATATAATGAAGAAATTGTGAAGAGGGATTTGAGTGAGTTGTATAAGTGGGTAGATAAAAGTGCATATCAATGTGCTACTTATCCCTGAAGCCCTATAGACTACACTTTCTTTTCACTTATATTCAGTTACACTTTAGACCAACCACAAACAAACGCTTGTTGGTGTTTGCTTGTGCTAAACTCAATTCTCAACCCTTCAACTGCTTAACAAAACTTCCTAAACCCTGCCTATCTCGCAAAATATAACTGAAATCTAATGAGCATGCTTGTCAGACTCAAAGTTCAACAGGTTGCCAATAAAGTCTTTGTTTGATCATATCAGATTACATAGACTGTGAAATATTGTGCTGACAGCAACTTGTTACAAATGTATAGATATCTATGAAGATTAACCCTCTTAGGTTATGATAATCCCTTTCTTTGAACAAATTACTTAAACTATAGAGCAGTGTTGTTAAAGGTGTGCGCCTTGTCCGCCTAGGCGCAATGCGATGGCGAGGCAACCCTTTGCCGCCTGAAACCCTAGGCCCAGGCCCACCAACAATTTAGGCGGCAACTCACCTATTTTCAATATAACCCTTTGGTTCAAGAAAAGATTTAACTGCATGTTAGAGATATTCACGTCTATATATTTGTTCCAATTATCAATATCAATCAGAATATATCATCATTATTATTAGATCATCCTTCATCAATATATTCTAGGCAAGTTTTCTTCTTTTTCTTAAAATCAATTTTTTTATCATCCTTATTATCAGATCATCCTTCATCAATGCATTATGTGTTATTTAGATGGAACATGGTAATTTGAATGGCATTTGGTTTGGTTTTTACTTTAGTGCGCTTTTTTTTTTCGGGCCAGCGCTTTTTTTGCGCCTCTCGCCTTCGCCCCATTTGGGGTCTTTGCGCATTGAATTCGCCTTCGCTTTTGACAACTATGCTATAGAGCAGAACCAAAGGTAGTTTAACCAGAATTAAGCAATGTCTCTAGCTAGTTTCACAAACTACCAACACAGATTGACAAAGAATTTAAAAGATATATAGATTGCTCCCAAAAAATGGGACAGGGGGAAGTAACAAGATATGTACAAGCAAGTAAATACAGAGGAGCATGCATGAAATGACTAACCTCTATATCAAGTGTCGGATACCTTTCTCTCAGAGTGCGTACCTAAAAACAGTTTGAAGGATAACAGAAATTAATTAAGAAACTCAAATGTAAATTTTAGCAAACTTATCATAAACAACACTCGTGTGTGGATGTACCTTATTCATCATATCAGGCATGAACTTTTGCCCACCAAATCCAGGTTCCACAGTCATAACAAGAACCATCTCAACAGGATCTGCCCCTTCAAGCTATTGAACAGTTGGAAAGAAATAAATTTTAATCTACTCACAAAATTTGCTACAACATCATATAGCTCCAGGCTCCAATATAGTATAAGTTATGTAAAAAAGAGGGTTCTTTAATACAAATGAGAAATTGCTTTAGAAACAGATGATGGATACCAGGGGATACACTTCTTGAACGGGTGTTCCTGGCTTCAATGCCACGCCAGGCCGCATGCCCTTGGACTTAATTCTTTTAACAAGTTCTTGCCAATTATCTGGGACAAGTAACATGTTTATGAGTAATCCAAATTAAAATAAGTAAATAACAAAAACTGAAATAGGGCAATCCAAATAACCTATAATCCCACCTTTGGAAACCTCAACATGAAAAGTGAAACCTGAAGCACCAGCTTTCCCAAATACGTCAACATAATCAATAGGATTCGTTACCATAAGGTGGCAATCCAGATACGCTCTGCACGAGAAGAAATATATTTCCACTCCTTTATGATTCAGTGATGAAGTTAAGGAAGGTTGAGCATGGTTAAAATAATAATAAAAAAAAGGTATTTACTTGGTGTGTTTTCTCAAACTCTCAATGACGGGAGCACCTATTGTTAAATTTGGTACAAAATGACTGCAGAAAATGAAGGATGAGGGTGTTAATAGTCATTCATACACCAGTAAGATAATTTCTAATAAACATACACAACAGAAGAGCCGTAGTGGAGTCCGCAACATACCCATCCTGCAAATTAAATATCACTCTATGAGGCATGAGGGTCGACTAGGAAAACCAAAAAGAAAAAGTGTAATCGAACAACAAGGGAAAACAAACAAAAAACTACTGACCATGAGCAACAGTTGACACAAGTAACGGAAACACACAACTTAATTTCACAAGTTTAGAATACAGAGGGTCATGTCAAAAACTAATGTAGGCACTTCACCAGGAGACTGAACAGAATTAAAAGATATATGACAAAGCGAAGCGAGTAAAAGTTATGTTGAAACAATTTACATCCTAGGATTCCTAGCCAATGGTAACTAACAATTGCATCAAAAACAAGAAGATACTTTTTGTTTCATGTCTCATGGAACAAATTTATTTTTCTATTTGTCGGTAGACACCGACCCCAATAACTGGTACATTCGGCCAACAACAACAACAACAACATGCTTTAACCTAAATTGTATAACAACATGAGAGACAACAATAACAACATGTTTTAAGGTAAATAATTTAATGCTCAAAGGATGAAACTTGGACTTGAAACTTAAAAAAGGAGTGTTCAAAAGAGAGAGAATAATAATTAAATTTACCATGATATCCATGTGAAGCCAATCAGCACCAAAGCTGACCATCCGTTCAGCTTCTGATGCAAGATTGGAGAAATCCGAAGATAGCATCGAGGGTGCAATCTTTGCTTCAACTGCTGATGATGTTGGCATTTTTCCAATTTCTGTTTCACAAAATCTTTAATATTATTATTATAATCTTAATATAGTAGTTATAAGCAAAGATAGTTAAGTTGTATATATATATAAATTAGAAAATAAAAACCTGATGATGGGCAGCAAAAGGAGCGTTGACGATTGATGATGATAGGGAGAAAAGAGGGCTTGTGTTCTGGGTTTGGTTTAAAACAGATTCGTGACTCAATACTACTACTCCTACTTTTGACCAAAGGAAGGATGTTGATGATCTTACCTACTCTTGTTATTTTCATACTCTTTTATTGTATTCATACTCTTTATTTCTACTTTCCTTTTTATTTGTTCACCCACCGAAAAAACTAAGGACGCGTTTAATTGCAGAAAATGTTTTCTAATTTTTTATTTTCAATTTTTTAGAAAATGAAAGGTGTTTCTAGAAAACAAATGAAAATTTTGAAAACGCGTTCAAAATTAGAAAATGAAAAACAATGTAAGTTTTTCAAATTTTAGAAAATGGAAAAGAAAAAGTGGAAAACAATAAAAAAGTGTTTTCTAATTTTCCATAGAAAAGTGGAAAACATTGTTTTCTGTTTTCATGGAAAACATTTTTGGAAAATTATGATTTGAACGCGTTTTCTGTTTACCATGTTTTTTTGGAAAACAAGGGATGTTTTCCCCAACTAAACGCACCCTAAATATTTCACTCGAACTGAGATCACTTTTTCATGAAGAATTCACTCGTGTTACTCAATCCGTTGAATCCATTTTTACTTTATCTTCTTGACAGATGGCGTTATGCAAATCCCAAATGAAAAACTACAATTCAAACTCGCTTAGGGTAGTTTCGATCCTTGGTTTGTGACAAACTATAAATGTTAGGACCTTCCTGGTGTGTTATATGTTATCAGTTAGGTGTCGCTCTAGTTTTTGTTCAAATGTCGTGCTTAGCTTGTTCTAGGGTATCTCCAGGGATATTTATGCGGACCATGTTATATCTGTGCTGATATTATTTGTATTAAACACCAGCATAACGTGGTGCGTCACACCTTGGTTGACATTTGTTCTAAGTCTAGGGTTTCAGCTCGAAAAAAAGTTGGATATTGGGCTTACTTGAGAAAAAAAACACCCCCTACGTCCAACTATTAAATTGTTTTACTCATGGGATAGAGGACTTGTTGTATGCATTGATTTGACAGGGTCATCGCACTTGCTCTTGCTCCCTAATTTTATATTAGAAAAGTTCCTTTTGGGGAATATTATCTCATATTTTCACTAATTTCTTGTAGATTCTATTAATTTTTTATAGAAGTGAGTTATAATAAAAACAAATAAAAAGAATATACAAACTAATAAGAATAAAACAAAAAAAACTTAAGTGAAATAATAATAAAAAATGTTGCTATTAGTCAAATAAATCAGCAAAGGAAGGGATTGCCCCCCTCAATTTGGCCCAATATATATATCTAGGGTTTTCTTTTTGTTGTTTTTCAATAATCTTATTTTTCATTCTGACCGTTAAATTTGTTTCCTTTTTATCCTTGTGGTGTGACTTTCGTTGCTGTCATTATAACTATGTCGTTGTGTAAGTATGACGTTTCACAATTATCTTCATACCGTTAGATTTAGATAATAAAAATATATTAAAATGCACGGGCCAACACACGTGTATGAAACTTAGGTAGATAACATTTAGGGTTTGTTTTGATTTATTTTAATGCAAAAAGTTGTGTTAGGGTTCAGATAAAAAAATGAAAATATGAATTAGGAGATAGATGTGAGAGATTTATAGACTATTTGGTTAACCTTTGATATTGATAGTGGAGAATATTTGAGTAACCTATGTTGGGAAGATATCTTGTGGATTGAAGGCCATCGCAATAGTCGGGGTTAATGTATCGCATATGTTATGTTTTTGTGTTAGATATGCTATTAAGGGAAATAATGCTATAGCTGCAAGGCCGGCTCTAAGGAAACTTGGGTCTAGGACGAGCTTGAAGAAAGACCCCTAAGCTAAGAACAACGAATTTGACCTGGGGACCTAAAAACCAAAATATGCTTGTACCTAACGTCTTAACCACCAATCCAAATGCTAATAGTTTATTAATAAAGGTATAGACAATATATAAAATATAATTTTTACACATATATGTATATATAAAAATTGAAAATATGGGCCCCTGAAAAATCGGACCTCGGACGGTCGTCCACTTTGTCCTATGCCTAAGCCCCCCATGCCTAGCTGATCATATGATCAGTAACCTATGATGTGTTTAGACGTGTCACCATAGGCGGAACTACACATCTACACATGTAACAGGGGCACTTTAGGATACCAGTCCGTTAAATTTATAAGCAGTGTAATTTATTTCTCAAAAATGATGTATTCTTTATTGTTGTTACGGGTCAAATAAATATGAGATACCGGTCAATGTCAATACTATAATTTTTCAAAAGAATTTTTCATCTAAAAAAATTATAAAGATGTACTTGTGCGACTAAATGTGAAATGTAAACTATCAAAAATGGCAAAAATTCTTAAACCCGTTAAAAATAGCCAAAGATATTAAAAAATTGCTAAAAATTGAAACAATCTGATCGTTGTCGTTACTTTACGCTAGTTTGTCTTACGGGTGACCTTTATTAATCCTGGTTCTCCCATTGTTAGTCACACCACTATAATTCGCATTAATTCGTATATTAAAGTCGATTACAACAACAATAGAAAAATTGGTTGGTTGGTTGGTTTTGAGAGAGACACCAATTTTTATTTTTATTTTATTTTATTAGAGAGAAGTGGCTAAGCTTTGAGTTTTACACACAGAGTGACTGAAAGTCACGAGATTCATAAATAACATTAAAAAAAATAATCATGATGCGAAAGTTACGAGACCCCGAAATAATATCAAAGAAAATAATTTTTAAATAGAATTTCGAAAAAACTACACTACTGAGGAAAAAAACAACCCGCCGATCCCCGAGCACTTAAAGGCTTCGTCTCTGGAAAAGATCGAGATTGTGATATGGTTGCTGTCACATGTGAAGGGGTTATGTAGTATAAGCGATATAACCGATTGGTGAAGCCGTTAGGTTTTGGTAGAAGAATGAGTCGCGTATGTTACTAAATTCCATTGGAAATTTCATCAGAAAACATAAAAAGAAATAAAAAACATAATAGAAGAGCAAAATTTCGAAGTTTTAATGTCGGATATATTAGAGAGTTAAAGAGTTTCGTAAGATTTGTCACTTGTTCAACTGTTCAAATTTCCCTACTAATTAAATGGAGCAAGTGATTAAAAGGTTGTCTATATATTAGACTATTATGGTTTGAGTAGTGTTCTGGAGATAAATGCATTAGTAATTACGAGTACATATTGAATAAGCTGAAATTTATAAGTTGATTATCATTTTTATTGTGAGAAAGACGAAAGAAAGATAGCAATCGATTTGACTATGAAAACACAAAATTACAAAATAATACTTAAACTAGATTTTAGACTCGTGTCAAATACACGGATTTTACAACATTATTAATATAAAAATTAGTTTATGGAACAAAAATATTAATTATTAATATAAGTTTTACAATAAAATAATATAAAATAAAGTTTTGATATAAATATTAATTCATATTAATCCAAATGTATAACATCTCTGACTTTTAGCTATATTTTGTTATTAGATAGACTTTATGCAATAAAGTATTAATTATATTTAAATTGGGATAAAGTGTAAATTGGTAATGGAAAACCAAAAAGTGTAAATTAATTATTTTTAAATTGGGTTAAAGTGTAAACTAAAAAGTGTAAATTAATTAATTTTAAATTGAATTAAAATGTAAATTAGTAATTGAAAACTAAAAAATTGGGTTAAAGTGTAAATTGAATTAAAGTGTAAATTAGTGATGGAAAACAAAAAATAAAGTGTAAATTAATTATTTTTAGATTGGGTTAAAGTGTAAATTGAATTAAAGTGTAAATTTAGTGATGGAAAACTAAAAAATTGGGTTAAAGTGTAAATTGGCGATGTAAAACCAAAAAGTGTAAATTTTTATTTTAATGGTGTTTGATAACCAACCAACATCGTCTTTGTTACTTACTGGTAATATTTAAATTTTTTAGTATTAATATACGAAATTGTAGGGTTTAATTATGTGCTTGTTAGTCACACATAAAAAATGTCAAATCATGCTATTTGCATGCGTCTTTCTCTAACTATTCATGGATGAAAATGATGTTAGAACTTAGAAGGCATGATCTGTTATGTATTTTGATTTTGATTACTACTACTACCAATTTAACACGTAGTACAATACTATTTGTTTTGAAAAAAGCTATTTGCATCGCATTTAGTGGAAGAAAACACTAAATTTGTTTAGTGGATGAATATACAATATGTTTTTGGTCTTTTTGTCTAGTTCAGTAGCATCAGAATTGCATCAGGATTGTGAGTCATGCATATGTTTGGTTTAATCATTTGTTTGTGGTCTTTTTGTTTAGTTCATAGCATTCATACATTTTTTTTTTATGAATTCTTGGATTTTGGTGCATGCCAACAAGACAAATTGTGTTGCTTTGTGAATTCTTAGAGGCAGCCTTATACCAGGACTCATCCCCAGGAGGACTAGTCTTAATCAGCGCCACATCAGCAAAAAACCATCCAAGGACTAATCCCCCTAAATCCAACCTTATACCAGGACTAGTCTTGACCCCACCTTTTATTTAATTCTACACTTTATCCAACTTTACACTTTCAATCCCTCATAATTTAACAACAACTAAATAAAACACATCATTCATTTACAATTAAAAATAAACCCACAAATAATATATTAATTCCTAAAAATACCATTTTATTTAAATTAAAAGTACATGGAAATTAAAATACATTTTATTTAATTCTACACTTTATCCAACTTTACACTTTCAATCCCTCATAATTTAACAACAACTAAATAAAACACATCATTCATTTACAATTAAAAATAAACCCACAAATAATATATTAATTCCTAAAAATACCATTTTATTTAAATTAAAAGTACATGGAAATTAAAATACATTAAACTTACTAATTAAACTTCTTAGAAATAAAAAGTACATCGAAATTAAAAGACATTAGAAACTAATTAAACCATCTGATATTGTCGTTGAGCCGATATGTTCCAGTTCCTCAAAGCGAAATCCGCATCATCAAGCTGTTCAACTGCATTTTGGAGGTTGTCGATCTTCAGTTGCAAATAATCTATATATTGCCACTCAAGAGCAGAACATTCTCTTGCTAGTAAAATAGAAATTTGTTCTCGACACCATTTCTTTTTTGCATGTAGCTTACTTATAACTGCCTGCAATTCCTCTCGAAACTTTTCGTAGTCTAGGATATCGGCCACCATACTGTCCTCCACCTGATTGACAGTCAATGGTAGTTGTGGGAAAGTGATATTTGATGAAGACGCCATTTGGACGATAAAAATATGTATAGATAAACTGTATGTGTATTTGCTCTGAGATGTTTGATTATGATGACAATTTATATAGATAAAGTGGACGACGCTCCTCCAACGTTCAAAATTCGAATTTATTTACAAAACTAGTCCCTCTAACGTTCAAATTTCAAATTTGATAATTGGGCCGAGTCGTACCATGATAATTGCGGTGAAGACAAAAGCATCGAAGATGTCAGATTGCCGAAACATGACGAATGGTGGCTCGACCTAAACGCTCACAAGGGGATAGGAAGTATGTCACTAGAGGATCGTCATGAGTAGTTATTATGTAATGTGTTCTAATTATGCAATGTGTTTTAATTACGTAATGTGTTCTAATTATGTAATGTGTTTTAATTATGTAACGTGTTTCGTTTAATAAGGTTGTTCAAACCGTTAAGGGACTGAAGTTGTCAAAAGCCGATACTTGTTTTTTTGAATTCAAGGGACCAAATATGTTAATTATAACATCATTTTGGTACCTTTAAAAAAGAAAAAAAAAAAAAAAAACAAATCGTGCAACAACTCGTGCGTGGGGGAACGAGTGGGGGTAGGACGAGTCAGGGACGAGTCCACCCCCGCGGTGTTCACTCGTCCCTGGGTGGAGAACGGGTGGAGGACGGACGGCATAAGGCGCCCTCTTAATGCCATCCTCCTTCTTATCTAATACACTTTTTAATCACAAATTGTATACTAGTAATCAATGGTTGGTATATGCTAGAATGTATTGTTAATTTGTTTTCTTATCTAATGCCATCCTTTTATTTTATATTATGTTCAAGGTCAAATGAATTTGGAAGATGAAATTGTGTTTATGATGATTGTTTGTTGGTTTTGGTTGACGAATGTTTCGTCGAGAATTGAAAGAATAAGAGATAACACATCGGCATTGAGTGGACTTAGTGTTTTCTTGTTTTGCGGTGCATAACTTTATAAGGAAAAGATCAACTTTTTGAGGAATGTGACGCGAGTACCATCTTTGTTAGAGAAGAAAAACGTTGGGGTGAGGAACAAGACATGCATGGAGTTGAATGAGGTCCTCAAGGCAATGAATATATGGCCAATCTACGTGATCAAATTGTTAATCAACTATTTTCAAGTGCTTCAAGTTAATGTTTGATGAATTCAACGGATATTAATGTAAGAGGATATTAGTGTAAGAGAATATTATGAGTATGATTTATAATATTATGTTTTTAAATGTTTTTGTGCGCAATATATATGTGAAAATAAAAATAGAACACATGTACCAAAGTTATTCCAGTCAGCACGTATGTAGAAGGTTAAAGTTGTATTTTTTATCATTCAGGTTACTCGTTCAGAAGTAAAGTCATTCAGTACTTCCATAACTTTTCATTCAGAAGTAAAGTCATTCAGAACTTTTGAACCATTCAGATCCTGAAATCGTTCAGAACTAAATCATTCTTTGTTATCAAACACAACCTTACTCTTTTTCATTTTTATTTTCAAAGAGTACAAGGAAAACTAGAATATGCGATCAAATCATATTTTCCAAAATACATTTTCAATAAAACATAATACACTGTTTTTCACTTTTTATTGACAAATTAGAAAACACTTTTTTATATTGTTTTCCACTTTTTTATTGTAATTAATGGTTACAGGTTCAATCTTTATTCCTTACAAAATGGTCGAATATTTTTTGAAAACAGTCACCTTAAAGTAGAATAAAATTGTCTATCTTTTTATCTCCCTCATATTTCGTAGAGGACGAGATTAAGTATGGCTGCTACTTTCGTAAGGTCTTTTTAATTAACTAAAGAAAAACTATTATAACAAATCAATACCATAAATAATCATACTTCTGTCTAGTATGAAACACATGTTCCACAACTAAGTTATTAGTTTTGTGGAAGAAAAGAAAAAGTAGCTAGATACTCCAATGATATAATTATTATAATAATACATGCATGTAAAAAGTAGATTTGTTTAGTAAGAAAACACATGTTTCATAACATATTATTTTGTAGGCTTGCAAACAATGTATGAAATAAAGAGCATGTGTCCGCGGTTTAGACCCGGTGTGGCCGCGCTAGTGCTACTCACATGGCATTGGCTACGTTCACTCACCTCACATGCTACATCAACTTATGCAACTTGTATTATACAACTCCATAATTGCTTTTAGTTACATTGAGAATGTGAATATATGAAGGTCCACTAACATATATACACTAGATATATAAGTTATGATAAGGTGATTTATGTAAGTAAAAAGTTATTCACACATAAGAAAGTCGATATGTCGGAATTTCTATTTTAATTGTTTGTGAAGAATTTTGTTGTTGTTGTTGTTGTATAGAGGTAGTTTAATTTCAAACATTTGACCGATTAGAACATCATCATATCTATATTCTTTATAAAAATTATATAATAGTTGCTAAAAAATGTGAAGTATTTTTTACAATCTTTAAGTAATATCTATTTTATTTATTCAAACTTTTCGTTTATGTAACTAATTCATTTAACTTACGTAACTATACTGTTAATTTTTTTTAAAATTTTAATAATGAAAATACCAAATATATATTACAAGAAAACAAATAAGCATTTATATGATAATCGATTGTCTTCGCCGTCTCAGTAATGGTGGTGAGCAAGTTTAAGTTTAAGGGAATGATTCTTAGGAACGAAGCAACCTAGCTCTTCTCTTTGCGCGAGACTCTTTCTTAGGGCGTGATACACTCAAAATAGTAATGCTTTTTCATTGAAATTTTATTTCATTTCAAGAATAGTAATGTAACAAAGTACGTTATCTTCTCAACTACTCGTATTAAACACATATGAAAATCACCATGCTACCAGTGAATATCTTTAATCATTAAAGCACTTACAATAATCATCATAAATATTATCTTGAATGATACCAATAAAATTTGTCTACTCCTGCGCACACTAGGCTAGTTAATACTTAAGCTTTGTTTTCATTTGTCGACACAATTCAAATCAATTTCAAGGATGACCACTCAATGTAGACTATATTGTATTAGCTGATCGAGTTTACACTACACCAGAATGGATTTCTATGAAAAAATCCTCCAAAAACTGTAAATAAGTTACAACACTTATAAAGTTATAATACTTGAACTGATCAAGTTTTGAGAGAAAGACGAGCTATACTTAAGTTATTACAATACTTATAATAGTAGGTTAGTTAATACTTTTTTTAAGTTACAACACTTTTGATGATAACTATATAGAAAAGGTGAAATCAAATTTAATTAGACGCTTAAAAAAATGTGTAAAATATAATTAGTGGAGAAAGGAAAAATATCTTGATTTGTGTATGAAGTCAAGGAATGTCAATATCAAGGGTAACAAAAATAGAAAATAAAAACTATACTCTAATAAATAATAAATAAACATCAATGAGTAGGGACCAAGTTGCTCTTTGGTTATTTGGTGTTATTAAAACAAAACAAAACAAAACAAAACAAAACAAAACAAAAACAACTTCCCTTTTAATCAATCATCTTCATCTTGATTTTACTCACAACTGTTTTCTCTTTTCATTTTCATTATCATCATTATCATTATCATTATCATTATCATCATCAATAATCATATCTTCTTCTAATCTTCGTGTCCTTATAATCTTATCTTAAGCGTAACGCTAAATCACACCATACATTTTTTTTTTTAATATACTTGTGTACTTTCTGTCTTACTAACATTTTTGGTTGTAAGAATAATAATAGTAATTGTCAGTTATTGAAATGGGTGGTTGTGTTTCAAGTAACCAAAAGACATCTGCTGCTGCAATGAAAGTACAAATGTTGTATGATCATCAGTCTAATAATAATAACAATAATAATAATAATGATACTAAACCTCCAATAATTAATATTGCTGCTAAGACCACTTCTTTTCAAGATTTTGGTATGTTTTTCTATTCATATATCCATACCCATATCATTTTTTTTTCTTTATCTGTCTTGTTTGACTTTTTTTCCCCCCCTGGTTTTTGTGATATATATTGATCTTGATGGCTTTCTTTAGTTCATACATTTTGTTTCTAGAATCCACGTATAAAAATACAAAATAAATTATAGATTTATAGGGTGCTACCAGTCAGTAGCACCTAAGTTAAGTGGTTACAAAAGTAAATAAAAGATAGCGATTATGTTTAAAATAATTCTAATACGGGATATATAAATTTGTTTCATAAATTTGACTTAGTAGCACCTAAGTTTTGAGGTTTATATGTTATCTCAAAAATATATTGTAGTTACCTTCTTATTAGAAACTCAGTAATTGGTGTATGAACATGTTAGCAAAATCTTTGTTTTTAATATTTAAATATTTTAGATGTTAATAAGTTAAGTTTGCTTTCTGGGTGCCTAATATTTTGGTTGCTTTGTTTAGGGAAGTTTAGGTGTGCTTTTATAGAGAATATTATTACCGAATTATGGTGTAATCTTATAGTAAAATAATTAGTTGATGTGAAAACGTGGAGTAGAAGATTATTTTTTAAATGATGAAGTAACTACTAATTACAATGATTTTTGTTTTTTAATATATATTGGGTGTTTTGCTTATTTTTGATGAAATACCCGAATATCAACTCCTCCTATATGTAGCTTAATTTAATTTATGTTTTTGGTACATCTTTGTAGTTGTAATACTTTAAGCTTTTTGGAACATACTATACATGTATAGATGTTCTTTTTCAGAATTATAAATTTTTTATTGTGGTAGGTAATAATTATGTATCAATCTGATATATTCTACTTCTGTATATTTCTAATGATCTTATGAACTTTTGTCTAATATGCTAAGAATTTGATCACTTTTTTCTATTTTATGTAAATACTTGTCTTGTTCTTTGCTTAGTTTGGCAATGAATATAAAAGACATATTCTTAAAGTTGTTCACAAGATATGTAGTGCTTGTGGATTACAAAGTAGAATAGTTGACAAATTTAATTTAAATTTTTTTTTCCCAATGTTACAGGCATTATATATTCTGTAAAAAATAATCTAAGATTTTAACAATGGTAGGGTCTGGTTCAGGACATCATATGTTTTTGTGGTTTCAGAATGACTGTTTTATTCTTAAATTCCTTTTTACATTGAGTATACAATTACTCAATTAGTACTTCTATCATGCTTTGCTGGTTTTATTTGATGGTTTAATAATACTATAATATAATTTGACTATAAAACAAAAACTGGAATATGAATTGATGGAACCTTATATGGGAAGAATGTCCCACCGAACATTTTTTTGTCATGAACAATAAATCTTAGTTATAAGTTATCTGTCTTTCTTGACTGATTGTACATCAAACCGAGATTAGGTTTAGAAAAGGGGATGATGGGTGATTTTGGTTGTTTGTTGGCGATTCCCCGAAGGTAGAGTTCGTGCCTCTTTACGCCAATCAATTATGTTTGCGCTAGCCGATTATGATCGTACTAGCGGATGAGTTTTAGATCTGATCGATCGTATTGTGTATATTGTTGATATATGAATATATTGTTGTAGGTTGCTGGAACATCTCTTATAGAGAGAAGAGGACGTCCAGATCTGTGTGTGTATTTTCTGGAGAGGTGGAGAATGATCTTTTAGGTTTAGAACTCATCCATATATATAGGGATGGTTATCTTGGAGAATAAGTTTAGGATTTAGAGAATATTCCTAATTATATGCCAGATCTGGTATTTAGGACGAGATAAGAGCAAATCTCTTTAATTTAGGAGGAAGAGATTGAGATAATCTCTTCCATATTAGATAAGGCTTACAGCGGGTACCTTCGTTACGCAGGATCGGCTCTGTCACGAAGGTTCAGTTCCGTCACGGAGGGTGACATACACCAGCAAGCCCCCCAGTTTAATATGAGGAGCTGCAAAGGTCGTTATATTAAACTCTAAAAAACTTTGTGCATCAAATTAACGCTTCCTTCGTATGACAAGTGCTTCGTACCGCTGGGAGGGTACACTATTAAGCCCCCCAGCACAAGCTGATTATGTAAATCACTGCGTTGGACTATTTCTGGCCACTTCGTCATTTCCCAGGGTAAATTCTTTAATTCCCAAAAGTCAATTTGTTACCCGCTTCTCAGGCGCATATCTCGAGGTGCTATATCGACGGTTAGGGTTTTTGGTGGCCGTTGTATATCAACTTTCCTATCGCATCGCTGCTTTTATTTTCCATTTGATCTGCTCCGACTGTCGTTGTCTTCGATTTTTAAATGATTATTGTTTTGTAAGTCTTCTTTCTTCGAAATAAGTTACCTTCACCATTACAGGGTTTGTGATTCATTCTTTGGGGAGTTGGATTAGGTTTCGTGGCGAATTTGCAAAGATAAATGATTCAAATAACTCCAGTGGTTTTTATGGGATTTATAATCGTGGGGTAATGCCATAACAAATATTTCGAAGGCTAGGTCCTCGTAGGAGGGAAGAAAAATGGGTTTGTTCCAGAATAGGACCAAGACGTCTCATCTTTCACGACGCTCTATTCCTATTCGCAAGCACGTGAATTTGGCTGGTATTTACGAAGGACTTTCAATGAGATATTCATGGAAAGTAGAGGTTACGTACCAGTAATCAATGAGATATTCATAGACTTTCCTCCTGAGATCTTTTATTACTTTTATTACGATGGAAATGTGGCTATCGCCGGCTTCATAAGTTATGGATGTCTATGTAGCATGACCCTTGTGCATTGTTAAAGTTGTGTGTCAGTCCGTAGGTTCTGAGGGTCAGCTGCTTTCCATTTTTGAAGCACGGTCTTCGTTGCATATCCTGATTTGTTTGATCGAATTGAGTATGTTATGAGTGAATAGGAATGCCTTGAAATGTCTTTAGGATTCTCCTTTTATAGGGAGAATTTATCTTGGAGGAAAAGTTAAGCCTCTTTAGGGTTTTCCTAAGTCTTAGGCTATAAGAGTCCAGGAGGATTCTTTCTTTACTGAACTTAAGTGATAAGATCAAATCCCGATATTATAGAGGAACAATTCTTATCTCTTTTATCTTCTGCAAGAGCTTTCGTTACGGACAACCTTCGTGTCGTAGCGTGCTACTGTTCCTTCGTGTGGCAGGTCCTGAGATTGTGAAGTTGATTGGTCCTGTGGTCCGCGCTCTTGAACCTGCTTGGTTACTCGTCTCGAAGGGTCTCCAGAGTATGCTATCTTGAAATTAGCTATCATAGTAAATTTGTTAATGGTATAACTGTTATACCTGATCCTGGGCCTCCGCATTGTTGCGTGAGAAATCCCGGTACTTTTTCTTTGGCTTTTTGCCTATACATTCAATCTTTTATATGTCGAATGTGTTTTTTTTTCTTTACGTACGTATGCGCGTACATTGGGGTGTCTGTTCAGGCGTCCCTGTCAGCTTGTTCCCTCTTTGTTTACTGAGGTGGCGACCCTCTATTTTTATATTAAGACAATGAGTCTTTTGAATAATGCATTATCCCTCATGGGGCTTTTGCTTATTTTGAATAATTGAGGCACATAGCCTTGTATATTTAAGACTATTGGTCTTTTATTAAATATTCAAGACTATTGGTCTTTTATTGAATATTCAAGACTATTGGTCTTTTATTGAATATTCAAGACTATTGGTCTTTTATTGAATATTCAAGACTATTGGTCTTTTATTGAATATTCAAGACTATTGGTCTTTTATTGAATATTCAAGACTATTGGTCTTTTATTGAATATTCAAGACTATTGGTCTTTTATTGAATATTCAAGACTATTGGTCTTTTATTGAATATTTCAAAGGCGTCTTGGCCTGTATATATTATTGAAAAAGAGAGAAACCTTAACAGTAGAATTTTCGCAAGTTCGAGCTGTTCCAGGTCTTGTCAACCGGAGCCCCTTCGGGTGTTTTCAGCTTGTATGCTCCGTTTCCCAAGGAGGTTCTGGAGTATGTGTGGGCCTTTCTATGTCGGTCCCAGCTTTCCTTGATATTATGTGATGCTGGTGCTGTTTAGCCAAAGTACATAGTCGCCGGTCTTGAATGAAGTAGGATTGATTCTTTTGTTGTTGCCTCCTTCGGCTTTCTTTTTGAACATTGCTTCTCCAATTTTCTCTTCATTCTTCTGATGATTCTAGGTCAACTCTGAGTTTCTCCAAGTTTCCTTCAGTATTTAGCATTCTATGTGTCGATATTTGGAATTCTGCTAGTACCATGACTTCGGTACCGAAGGCTTGGCCGAACGGTGATGCTTCGTTTCGGAGTTATTTTGTTTGCTCAGAGGACCAAGGGGAGTTTGTCTACTCACCTCTTCGTGACGCGGCTTGTTTAGAGACTATGTATCATAAGTGGTATATGTATAATTATGTGATGAAAGTTTCGCACCTTTGGGCATCTTTTCCTCGTGTTTTTTTATGGCTAAAACTGAGGTGTTTCCTTAGTATGCCAAGATTAATCCTTGCGGTTCTCCCGAATATCTGCACCTTCTTTGGAAAGGCTAGTATAAGCGTTTTCACCTTTTAGGTTCTTAGTGATGGAGGTTATCCGTAAATCCGGATCTCCTTTGTACGATTGACAAACGGAGTTACGTAGTCGGATTCTTCTTGTGAAATACATTCGATTTTTGAGCTCTGAGCTGGTGAAAATCTTTAAGGGGTTTATGAAGGTTTTAGGGAACCTTTAGGACCTTGAGTTACGGAAGGCCTGCGGATTGACCTTCTGGATCTGAGCTTCGTAAGCTTTGCGGGTCTGAGCTGTTTCTGGACCTTCGGATCCGAGCTTTGGAGGATCTGCGAGATCTTCTTCGGAAGGTCTGCGAATGGGCCTTCGGACACGAGGCTATGTAATGTCTTTGGATGGGCCTTCGGACCTGAGGCTATATAAGGCATGCGGGATCCTTCGGATCCGAGCTCCGGAAGGTCTGCGGATGGACCTTCGGGTCTGAGCTTCGGAAGGTCTGCGATGGCCTTCGGACACGAGGCTATGTAATGTCTTTGGATGGGCCTTCGGACCTGAGGCTATATAAGGCATGCGGGATCCTTCAGATCCGAGCTCCGGAAGGTCTGCGGATGGACCTTCTGGTCTGAGCTTCGGAAGGTCTGCGAATGGGCCTTCAGACGAGGCTATTATATAGCATTAAAGAGGTCTTCCAATCTATAGGCTGTGTGTGGCAGCAAAAAGATCTTCAAGATACGGGGCAAACATTCCTCCTTAATCGTGATGTTTTTATACTCTACCTATGGAGATGTAGCCTCTTCTCTTGTAGGGAAAAGTCAGATCTTGATATGAATATTCGAACCTTATTTCGGCTAGCCTTTATAGGAGACGGCTTTGCAATCGATTACCGTCCGTAGCATAGCTCATTGATGGGGCCGTGTAATAATGATGTGAGTCTTTGTGACCCACGTGTTTCGTGGCGCAACCGGTTCGTGACGTTGCGTGTCACCATGACCCGAATGTCATAAAAAGTATCAATGTGGTTGATGTGGTTGATGCTTGGTTTAGAAGTTTAATTATGAGGAACGCCAATCACAGCTTGAATCTGGATCAAATCCCTAGATTATAGCCTTCGCTACGGAGCGTCGTCGTTTCGGAGAAGCCTTCGTGTCGTAGCGAGCTACTGTGATAGGTCCTTTAACAACTAGGCCCTTAACATCGAGATGATCTTCAAATCTGGAGGCTTCGAGTCGCAACAGAGATGTTTCTTAAGGAAAGGATCTCCAAACTGGGAAGAGATCTTTAGATCTGATGGCTACGTGTCGCAGCAAAGATATTTTTAAGAAAAGGATTTCCAAACTAGGAAGAGATCTTTAGATCTGATGGCTACGTGTCGCAGCAAATATATTGCTTTAAGAAAAGGATCTCCAAACTGGGAAGAGATCTTCAGATCTGATGGCTGCGCTAAGTCACATGGAGGCACATGACATGTATTGTTTGGGTACATCTCTCATCTTTAATAAATCTGGTTCGATGCGCGTTATCATAATTGATTTTGGAAAAGTGGATATGGGATCTGAAAGTTAGGGTCCCACGGATGGCGCCAAATGATTGTACATCAAACCGAGATTAGGTTTAGAAAAGGGGATGATGGGTGATTTTGGTTGTTTGTTGGCGATTCCCCGAAGGTAGAGTTCGTGCCTCTTTACGCCAATCAATTATGTTTGCGCTAGCCGATTATGATCGTACTAGCGGATGAGTTTTAGATCTGATCGATCGTATTGTGTATATTGTTGATATATGAATATATTGTTGTAGGTTGCTGGAACATCTCTTATAGAGAGAAGAGGACGTCCAGATCTGTGTGTGTATTTTCTGGAGAGGTGGAGAATGATCTTTTAGGTTTAGAACTCATCCATATATATAGGGATGGTTATCTTGGAGAATAAGTTTAGGATTTAGAGAATATTCCTAATTATATGCCAGATCTGGTATTTAGGACGAGATAAGAGCAAATCACTTTAATTTAGGAGGAAACGATTGAGATAATCTCTTCCATATTCAGATAAGGCTTACAGCGGGTACCCTCGTTACGCAGGATCGGCTCTGTCACGAAGGTTCAGTTCCGTCACGGAGGGTACCTTTTTACATTGAGTATATAATTACTCAATTAGTACTTCTATCATGCTTTGCTAGTTTTATTTGCTGGTTTAATAATACTATAATATAATTTGACTATAAAACAAAAACTGGAATATGAATTGATGGAACCTTATATGGGAAGAATGTCCCACCGAACATTTTTTTGTCATGAACAATAAATCTTAGTTATAAGTTATCTGTCTTTCTTGACCTTTACTATGGAAGAATATATATGTGTAGACAAAATAAAAGTTGTATGATTAGATGATCTCAATGGAGTAATCTTGAGTCCACAAAATAAAATGGATAACCAGCTAATTATCAGTCATCCATCGACTAGTCCTAGCCAACACGAGAATAGGTAAATCATATAACATTATGATGAATGAGACAGGATTTGAACCTATGGCCTCCGTTTTTATGGCTCATGTTTCCCAATCCCCACCATTATACTACCATTGAGGGGACAAGTGCATCAATGTCCACATAATCTTTTCTTTTACATCAGCTACTATGTTATGTGGCAACAAAATTGTGATTACACTAGTAAAAAAGCTAACAATAGTACTAATTTTGGTTAATATGTTGCATTTTATATTGTATATAGTAACCACCAATTCCAAAAGGTCTTGAGTTTGGCTGTCTTAATTAGCTTATGATATTGTTATACAATGAATAAGGATGACACAAGTATTGGCTGGAGGAGACTTCTTGTTTCCTGTTTGTGACATTTGGAATCTTGATGTATCTGTAATATCAATGCAGGAAGTAAAGAGGAGACATTTTTTGACTCACAAGCGTGGCTAGACTCAGACTGCGATGATGATTTCATGAGCGTTAATGGTGGTAAGTTACAATTTTTCTAGAGGTGGATAATGAACCCGTCTAGATAGATTGGGTTGGGTTAGGCTGAATGCAACAAGTTTTAGAATAAAGGATCATATGTGTAATTTCTAAACACATACTGTATGTTAGCACTTATCGGGTTGTTTTCACCCATTTGACTAAAGATCTTTAATCTTTTTAAAAAGACATAAAAGTGTTAATATTGATTAAAATGTAAAAGTCAATAGTGATCAACATCTCAGCCCAACCACTTAGTAGGTTGTATACAATCAATGTAGACTTTGGGGCAATTATCAACATGTTTGACCTATTTGGCCCATTCCTGTCATTGCTTCGATCTTTTCGTTATATTTGACTCTTTGAGGGAACACAACTAAATTCAACCTCTTCATAAGTAACTGGGTCGAAAATGTGACCTCTAATATCTGAACCAGTGGTCTCCCTCTAAGTAGCGGTATTTGACTATTTGTGCAGAATTTACCCCATCAAGAGGCAATACTCCGGTCCACCATAGCTTCTCCACAGGAAACAACAAACCTCCTGTTTCTGCCCCATATCAGCCATCTCCAAATGGCCAAGATAAGAAAATGAGACTATCTGACCTTTTCAATGATAGCCAAAGAGGTACCTATGATTCAGACTCCGAAGAAAATGGTGAACAAGCCAACAAAAATGGGCTGAACTCAAAGGTGAATAGCCCTCTCGTGGATGGCAGTGAAGTGATGGCAAATGGTACTAACAGGGTGAAGACAAAGCGAGAGAAGTTTGGGAGGTCCGTGCAGAATTGTTTTCCAAGTTTAATTTCTAGCCGTAGCTCATCAACAAATGGAAGAAAGATGATGAGCCCGGCCATAGGCCTGAGCCCGAGTCCTAACCCCAACCCTGTTATGGGGTGATGAGCTAGCCATGAGCTAATCAACGGTCCAATGTATAGTAAGAAATGAATATGTAAAGCCAAGTAACTTGTCTTGGGATCGATTACTAAAAGATATACGAGTATATGTTTTCTAGAGGGAATATGTATTTAAAGATTTTTGGTTGAAACTTGTCTCGCCTGAAAGTTGGCTGAGTTTTGGTTATTTGTGGCATTAATGGGTGTGTTAAATAACAATCATATTTATGCATTTTCCATGTATATCGAGTAGAATCTAAAATTTGTTGTAAAATAACGACTAATAGCAAAGTATAATATGATATCACAATAGAGTATAGAGAGAATAGAAGAATGATTTCCATTGATGTAATGATCCATTATATACAAGCCATTATATATAGGCTACATGACATTAATACAACAAGTACATTAATAGAATGGAATACAAAGAGTAGGGAGTTGGGAATGTGGATAGCCACCTACAAATGAATTCATAACACTCCCCCTTGGCTATCCACCGATCAAAAAATATGCATCGTTAAAACCTTACTAGGGAAAACCCAATGGGACAAAAACCTAGTGAAGGAAAAAGAGTACATAGTTATTTCGATACGCTTAGGTATGCTGCCTCATTAAAAACCTTGTCAGGAAAAACCCAATGGGACAAAACCATGACCAAGGGAAAAAGAGTGCAGCGCGTATCTTCTCCCCCTGATGATCACATCACTTAAGCTCTTTGAGTCGATAATATCACAAAAAAGCATCCTTTGATATACAACTTCAAAAAACATCCATGCTGCATTATCTTCATGTTGATCTGTCAAATAACTTATAATATATGATAAAGTTGATGTCAACATTTATAAATACATATCCGTTTGT
>CM067168.1:12171814-12210544 GCA_034093135.1 Erigeron breviscapus | reverse complement strand
CTACGAGAATCTTAAAATTAAGAATCCCCTTCTTAATTTTAATCCCCTCCAAAAAATCAATCCACTCCCACACATATTATTTTATTGCAGGAATAAATGTTGGAGACTGACAACAATTAAAGATACTGCACACCAGAGATCATAGCCAACAAGTGGGATCTTAATTACATATAAAAAGTGCATGTATCTTACTCTTTAATTACTACTTTGATTTGATTACTTACTGTTGATGTAGTCGAATAAGTCAAATATAATTATCAACTGACATATGACATCATTTAATTGATCAGTCATTTTCCATTTTTACCCTTAATAACACTATTGATTTTCGAGTCCAAATAAAGGTAGATCAAAAGATAAACTTCATTCATTCAAAAGATATTTACATAAAAACTACTCGAAAGCAGTTTTATCTTCCTAAAGCAACAAAAGAGTGTAAAACTATGGGCTCTGGCCTTTACATTATGTCCTTCATTGCCCATGAAAACTTTCTATTCAGAGGTACTAGGCTTCAACTTTTTGGCAACCCTTAAGTAGATCAAATCCACTTTTGCCGTTTGAAGTTCTTCTTTGGTCTTAACCAATTCTGCTTCTAACTATTTTATTCTTGTTGCTTGAGCCTTCCTTGACTCTAAAAGCCATTGAATATATTGGTTTTGGCTCTTGATTTCTTCATCTTTAATCCTTGCGACTTCCATATGTGCATACCGCATTTGGGAAAAACACTGTAGAAAAATATAAAACTTAGTTTTTATAAAATGAAAATGAACTCGAAATTTTTTATCTTACTTGAAGGAGTCTCTTCTCAGATTTATTGACTCCCCAATCGACTCTGGGAGGATCTTGGATTTGTAGATGAGATTCACCGCTTGTAACTTCAGACATTTTGATATTATGGGAATTTATGGAAATTGAAAATATAATGAATATCTTTTTAAGCATGAAAAGTGTTGTGATTTTCAAAGTCTAAAACTATTCGCTTATATAGAAGGGTGAAAAGATGGAAATGAACCGTCAAGTAGTTACCTATCAAATCAAGACTCTTGGTTATCCAACTTACACGCGTCTTATCTTAAAGGTAGTTTCAAAATTTACTAATTGACTCCGGTCAAAGCTTTTTCTAGAAGATTCAAAGTCATTTTAACAAAATAGATTTTATTTAAATAACTTTGGGGACAATTGTTATGGGTGAAATTTCAGGTGTCAATATCCTGAAGGTCCAAGATCTTGACGTCCCAGGATCTTGACATAGTAGAATATTCTGAATACTTATTTGCTAACGATATACTTCAAGTATTGTTGTTATTTCCACGTGAGGAAAGCATGCAGGTTCTGGAATATTCGATACAGGGCTAAGCAAAATACCTCTAACGCTAAAAAGAAGAATTCACACATGGGATAAAACTTCTACACGCAAAGAAGACTTGGTCTGCCAAGATATTCGGAGTTCAAGTCAAATTCTGCACGAGGAGAAAGACTATAATGTTCACAAGACTGATCAAGATCCTACAACGTTCAATTACTGAAGACCTGGAAGATCCCTATAACTTCGGATAGTTAGTTAGATCTTAGGTCTATATAAACGAATAAGGTTGATCGGTTTAGGCATCTGATCTTTTGCTCACTTACTCGCTATTACTCACTTGTATTCACACACACTTTTTTTTCACACTTAGATATATCGATCAACCAAATTCCACCATTTGTAAACATTCAACAATCATTAATAAAAGAACAAGGCAGGGACGATTGCTTCTGGGGTTTTTATGCTGGCGATCCTCAAAGGATTAAGGGCTTTTCCCCGTCAACAAATCTCGGTGTTCTTGTTCTTTACTCTTTACTTTAATTGCATTACTTATTAGTTCTTTACTTTGATTCGCATTATTTATCGTTATTACTTTTATTTCGATACTAACAATTCTGATCTTTATTGCTTTACATCCTAATTATAGTTTAGTCGACATAATCGTTCTTCAAATCTTTCTTTTTAAACGCATCTTTGAATCTCAAACCTATTTTACAAGCCCTTAACCTCACGAATGAAAGTTTGGTTACATTATTAATCTAAGTCTTTATCGTAAATTATCTTAGGTAATTTTTGACCAAAACACTCCCTCATGTCCTATTTGCACAAATATCATCACACTAAAAAACCCTTACAATCTAAAATTGAGATTTTAACTCCGGGGTTAGATCTCAAAGGCGATGACAAGATCATGGAGTTTTTATGAGTGACCTAAACTCTCGTGTTCAAATCTAACACCGAACTTCTTTGAATTGAGATGATCGAAAATGGTTGAAAATCTTCCAAAGTGTTTGAAAAAGACAAATGAGTTTGAACACTTGGAAGTTTTGGTTTAATAAACAAACTCCCCCTAAATATATGCATGATTTGAACAAATTGTTTTGCATATAAAGGGTGAGTAAACAGTTTGAAAGTTGCTCACAAATATTACAAATGAGACTACAAAGGCAGTACACAAAGGCGTTCGATGCCGTGCATCTCATTCTAATACTTTGTGAGAAACTAAAAGACAAAGTAAATAAAAATGATGAAAAGAGAAAATCTTTTTGGATTTTTCAAAAATAAGAAAATGAAAATCTTTTTGGATTTTTTTTCTAAAAATTAAAGAAATTACAAAAACGGTTTTAGCACGGGTTATACACTGAAGTGTGTATAAGCCACTTTTCATCAAATCATTTCGAAATTACCTTTGGGACCCATTTGAGAATAGGCCCAACGGTTTTTGACTTATTAAAAGACCAAATGTAAGTTTCATCGATTTGATGAATAGATGTTGCATTCCACGTAGAACAAAAACCCGGTGTTTTAGTTGAAAAGATTTTACGTGGAAGCAATGGTGAAAAATCATTTGATTTCTTTGAAAAACTTCCAATCTTGGGAGATTGATTTGAGAAATGATTTTTCGGAACAAAATCATTCACTTTTTGCACAATTGCTTTCACAGGTTTTGGTGCAAGATCAAAAAGCTCAGAAAATGAATATTTGAATGATTTTGACTCAACTGACTTATCTTTTAAAATCGGTTTCCATTTAGATTTAGTCAATTGAGATTTGGCTTGAGAAAGATGTTCAGAATTATCCTCAAAGGATAGAAAAGACACAAAAGTAGTTTTTCCATCAAAATTTGGTTTCTTAGCATACTTCTTACCCTTTTGCAAGGAGTAATTAGTAAACTGAGAGACCTTTCTTTCAAAAGGTTTTGAAGATTTACCCGTGTAAACCCTCTTTGGAACATCAACTTTTGGTTTGGATGAATCAGATTTTGGAAAACTATTGGACACCTCAATCTTTGGAATCGAAGAGTTACTCGATTGTTTCATGAGTTTTTCAAGCTTTGTGTCAAGAGATTTTGATTTAAAAGATGCAATTCGGTTCTCCATCTTTTCAAGTTGTTTAGTAACCGAAGCATTTAAATCAGAGAAAGAAATTGTTGACACATGAGATTTTAATTTCGAAACAAGAGTATCTTTCTCAAAAAGTTTGGATTCCAAAGATGAAATGTAATCTTGTTGGTCTTTGATTCGAAAATCTTTGTTCTTTGCTCACAAAAACGGTGGACTTATTTTGCAACTCATGGTTAAGCTTAGAAATCTTTTGTTGCAAAACAAGTTCTTTTGATTGATTGTCCAAAATAATTTTATTGAGCTCTTTGGAAGAATTGTCCAACTCATTCGTTAATTTGGAAATCTTTGATTGCAAATGATCATTTTTTTGTGAATATTTTTCATGTTTGACAAAATGAGATCATTTGCAGATTTGAGCTCTTTGTTTTCAGATTTGAGTTGGTCAATTTCAGATTGAATACTTTCCATGGCAGACAAATTGGGATTATTAACAGAGTGGAGCTTGTTGTTCTCTGACATGAGTTGTTTCTTTGCAGATTTACGACTTTTGTGTTTGTAAAGATGATTTTGCATTTTCTTGTGCATCGCTTTGAGTTGTTCTATCGTTTGAAAACCTACAACATCACAAGTATAACTGTCTTCTTGAAAACATGAACACTTTTGACTTTCATGTAGAGAATATGACTCCATGGTTGGTTTAAACTCAAACTCTTCAGTTGACATTTTGTCTAAATACTTGATGACAATCTAATTAAACAAACAACCTAAGAAAAAAACTAAAAATTTTAGCCAACAATTAAAAAGTCCAAAATTAATTCCAACTAAAAGAAAGTTAGTTCAAAACAAAATACTAGCCCAAAAGAAAAATAACAGCCCAAACTGAAATTGACTCGTTGATATATTAAAAAAAAATAAACTAAAACTTGTATATGACTTAAAACAATTCACGTGAACAATGGATGTAACAATTCAATTTTGAATGGAGCACGCGTGTCAGCTATTGAATTACAATGCCAGCTAATATTGACAAATTGACAACCTCAATGGAGCATTGAACAGGCTTTTGACACTTTAACCCAATTACTTTTTGACAGCACAACACGGTTTGTTTTTATCAAAGCACGCGTGTTGACTAAATCGCATTTGACAGCTTACATCCGTTACACGTTATCTCCACTGTACACGCTTTCTTTCACCTCTCGTGACTCTCTTTTCTAAAAAATAATTGTCCTTTATACCTCTCTACAACACGCTCCTCTCAACACACTCTTATCTTTCTCTGCTTTTCACTTTCTTTCTCTTTGAATCACACTTTCAACAATTATGCCTTCTTTCACAGAAACAACCACTCAAGAGATTAAACACATAAAAGACTCAAACAACCACTCACAGCCACGGTTCAAGACTTTGAAGAACGAAAGTGCTATTTGCAGGGCTAAAATTCGGTATATGGGGGGTTTTTGAGTTTTGAAGATCTAATACCGATATTCGAACGAAAGCCGGTATTGGTGAAGAATAAAGAAGTAAAACCGGTATTAGTGAAGATTAAAGAAATTGAAAATGAAGAACAAATACCGGTTTTGAAAAATAAAGAACAAATATCGGTTTTGGGAAAAATAAGAACAATTATCGGTTTTGGGAAAATAAGAACAATTATCCGTTTTCAAGAAAAAATTTGGGCAGAGTTTCTTTTTTGAAAGTAATAAAAACAGTACTAATACTGGTTTTGGTGTAAACCAGGCATAGATTTCACATAACCACAACCACACAGCGAAAAGTCAAAAATGAGGTATTAATACTGGTTTTGAAACCCGGTAATACAAAAGATAACTATTTTAGTACAAGTACCGGTTTTTGAAAACCGGTAAATATATATATTTATTATTATTTTTATTTATTTTATTTTTTTTTGTAAAAAAGGAAAGCCGGTATTAAGGAGTTTAAAAAGGAAAGCCGGTAAATAAGGCAGAATATAGAAAAGCCGGTTTTCGAGCAGCAGCAGTTGAAGATTGGATGAAGAAAACGGCGACCGGAAAATCTCGCCGGAAATCTTAAATTCCAGATCTCTTCACCGATTTTTCGAGTTAAGACTCAAAACAAACACCAAAATGCTCAGATTCTCAATCCGCACAAACCCCAGAAATTAATCCGATTGAATTCGCCGGAAAATTCTAATCTCGCCGGAAAAATGACCGCTACCAAAACTTAACCGATCTGAAAATTGAAACCGTGGGTAGGTAGATCATTACACCAGAAATTCAACCCACTAAATTGTTGATCGAATTGATGGAAACCCAAGAAAATATCGAAGAGAGAAGGTGAGGCGGTTTTTTCGAGGTGAAAGCTGATTTTGAGATATATATATATATTTTTTAATTAAAATCAAATTGTAATTGTGAACTGTAAAATGGAAATCATGTGAATCTACTGTTGCAAAATGGATTTTCTTTACTTCCAGCTTGAAGGAGTTTTCGGTTAAAGGCATTCGTTTAATGATTGATGATGCTTGTCTTCCTGTCAATCTTGCAGCTACTAGATGGAATAAAAAAGTGCCTCGTAAGGTTAATATTCATGCTTGGAGGGTCTTATTGGACAGGTTACCTACTCGTACCAATCTTGCTAATAAAGGTGTGGATGTCCCCTCTTTGCTTTGTCCGCTATGCGCTTCTGCTTTAGAGAATTGTGACCATGTCTTTGGTACATGTACCATTGTTTCTAGAATTTGGGCGTTGGTTTCAAGTTGGCTGCAAATTGCCCCCTTTCCTTTGCAGGGCCCTCATGAAATTATTCACTCTATTGATAACATGCATATTACTTTGGACAAAAAGCGAATTATTGAAGCTATCGTCTTCTGCGTCTGGTGGTCTATTTGGAAGTATCGTAACGCGAAGGTCTTTGCTGATGGGAGTACTCATAAGGAGTATCTGTTCGATCTTATTATTACTCACTCCTATGATTGGTTGTCCAGCAGATGTAATAAGAAAAGAATATCATGGATGGATTGGTTGATGAATCCTCTGAGTGCGTTTTAGCTTGTCAAGTTTTGCTTTCAAACTTTTTTTACATTCCTCGCAGTTCAAGCCCTAAAAAGTTTTTTGGATCGTATTGTCTCTGGTTGTTTTCTAGATAATTGTAATTGTACTTTGTACTCTGTTTTTCTTTGCTAGTGGCCTTTATTTAATACATTTATTGCCGTTCAAAAAAAAAGAAAACGAAACACACAACTATTGACTTTTCTGATTTTGAAAACCGTGAAAGTAAACTATGAATTTGCCGAGGTATGAAAATGAAATCTAGAAAATATGGAAATTTCGAACTGAAAATCCAAATTAATCACTGATTAATCAATATTACTACAAATCCACTCAATCAATACTCAGAAACACGAATCAGCATCAAAATCAACAGTAACAGAAATTTCAGAACTAAAATACAAAATTTGATGAAAAATTAAGCTCAAATTTTCAAAATTGATATGATGGATCGATCAACGGTTGTTGTTTTGCTCTGATACCAAATGTAATATATAGATTTGAATATATGGTGAATCTAGATCTAGTGTGTGTTTTGAGAGAAACCATGCATTTGTATGTAATTAGATTTTATTATATGAAAGTGTTAAGTTACAAATGGGGTGGAAGGGGGTATTTATACATTAAGTCCTATTTTCACTAATACCCCTTACAATATTAGAATATTACAATTTAACACCACAATTTATAAATCTAACACATATCTCGTTTAAAATAATAATTACCAAGTTTAAAAATATCATAGACAGGGGTAATTTACTTCTTAGGGCTGGACAAACACATGTCTCCTGATTTAGTCACACCAATGAAGATTGTTAGTCAAACGGTTCGACTGGACAAACACTAACGTCTACAAGTAAGGGCAACAAGATCCATAAGTACTAAAAACATAACCCTTTTTCGGTTTTTACAAATCAGTCCAGCCCGACTGGTCATAGTTTTACCTGAAGCCGATACAACTTAACCCCTTTTGACATGCTGCCTAGCCCGCCTAGCCAGAAGTGCAATAATAGTCTAACTTGACCCATCCATTTTGATATCTCTAAAACTGATATGATGATAGCTTAATATTACGAAGGCTGTGCCAGGTGGTAAGTATTGAATTATAGCAAATTAAGAATTGGATACAAAAGCTGAACAAAAGTCTGACCTTCATCCAACACTCACAAAGCATCCAAAACGGATAACTCCCAACAACGCCACAACGGTGAGAATTGGATCGTGAGGGCATCGGTCGTTCATTTGGCGTGCCTTTGTCATTCTACCAACGACATCTAAAAGAAGCACATTTTGTTTTGTTATAGTGTTGGGTGTAAAAATTGTATATATGAAAGTTAAGAAAGGTACCAAATATCATCCTTATATTGCATATGCAGCAGTCTGACCAGGGGATGCGTATGCAACAGTCACAATCGGACCTTGGGGCACACTGGAAACGATTCAGGCTGGATGGGGGGCGAAATGGCAGCAGTAACAACTGAAGGGTATGTGTAGATCCTGCAGCGGCAGAGTGCACGGGAAAAAAGGAAGTATGAGCACCTGTCATGGGAGTATTTTTTTCAGCATAAAAAAAAGAATAAGAGAGATAATGAAATAAAATGTTGGAGCTCATGATACAATCGTCGAATATTGCAAATAAGGTTGTTAGAAAAATAAGAAACCAACAGTGACCACATATTTTATAACACCAGAAATTGCATGTGCATTACTTTATAACATCAGAAATTGCATGTGCATTACCGGATACTATTAAACCGATAAGCAACATGTGCTAGGGGCACATTTATAAAACCCGATAAAAACACAAGTAAGGACATTCAAAAGCAACATGTGTTTGGGGTACATATATACAACCTGATAAAGATCCGGTGTTGCTTCTTAGTTCCAAA
Organism: Erigeron breviscapus; assembly: GCA_034093135.1. Classification (NCBI taxonomy): domain Eukaryota; kingdom Viridiplantae; phylum Streptophyta; class Magnoliopsida; order Asterales; family Asteraceae; genus Erigeron; species Erigeron breviscapus. Next base: position 12,202,254 of record CM067168.1, on the reverse strand, counting down.
TTTCATCCGAATGCGTTGTTGCTGCTTAGTTCCATATTAGGTTGTCACCCATCATGACTCACAAACAACACAAGTCAGTGGTCACTCGCCAGTAAGTCAGTAACCACGGCGTACGTACCATTAAGCTTGAACTTGAGTGCTTGACCCCTGAAAATCCAATGAAACAACCTTAAGCAACATGACCCAAATAGTTGAAATAATCAAAAATAAGATAAAAGTTAAGAGATATTTAAAAGGATCAGATGATCAAAAAGAAACAATACCACTAAGACCTCAGATAATTCCAGTTTAATATAGACATTATAGAATTGTTGAACGAGTTGCATGCTGATCATAAAAGAAACAATACCACTAAGCCCCAAACTGCCCATTTTGCCAACTATACTAAATAGAGAGTATATAAAAGGTATCTCCATGTACCTGACAGTAGCCAACATATAGGTTGTGTCTAGCATATGCAGTGAGTAAACGTCTCAAAGCATTTCTACCATCATCATCCAAAGCAAGGTGATCTGGAAATGTTCGAGATAGGTCCTGCTCCTGTATAGGAATAGTATTTAATGGGCGGGTCGGGCGGGTTTGGGTAACGGGTCAAAACGGGTACGGGTCGAAACGGGTGCGGGTCGAAGCGGGTCATTTCAAAAATGCGGGTCAAACGGGTGCGGGTCGAAGCGGGTCGGGTGCGGGTGACCCGCATTTTTTAACTTTTATAAAAAGATAAACAAACTAATAAATTTATAATATTTTTTTTTGTGTTTTACATATATATAATATAAAACTTTATATTACATACATATATAATCTGAAATTTTATAAAACAAAAAAAGAATAATTATAAACTGACTTTAGTCATATAATCGAGTTCATAATTTGCATAGCAATATTCCTAGTAATAATAATAATAATAATAATAATAATAATAATATAATAATAATAAAGATATGGATAGACAACAAAAGAAGGCTACGTGAGTGTTAACCGACCCCTCCTACGGTATTTAACTTCAATCTCAATTAAATCCAATTAGACGATGACGTGAAACCCTCTCAGTAATTCAAGATATCAATAGTACAAGTTTTTTTGACGATGACGTGAAACCCAAAGTTATCCATTCTCAAACCCACTTGGACCCGCGTCTGATTGGTCATTGATGTCAAGATAGACCCGCTCGACCCGCTATGTACTTTCCTCACTACCCAAATCAACCCAACAAGCTAGAAAAAATTACCCAAAGTTATCCATTTCTAGTGATACGGGTTGGGATTGCCAGGTATATATTTATAAATCAAATCATTTTTACTTCATTATTTTTTTTTGGAAAGGCAAATACATGAAACGATTTCAGTGCACTTGTCCCAATTAGGACAGCAATAGATGTAATTTATCCACTTTAGGCTAATATAAGACCAAAAGAGTAATCCACATTACCACTTTAGGCTAATATAAGACCAAAAGAGTAATCACATTACCACTTTAGGCTAATATAAGACCAAAAGAGTAATCACATTACCACTTTAGGCTAATATAAGACCAAAAGAGTAATCACATTACCACTTTAGGCTAATATAAGACCAAAAGAGTAATCACATTACCACTTTAGGCTAATATAAGACCAAAAGAGTAATACATTACCACTTTAGGCTAATATAAGACCAAAAGAGTAATCACATTACCACTTTAGGCTAATATAAGACCAAAAGAGTAATCACATTACCACTTTAGGCTAATATAAGACCAAAAGAGTAATCACATTACCACTTTAGGCTAATATAAGACCAAAAGAGTAATCACATTACCACTTTAGGCTAATATAAGACCAAAAGAGTAATCACATTACCACTTTAGGCTAATATAAGACCAAAAGAGTAATCACATTACCACTTTAGGCTAATATAAGACCAAAAGAGTAATCACATTACCACTTTAGGCTAATATAAGACCAAAAGAGTAATCACATTACCACTTTAGGCTAATATAAGACCAAAAGAGTAATCACATTACCACTTTAGGCTAATATAAGACCAAAAGAGTAATACATTACCACTTTAGGCTAATATAAGACCAAAAGAGTAATCACATTACCACTTTAGGCTAATATAAGACCAAAAGAGTAATCACATTACCACTTTAGGCTAATATAAGACCAAAAGAGTAATCACATTACCACTTTAGGCTAATATAAGACCAAAAGAGTAATCACATTACCACTTTAGGCTAATATAAGACCAAAAGAGTAATCACATTACCACTTTAGGCTAATATAAGACCAAAAGAGTAATCACATTACCACTTTAGGCTAATATAAGACCAAAAGAGTAATCACATTACCACTTTAGGCTAATATAAGACCAAAAGAGTAATCACATTACCACTTTAGGCTAATATAAGACCAAAAGAGTAATCACATTACCACTTTAGGCTAATATAAGACCAAAAGAGTAATACATTACCACTTTAGGCTAATATAAGACCAAAAGAGTAATCACATTACCACTTTAGGCTAATATAAGACCAAAAGAGTAATCACATTACCACTTTAGGCTAATATAAGACCAAAAGAGTAATCACATTACCACTTTAGGCTAATATAAGACCAAAAGAGTAATCACATTACCACTTTAGGCTAATATAAGACCAAAAGAGTAATCACATTACCACTTTAGGCTAATATAAGACCAAAAGAGTAATCACATTACCACTTTAGGCTAATATAAGACCAAAAGAGTAATCACATTACCACTTTAGGCTAATATAAGACCAAAAGAGTAATCACATTACCACTTTAGGCTAATATAAGACCAAAAGAGTAATCACATTACCACTTTAGGCTAATATAAGACCAAAAGAGTAATACATTACCACTTTAGGCTAATATAAGACCAAAAGAGTAATCACATTACCACTTTAGGCTAATATAAGACCAAAAGAGTAATCTACATTACCACTTTAGGCTAATTAAGACCAATAGATGTAATTTACCACTTCAGGCTAATATAAGACCAAAAGAGTAATCTACATTACCACTTTAGGCTAATCTTTGTTGTGAAGCAAAAAATCAGCTTCTAGATACTCAAGATCCTTTTCGTCCAATAAAAGGGGTGTTTGGGAATGCTACTGACCACTATCACAAGTAGCCGTATTATATTTCTTGATGAAACCGTTGATGGCGGCGGTGTTATTGATGGCATCGTCAGTGGTTATTTCCCCCAGATCTGAAAATAAATTGACAAAAAAAAAGAAAACTGATATGTGAAGAACAATTGGACAAATATATTAAAAACAAAAGCTCCAAGGACTAATCCCCCCAAAATGCACCCAATGGACTCATCCCTCAAAGACTAGTCTTGGACCCACCAATTATTTAATTTTACCCATTTATCTAAACTATAAATAAAATACATTTTAAGCCCATTAACATAAACGGTATTTGTGATGGGTTAGTGTACGATTGATTAAATTCGTTCACGGCGTTGTTCCAGAAGTCGTCGGCTTTTTGGTTGTTGAAATTCGACATGATTTGTGCTTAAAATGGATTTGTATGTGTTAATGTATCTGAATAATGAAAGTGTGGTGTGTTCTAGTGCTTATGAAGTTGTATATATAGGCTTTTTCAAAAACTAGCCGTTAAAGGACTAAAAGTGTAAACTTTTTTGTACTGCAGGTGGTCAAACAGGCCGTTAGAGGGACCTGTTTTGCCAACTTTTGAAAGTTCAAAAGTTTTGTCTTCTTCCTTCAAAACTATCCGTTGCATTCAAAAAAAAAAAAAAAAAAAAGAGAAACCACTCGTCCCTGCAGGAACGAAACCACCGGACGAGTCCCTCGAACGAGCCATGGACGAGTCCCACCCAACGGTGTGGACTCGTCCGATGTACCCGAACGAACCCATGGACGAGTCCATTGGGGAGCCCCTAAGTAATCCGGTTACCTTTGTTTAGTCAACCGGTCAATTTTTTTTTTTTTCCTTTATCATCGACCAATTGTTTGCTTTCATACATTTCATTGTCATTCATTTATCTTTACTCTTTGATGTACAGTGTAATTTACTCTTCCATATAACAATTGCAGCAATAAATAAAATTCCCAGGAAGAACAACAACAAGAAAGTAAAAATCAAAATGTAATTTACTCTTTTATAAGTAGATCTCGTCGACCACCGAAAGAGGGAAAGAGGGAAAGAGAAAGAGGGTGGTAGAAATACATAAATACTTGCATCTACGTTCACCACAGCCACCACTTCCGTTCACCACGGCCACCACCACTTCATCTCTTGTGTTCTTTCACACGCCACTTTTATTGGTATGTAGCTGGATCTAATTGGTGAGTGTCGAGGTTCCAAGAAAGGTATTTGGGTTCACATCTTGTTGGTGGGTATTGGGATCCCAACGAAGGCTAATGGGTTCGGATCTTATTGGTGGGTGTCGCCGTACCGGGATCCCAAGAAATGTTTTAGGGTCCGGGTTTGGTGTGTGCCAAATCTTGGGAATGATTGTCGAACCGAATCTTACGCATCTCCTTATGCATATCTATAATTTAGATGTTTGTATGTGTGTATATGTTCAATCTTTTTGTATCACGATAACAGTACCCGCGCGTTGCGACGGTGATGGAGGTGATGGCGGGGTGGTGATGTAATGGCGGCGGCGGTGGCGGTGATGGGGTGATCTACCTGACGGGCTCCGCCCTCGGATTTAAAAATTCGTCGAAAGTATATCGAATGACTACTCTAATGAAAGAGCATGAAATTTTAAGAACAACCATATAGTTTTTATAATTTATCGATGTACGGTTTTTGAGATAAAAGATTTTGAATGAATTGGAAGAATAAAATGATTTATGGAGGAGAGAAAAAAAAATGATTGGTTGAGATTTGAAGAGAGAGAAATGGTATTATAGTTATTTTAGATAAATATAGAATAGATAGGAAGATATTTTGGGGAAGTATTTAAAATCAATATTGAAATTTTAAGTTTAATGTTGAAAATCAATCATGAATTTGCTTTATAAGAGCACCCCCAATGGGTATCCCCAATACATTCCAATACACTGCCACATCAGCGCCACATCAGAAAAACCTCTTTCCAATACATTTTCCCCAATTTACACCCAATACCCAATACATCCAATACATTCCAATACACTCCAACATATTTATTTTAACACTTTTAATTAATATTTATTTTTTACACTCTAAATAATAATAATAATAATAATAATAATAATAATAATAATAATAATAATAATAATAATAATAAGAATAATAAATAATAATAATAAGTTTAAATAGTTTTGAAATATATATAAAACTGTAGGGTTCAAATTGTAATAAATATTAAACTGTAGGGTAGAAAATGAAAATTATAATAAATATATATAGATATGTTGTCTTCAAGATCTGGACTTTCACCGGAGTTCTTGCCGGAAAACGCGAAGCACCATTTACAAAACACAGATACACACACAAACATGTATGTATATATATATATACACACACATATATATATAATTTACGAATTAAAAAAAAAAAAAAAACAAGCAAACCTTTCGTTTCTTGATGTCTAGAACCACATCCTTTTTAATATTATTTTTGTTAATGTAAAAGATGTTTCCTAAATTAGTTTCCATATACCGTTGATAAAAAAAAGAGTTTGACTATATAAATTTAATAATAATAATAATAATAATAATAATAATAATAATAATAATAATAATAATAATAATAATAATGGTAATAATAATAATAATAATAATAATAATAATAATAATAATAATAATATATAATCCTTTACTAAAATCAATCATAACTACATTGCACATAATAATAATAATAATAATAATAATAATAATAATAATAATAATAATAATAATAATAATAATAATAATAATAATAATAATAATAATAATAATAATAATAATAATAATAATAATAATAATAATAATAATAATAATAATAATAATAATAATAATAATAATAATAATAATAATAATAATAATAAAATAATAATAATAATAATAATAATAATAATAATAATAATAATAATAATAATAATAATAATTATTATAAAATAAAAAGAAGAGTACTTATTGAAAAATGAGGATAAGTTGAATACCTTTTTATGCCATTTACCTTTTGAACGTCTAGAACTTGACTGTTTTTCACTTATCTTACGTTTTGGTTTGCAACGTTTTATGTTACGCGTTACTAATAAAAGTTGGATATTTTCACTTTTGTTAATTTATTTTATATTTATATTTAAAGTTCAACATCTTTCGTAAACTTTTAATTATATTGTTTTGAACCCGGTCAACGACCGGGTATAGATCTAGTTGTTTCTTGATGTCTAGAACCACATCCTTTTTAATATTATTTTTGTTAATGTAAAAGATGTTTCCTAAATTAGTTTCCATATACCGTTGATAAAAAAAAGAGTTTGACTATATAAATTTAATAATAATAATGCACATATGACATATTAGATAGTTCAATTTATAATTTTTTTTCCCTACACAAATTTTATGTCCTTTTAATTAGCAATGATGATCCCTTCTATTTTGTGTGAAAAGACGATATTGCCCCTGTACGTGTTGGTCACGTGCAGAGTTGACGACACGGTCCTGTTAAAAAGGGACCAATCTTGCAAAAAATTCTCAAAATAGGAACCCCCATTGCAACAATACTTGAAAAGGTACTCCATTGCTAAAGTGTGTAAACCATAGACACCAATATTGCAATTAACTCTAAAAGAAATTATAAGTTTTTAATAGCTTTTTTATATTATTTTTACTTATTTTTTTCATGTGATCATAAGCTTAGATATTTTTATTCTAATTATGTTCATAATTAATCTTTACTATCATTATGTAACTTAAATTTTTTTATTTTTCTCTTTTGTTATATTTTTCTGTGTCTCGGTTTTGGATCTAGTTTTGTTTTAGGTAAATGGATTACCCAGGTTTTTTTTATAAATTAAGAGCAGGCGACAAGGCAAAGCACCAATCGACTTTTACACCGTACATCGCACCAATGTGCTTACAAATAGCCAAGGTGCTAGTAAAACCAAAGTACCTAACGACTAGTAAAACAAGGAACTTAATTGGACATAAATAAATAATTAGGCAATCTCCATTCTTGAAACCATCGTTCCAGTTGTTTTCTTCTGAAACGAAAAGACATCCACTTTATGTTGGAACCACGTTAGTGTGACCGTCACTGATCGTTTATCATTATGATTGACGATAACTAAAATCCCTATGTCTAAGTAAATATATGATGGGCGTATTTACTCTTAAAGACGTAGTATAGGGTTTCCCATTAGGTGATTGTAACTAAGAGGACTAATGGTGCACACATTAAACACCAAAGGGGCTGAATGTGTAAATACTCTCCTTATAAATAGAGAGTCATTAACCCTAAGTTTAGGTTAATCACTTCATTAATTCCCTCATTAAATTCGTGTGCCTCTCCTCTCTCAATTCGTGCATAAGCCTCCAGCCGAATTACTAATCTCATCATTAATCAATCACCTTGTTTTGGGAACCCAAAATCAATGGCAAATATGGTTGATGCTCTTACAGGTTCCACAAGATCATCTGGTGAGTATTTTTCCTTGAATCAAACCATGTTTATTCCAACATGTGGTATCAGAGCCACGTTACGAACGACCTATCATGTTTTGGTTCGATTTCGAAGGTTTTTGCGCGAACTTAGAATCTGCAGAACTTAAGAACTCGTGCTGACATCATCACCTTTTCTGCCCATCTTCGCGCTTACGTCACCACGAACTTCAGCTATCTTCGCATGCGAACTCGTGCTTACGTCATCACGAGCTTATGATGTCTTCACGCTTACGTCATCACGAACTTCGTGCTGACGTCATCGTGAACTAACGTTCTTTTCGTGCTGACGTCATCACGAGTTATGATACCTTCGTGCTTATGTTATCACGACTTACTGTTATTTTCGTGCTTACTGACTCACGATTTATTACTTAAGTTCGTGTTATACTGAAAATGATCTTAGTTGATGACTGTGTTCGTGCTTATCATTTTACCTTATAATTATGTGGCTAAATTTGTCTCTCATTTTTCAAAATAATTTTTCTAAGACATTTTTGCCATAGGACTTTGAGGGTAAAATTTGTCGATCCCAGCCAGGGGTTCTGTCCCTTGGACCCCGCCAGGGGCTGCCGCCCTTTGGACCCCTCTCCAGGGGCGCTGCCCCCGGACCCCCGTAATGTTGGGGGCTTCGCACTAACATACATGGTTTTATCATTTGTGCCCAAAGGTCAAATGTGATTCTCATGTTGCGTTCTTTTCCTTTTGCCTAATGAACACTAAGTATATTAATTCTGCCCAAAGGTGATTTAATATGTTTTGTGTGCTAAAAGGAACATTTTCATGCATAAATATACACGATTCTTAATTTTGTGCCCAAAGGTCAAAAGATAAGCGTTGTGTTGCATGACCCTAATGCTCATGTGTACTTAGATATTAGTTACTTCTGCCCAAAGGTGATGTAAAATCTAAGTAGAGCCTTACTTTAGCTTATTGTTTTGGTGTTTACAATAGGCTTACTTATCACTAGCTTCCTTAGTATAATGGTCTTAGTCTCATTACTTTAGGAACATTATTATTAGCCCTTACGTATTTTAGGCATTACTTTAGTTTCATAACTATTAAGAGACATTACTTAGTCTGCCTTAGATATCTAATCATGTCATTATGAGGAACATTATTATTAGGCCTACTTATTTTAGGCATTACTCTAACTCCATTACTATTAAAAGACATTAGTTAGTTTGCCTTAGATAGCTAATCATGTCACTATAACTTCATTTCTATTAGGCCTACTTATTTTAGGCATTACTATTATAATCTTCTATTGCTTGTATCATAAATTAATATCCTCCTTATTTCCACTGTAGTACCTAACTTAGGCATTAAGCCACTTACTGATACAAACTTTGCTTTATGAAAGGATTAATTACCTCTAAATCTGAAGATGCTAGACCTTGACTATGTCATTCGCCATAATGAACCCACTGCTATTACTGCTAACTCTTCCGCAGCTCAAAAAGAGAATTTTAAGAAAGTGAAATACGGCGAATCACTTGTCACTAATGATGGTCAATGATGTGCTAAATCGAGTTTAAAAATTAAAACTAGAAATACCTTGAAACTCACTACTACACACTATCGGGCAGTGGACCCGATCGTATGCAATATAGTTATAAAGTAAGTCCAGGTTCGTTCACGGGGATTGGTTTGAATCAATTGTTTAGTAAAATTGTAAGTCCCAACTTGTTAGATGGTACTACTGAAGACACCTCTATGTCGATGGTGGAGTTACTTTGCAATATACTTGCTGAACTGGAGACGACCAGTTGCAGAGGTATATACCAAGTTCTAGATAGATTACTTATATAAAAGACAATAAGTAAAGAACAATGCAATAATACAAATAACTTGTAAACAATCTTGATGAGACAATATGTAGTTTTCAATGTGTAATTTATTTATTGATATTAAACAAATTACAAGGTTGATGCGAAACCAAGATAATACACGAATGTAAATATCCTAACAACCTATGAAATACAATTGATCTATACTCGGAATTTCTCTTCAACAATCGAAACACTTAAGGTAGTGAAATAGGCAATCACTTGTCACTAATGATGGTCAATGATGTGCTAAATCGAGTTTAAAAATTAAAACTAGAAATACCTTGAAACTCACTACTACACACTATCGGGCAGTGGACCCGATCGTATGCAATATAGTTATAAAGTAAGTCCAGGTTCGTTCACGGGGATTGGTTTGAATCAATTGTTTAGTAAAATTGTAAGTCCCAACTTGTTAGATGGTACTACTGAAGACACCTCTATGTCGATGGTGGAGTTACTTTGCAATATACTTGCTGAACTGGAGACGACCAGTTGCAGAGGTATATACCAAGTTCTAGATAGATTACTTATATAAAAGACAATAAGTAAAGAACAATGCAATAATACAAATAACTTGTAAACAATCTTGATGAGACAATATGTAGTTTTCAATGTGTAATTTATTTATTGATATTAAACAAATTACAAGGTTGATGCGAAACCAAGATAATACACGAATGTAAATATCCTAACAACCTATGAAATACAATTGATCTATACTCGGAATTTCTCTTCAACAATCGAAACACTTAAGAGTGAAATACGGCGAATCACTTGTCACTAATGATGGTCAATGATGTGCTAAATCGAGTTTAAAAATTAAAACTAGAAATACCTTGAAACTCACTACTACACACTATCGGGCAGTGGACCCGATCGTATGCAATATAGTTATAAAGTAAGTCCAGGTTCGTTCACGGGGATTGGTTTGAATCAATTGTTTAGTAAAATTGTAAGTCCCAACTTGTTAGATGGTACTACTGAAGACACCTCTATGTCGATGGTGGAGTTACTTTGCAATATACTTGCTGAACTGGAGACGACCAGTTGCAGAGGTATATACCAAGTTCTAGATAGATTACTTATATAAAAGACAATAAGTAAAGAACAATGCAATAATACAAATAACTTGTAAACAATCTTGATGAGACAATATGTAGTTTTCAATGTGTAATTTATTTATTGATATTAAACAAATTACAAGGTTGATGCGAAACCAAGATAATACACGAATGTAAATATCCTAACAACCTATGAAATACAATTGATCTATACTCGGAATTTCTCTTCAACAATCGAAACACTTAAGAAGTGAAATACGGCGAATCACTTGTCACTAATGATGGTCAATGATGTGCTAAATCGAGTTTAAAAATTAAAACTAGAAATACCTTGAAACTCACTACTACACACTATCGGGCAGTGGACCCGATCGTATGCAATATAGTTATAAAGTAAGTCCAGGTTCGTTCACGGGGATTGGTTTGAATCAATTGTTTAGTAAAATTGTAAGTCCCAACTTGTTAGATGGTACTACTGAAGACACCTCTATGTCGATGGTGGAGTTACTTTGCAATATACTTGCTGAACTGGAGACGACCAGTTGCAGAGGTATATACCAAGTTCTAGATAGATTACTTATATAAAAGACAATAAGTAAAGAACAATGCAATAATACAAATAACTTGTAAACAATCTTGATGAGACAATATGTAGTTTTCAATGTGTAATTTATTTATTGATATTAAACAAATTACAAGGTTGATGCGGAACCAAGATAATACACGAATGTAAATATCCTAACAACCTATGAAATACAATTGATCTATACTCGGAATTTCTCTTCAACAATCGAAACACTTAAAGTAGTGAAATGTTCCTTTTAGCGATTGAGAGAATATTGCACAAGTTCACCAAGAATATTGCAGGTTTGCAAAGTATGAAGTTATCCGTTTGTGAAGTAACTTAAATTCTTGGTTGTGCAATGACTTGTATTTATAGGCAAAGTTAACATTGGGATGTTAACTTTAGCCGTACAAATGTGGTTGGGAGCATTTAAGGAATAGCATTTAATTCCTTAAAAAAAGCATTGTAAAGTCGCATGTTAAAGTGACTTTACATAACCACCTTTATGTACCTTTTAATACTTAAATAATAAGATAAGGCTTATTATCCGGGTAAAGGTACATAAAGCACACAAGTCAATTCCTCGTAATCAGTGTAAAGCTTTGTAAGGGCTTTCCACTAATGGTCTCCAGTTTGTAACTGACTAGAATGCCAACTGGGCTTCGCTGCCATTGCCATTCTCTATCTTCCATTTGTTGTCTTCGACTTCAACTGGAATGCTTCTTCAACTTGGTCAGTTCTCAACTGGAGGAAGTCTTCAGTTGCGTTAACTGTACGGTGCAACTGGACTTCAATATATTTCTCGACAAATCATCTTGGTCACCAGTTTACTGGGTCACCAGATGCAACTGGTGACTGGTCAGTGTGAACTGGTGACTGGTCAGTGTGAACTGGTGACTGGCCAGTTCCAGGTGAACTGGTCCTAACAAATTCCCCCTATTTGTCTAGAAATATAGTCTAAGTCTTTTTCTAGTTCTTGTATCTATACAAGTGTGAACTATAGAGACTTGTTCGATTTAAATCTATTTAAGTTATCTAAGGCATTTTTATAGATCAATAAATGCCTTAGGTTTTTCTTTTAGGTTTGTTAGATTTTAATCTATTATCTACCTTGTGGTTACAAACTGGTAACTTCATTTATACAAGGAATGAAATTTACACAAGTTACAGAATGTAAAACAAACAACAAGTAGATAACTGAAGAAAGAACTTAAACAGATGGCCCTTCGCCAGTTCTTCTTCTTTTGGTCACTAGAGAAATAGGTTGAGTGTCTTCAGGGTCAATATTCAGCCTTTGCTCCAGATTCTCTTTATGTTGAATCTTGCCCTTTAAGAAATTTACCCATGCCTTCTCAAACCTATTCTTTTGTGCCTTCGCATCAAGCACATTTACCATCTCGACCCATTCGCTGAACCCAAATTGCAACACACCAGGATCATCAGTTCTCACTAGTGGCCACCAGCATACTTAACTTCAACTTGAAAGACCTTGGTGCCTGGCTTGATTGTAATATTGACATTAGTGATAGTACCACCATGTCTTCTGGTTGACATGATCTGGGAGTAGTAGTTTCTTGCTTCAGTTTCATTAGTGATTTTAATACTCCCAGCACCAGCAGCTAGTACGGCGGACTTAATGTCTTCATTTGTGACCTCGCCAGTTGGTTCAACGAATGTTCTAAGGTCAGCGTCCCTAGCAGCTTTGGTCAGTGGTCTTCCAGGTTGTGGAATCCTTCTTCTTGGTGGATTCATCACTTCCTTCACAACCTTCTTCACATTGGCAATTCTCTTCAGAATCCCACTGGCCCTTAACTCCTTAGCCCTCTCCAAAGAAATGTTCAAGCTTCTGGCATCAAATTCAGCCTCATCCTCATGATAGTGTCTTTCCAGTTCAACATCTAGGATTTCATTTAACTGGTCAACTATCCTAGGATCATTCTTAATCCTGAGATACTCCTCCTTAGTGATACCTAGAAGATTGGCATCACTCATATCTAGTAATTTCAATTGTGTGAGATGTGCCCTGGCTTCAGCTTGGTTCCTTTGTTTCATTTTCTTTCGTTCTTTAATGTTATCACCAAGTCTGGCCAGTCTTCTACTATCACTATCTGAAACTGGAGGCAGTACATCAGCATTACCAGTTTCAAGCATTTCCATTTCAGTGGCCGGCTGGGCTTCATCAGATATTTTACCCTTTCCCTTATCTAACACATTCCCCCTTACACTAGCCTCACCAGTTTGCTCACCAGCATCAGTACTGGTAGCTAAGCTCAATTCCCTTCTAGGTACAACTGGTGGTGCAAGGATTGTACTTCTTTCCCCCTTGGCAGCATCTAGACCTGCCCTAATTGCTTCCCATTCAGAGGGGTGTGATGGCAACCGGTCAAGAGGCTGCCACGACTGTACATCCTTGCACTCTTTGAAAATCCCACACATCATTCTGAAGGACCTCCAAAGGTGGTTGGTTTCTTTAGACTGGGCCAAGACGTTTGCAACAACTTTGTCTTGACCAGTTTTTAATGCATTCAAAACCTTTGATTCTTCATCAATACCAGCAACCACCTTTTCCTTCATATCATCATCCCTCTTCTTCAAATTCTCCACTTCATTGGTCAGTTTATTCAATGATTCAGTATGTAGAGATACTTGGGTGCTCAAACCTTCAATGCTGCCCCTCAACTGGTTAATCTCACTGGTAAGTGGGGCCAGATCAACCTGAGGAGTGGCCAGCTTGGTGATCTCAGATATCACCCTTTCAACCAAACGCTCTTCTCTAGCACCCAACGTATCCTCTATCTTCTGACCAACTGAAGATACCAACTGCTCTCCAAGGCCAGTTATATCTAGGCCAGGTCTCTCAATTAGTTCCTTGACCTGCCTTTCAATCTCCTTCAGATCTACTTCAGAGGTTCTGACAGTGTTGGTAAGTAGATTTGAGATAGAACTGGTGACCTTGGAGTGAGTTAGGTCAAAGGCTTCCTTCAATGTACCAGCCAGATTGTTACTGCCAGTGACCAACTCATTCAATTTATGAAACACCAAGTCCTCATTTGATGAGAACTTGTTTATCCCCAGATCAACCACCTTGATATTTGTCAAAGAGTCTTTGTGGTATCTGGAGAAGGACTTGGTGTTCTTATCAAGTGTCTTCTGAATCTCCTCCACCCTGGTTAGAAGGTTTTGGAGATCGGATTGTATGGAGACAACTTGACTGTCCAGTGACAAAGGAGAAGGTGTCACTGGACCACGAGCAGTTACTACTGGAGCAACTGGAGGAGGCAAACTAATGGAAGTCTCCCCAGTTGTCAGGCCAGCAGTTGAATATATATGAGGAGTGGTAGAAGAAGAAAGGACTGGAAAAACAATGTGTTGTTCATGCTGAGAAAGCTCAGGTGTGAACAACGGCGACGGTGGTGGGGGCATTTCTCGAGCAAGTGAGAATTGCCCAGTTGGTAAAGGAGCGGTATATATTGGTAAAGAAATATCTATAAGCACATTTTGCTCAGGTGGTGAAAGTGAAATTGATGCGTCTGGAGGGCAGACTGGAGATGAAGGGTCTTGTGCTTGTACAGAAGCATCAAGAATCTCCATGTCTGTTTCAGTACCTTCTGAATCCGAAGATTCAATAAGGATTTCCTCGTCGTTAACACCCATGTCCAGATCCATGAATGTGACAGAGGGCTGACCAGTTACCTGGTCAGTCTCCAGATGACCTTCCCCAGTTTCCTGGATGGGTGCATCTGTTGGTGGATCAGATACCAAAGTATCTTCACCAGGGATAGATGTGATGGGGGTTGCTTCAGTTATGATTGCTCTATCCTCAACCACAACATTAGACACACTGGAGGGTCCCTCATTATTTTGAGGCCCGCCCAGTTGCCTTTCTGACTCACCTACAAGAGGTGCATCAGTTGAAGCGAATGCCAGCTGCATTCGTTCAGGAATTTCAACCTCACCAGCTTCAGATACTAGTGAGTCTAGATTCCTAAGCATATCTGGAGCATTGAATGGTGAATTTGTATCATTATATGCTTCCCTGCCCAGAATTTGCTTAAAACAGAGTGAGAGGAACCTTGAAAAGGGAATACAAACACCCCTTGTGCCCTTCAGTTTCTGAACCAGGCTTCTATACAGAATATCTGCAAAGTCCACCCTCAAACCGTTCCACAAGCAATAAGCCATCTCTGCTTGTGAGGAGTTGATCTGGTCAAGTCCACCAGAACTCCCTCCCATACTTTCCACCAGGTGGATGAAAAAATACCTCCATGAAGGAGTAAGACCCTTCATGGTCATCGCACCTTTTGTCTTGAGCACCCCATTCTCCAAACACTCCTTGTGTCCCATTTCCAGGAGCACTTGGCGAAAATTTATATTAGGGGGCAAGACGACTGGAGATTCATTCTCTCTCCAGTAGTTAAGGCGTAAGGCATCCCTTAATACGTCAGAGGTCAAGGTACACTGGATTGTTCCATCCTTTAAAGTGAAACTGATGGAGGAACAATCAGAAGAAAGAACGGCAGTGTACCAAAACTCACATAAGTAGTTGTGAAACAACTTACGTGGGTTTAGAGAGAACGAGGGTCCTATTGGAGAATTCTTTAAAAACTTTTGAATTCTACCAATAAGGGTATCGGACCCTTGATTTCCTCGTAGGCTGGCCATAGGATTATTTGGATTTAGTTTTATGGCAGCACTACTTGGAGCACCAGGTGCCTGTGTGGCATCTGGTGAGGGATTATATGGAACAGTCAAGAGATTTACATCTCTTGAACGGGATGATCTAGGAGCCATAGAATGAAACTGAAATTTAGGATTTAGGGTTTTTGATTTGTGAAGCAAAGAGAAGAATGAAGCAATGTTTATGATTGGAAGTAAATGAAGGAATGTAAGAGAAAGAAAAGTAAATGAGTTTCGGAGTAAATAAGGGTATTTATAAGGGGATTCAAGATCCCAATGTAAAACCAAAAATCATATTTTATTAAACCAAATCAATTTTGAAGATATTTTGACAAAATGATTTTGAATTTTGAAATAAAAATATAATTTTCCATGTAAGCATTAAATGTTACCATGTCAGCATTAAATGCTACGACGGCTTACTTTACCCATGACCCCACTCACTTTTTGTTTTCCCAATACAAACAGTTGTCAAGTACTTAAAATGGTTTCAAACACGTCAGATCACGATATCAAGTGGTTTAAAACACTCGAGTATCATCACGTGTCACACATATTGACCAGGTATTTGTAACGTTATAAAATTTAGACAAAGACTGAACCTGGTAACTGGAGGATCAGTCCAGTACCAGTTTCCAACTGAAGAGTTCTCCAGTTGCATTTTCAAACAAAAACGAATTTTAGTCAGAAAATTATTTTGAGTCTTTCCCCCTAAAATGATGATCCAGTAATCAATTAGTGCCAAGATAGTTTCACAAAGGCGTTCGATAGCCTGGCGAGCAAAGATTATCTGGACCTCCTCAACTGGAGAACTTCATCAGTGTCACTGACGCGTTCAATAACAAAGAAAGCTCCAGTTAAGGGTTTAACATTCCCAGTTCGCTGATGAGATGTTTAAAAGTTTTCTCATCGAGAGGTTTAGTAAAAACATCAGCTAACTGTTTGTCAGTGGGGATGAAATGAATTTCAATATCACCTTTCATAACATGATCTCGAATGAAATGATACCTGATGTCAATATGCTTTGTTTTGGAGTGCATCACTGGGTTGTGAGAAATAGCAATTGCACTGGTGTTGTCACAAAAGATTGGGGTCTTGGTATACTTCTGACCATAATCTAGTAACTGGTTCTTGATCCAGAGAATCTGGGCACAACAACTGGCCGCAGAAATGTACTCTGCCTCAGCAGTGGACATAGAGACTGAAGTCTGCTTCTTGCTGGTCCAACTTACCAGTTTTCCTCCAAGGAAATGACAACCACCAGTTGTGGATTTTCTATCAATCTTACAACCTGCATGATCAGAATCTGAATAACCCATTAGATCTAATCCTGAGCCTTTGGGGTACCAAAGACCAAGATTAGGACACCCTTTCAGGTATCTAAAGATACGCTTTACAGCGTGCAAATGTGATTCTTTAGGGTTAGCCTGAAACCTGGCACATAAACATGTTGCAAACATTATATCTGGTCGACTGGCAGTTAAGTACATCAGTGAACCAACCATACCTCTATAGTCAGTTATGTTAACTGGTTTGCCAGTTGGGTCAGAGTCCAAATTCAATGGTGCTACAATAGGTGTGTTTTTCGATGGGATTGAATCATATTTGTATTTTCTTAACAAATCTCTGACATATTTTCCTTGGTTTATGAAAATTCCATTTTCAGTTTGCTTAATCTGAAGACCTAAGAAAAATGTTAATTCACCCATTAAACTCATCTCATACTCAGATGACATGATTTTAGAAAACTTTTTACACATTGCATCATCAGTTGAACCAAAAATAATGTCATCAACATAAATTTGTACCAATAAGATATTACCTCTTTCTTTCAAGATAAACAAGGTATTATCTATTGCACCTCTTTGAAAGCCATTTTTAAGAAGATGTTTAGTTAAAGTATCATACCAGGCTCTTGGGGCTTGTCTTAGACCATACAATGCTTTGTTCAGTCTATAAACCTAATGAGGATGCTTCTCATCGATGAAACCTGGAGTCTGCTTAACATAAACTTCTTCTTCCAATGTTCCATTAAGGAACGCACTTTTGACATCCATCTGGAAGACCTTGAACTGCAGATGGGCTGCATAAGCCAAGAATATTCTTATGGCTTCAAGTCTTGCAACTGGAGCAAAAGTTTCATCAAAGTCAACGCCCTCTGCTTGACAATAACCCTGGGCAACTAGTCTGGCCTTGTTTCTTACAACATGGCCATCTTCATCCATTTTATTTCGGTAGACCCATCTGGTACCAATAGGTTCTTTCTTTAACCCTGGTGGACAAGGAACAAGCTCCCAAACATTGTTCCTTTCAAACTGGAGGAGCTCTTCTTGCATAGCTTCCACCCAGCTTGGGTCTGCCATAGCCTCGTCAATCTTCTTTGGTTCAATTAAAGATAAGAAGGTGACGTTTAAGCATTGCTCACTGGTGGCTCTTCTAGTCTGAACCCCACTAGTTGGATTACCCACAATTTGTTCAATTGGGTGGGCTTTAGTCCATCTAGTGTATTGACTAGGCTGGTGAACTACAATATCAGTGCAAGTTACCTGGAGATCTTCTTCAGTTGCAGCAGCATCTGGAGAAGGATCAGTCCAAACAACTTCTACATCCTCATCAGAGTCAATGAGGTCTCGATTAGCATCATGAAATTCCTCAGTTGAAGGTATTTCATGAGCAACTGGAGAAGTAGGTGCTTGAACTGGTGCTGATATTGGAGTGGCACGTACATCTGATCCAATCACCAATTCTTGTGGTAAGTTAAAATTGATGGAGGGATAAAATGATGTGTCACTGGTGCTTTTCTTCTTCTTGACTGGTTCCAGTTTGTTGTAACTGGAAGCATCTTCTGGTGAAACAACTGACCGATGAACTTGGTCAGTTTCACCAAAGTTGATTGGAATGACTGGAGAAATATCAAGGCTTGGTCTCTTGTTGATTGCTTCAGTTGATTAATCGAATGTGACATGAATTGTCTCATGCACCTTTTGGAGTCTATAATTATAAACTCTAAAGGCCTTTCGAATATCTGAATAGCCTAAAAATACCCCTTCATCAGCTTTTGCATCAAACTTTCCAAGCTGACTGGAATCGTTCAGTATATAAACTGGACAACCAAATACATGGAAATATCCAATATTTGGTTTACGATTCCTGAGTACTTCGTAGGCAGTCTTCTTATGTCTCTTGATGTAGACTGACCGGTTTTGGGTGTGACAAGCAGTTGCAACTGCCTCAGCCCAAAAACTGGTGGGAAGACCAGATTCAGATAGCATGCTTCTGGCCGCTTCTATCAGTGTACGATTCTTTCTTTCCACAACTCCATTTTGCTCTGGAGAGTGAACTGATGAGAAGTTTTGAGAGATGCCAGTGTCAGTGCAAAATGTTTCAAGTACCTTATTTTGGAATTCAGTACCATTATCACTTCGCAACTGACAAACTTTTCGAGTGTACTTGAGCTCAATTCTTTTGATAAGCGAGATGATTTCAGCAGGTGCATCACTTTTGGATCTGATGAATACCACCCAGCAATATCTGGTGAATTCATCAACCACAACTAGAGTGTATTTCTTTCCAGCTCTAGTTTGAACATTCACTGGACCAAAAAGATCCATATGAAGCATGTGAAGAGGTTCAGTGATGCTAAAATTTTGCCTAGTTTTAAAACTGGCTCTCTTCTGCTTACCCATCTCACACCCTGGACATGGCTTTTCCTTATTGAAGGAAATCTGGGGTATCCCATCAACCAGTTGTTTGCGAGACAACTTGTTAATGTTCTTGAAATTAAGGTGGGATAACCTTTTATGCCATAGCCAGTTGGTGTCCTCATCAGCTTTGGTATAGAAACATTGCTCTTTTGGAGCTGGTTCCATATCCATGATGTACACATTCCCTTTTCTTGGTGCAATCATCACCACTTTCCAATCCTTGTTAAATATGGTGCCTTGTGCAATATCGAACAATACTCTGAAGCCATCATCGCAAAGTTGGCTTACACTGATCAAGTTATATTTCAAACCATTCACAAATGCAACTCTTTTGAATTCGACTTGTCCATTATTGAGCACACCATATCCTTCAGTCTTTCCAGATTGATCGTTACCAAACGTCACTGTCGGTCCATCTTGGACAGTGAACTCTTCCAGTAGGGGCTTACATCCGGTCATAGTCCGGCCAGCAGCGCTGTCTAGATACCAGATATTTTTCTTTCGATCGCCCTACACACACACAAAAATCATTAGTTCATTTTGTGAACCCATCTTTTCTTGATGGGTCCACTGGACTTCTCTACAGAAGCCACAGTTGATTGTTGAGGTGTTGAACTGGAGGCTACATCTGGAGCATTATCACCGGCTCCAGGTGCAGGAGTAAAAACAATTGGTATTTGATACTTACTCCCTTTAACTTTACCAGATTTTGTTCCAGAAGGAACATTCTTTTGTTTAGGTTTTAAAGAGAGTGGTTTAATATTTTGTTTTAAAACTGGAGGTGGTGAACCTCCTTCCAGATTGTTAATCCGGGCAGTACAACTCTGAACCTGCCGAGACAAAAGTTGGAGTTGCCTTTCCAGATTAACCAAAATATTATTTTGTTCAGGCAGTTGAACCTTGGACATTGGTTCAACTGGAGATTTAGTCTGTCGGGTCTTGGGCTCCTTAGACTTTTGAGGTAAAGGCTTGTTACCAGTGGCCTTTTTGACTGGAGCTTTAGCCTATTTGGCTCCAGTTTTAACCTCAATGGGGGTGGTCTCATTGGTTTCAGTTTCAACAGCTTCAGGTTGATCATAAGGTGTTTCAACCTGGAGAGCTGGAGGCAATGCATGAAGATCTGGTATAAGAGCTGCCATCTCCAGATCTTCAGATTTCCATGCATTTTTCCTGGCATCGATAGTTCTTGAAAATGCATCATAGTTTTTGCCAGATGCTTTTACCCAGGACTTGATAATCTTTTGAGCCTTTTCAAAATCATAAGATAGTTTTTGATTATCAAGTTCTAAAGCCTCAATCTTTAAAACTGACTCCTTGAGAGCCAACTGGACACTTTGCAAATCATTCAGTTGTGGTTTGACATTGTTCAGTTCAATTAAGATAGTGTCTAGATATCTTTCACTATCAGCTCTAACAGTTTCCACAAATGCCAAATCACCACTTAATGATTCAGCCAGGTCCAGTTTTAATTCAGGGTCAACCTGGTGATCATAATCACATACCTTTTTCAGTATGATGTCCACCTATCTTCCAGAGATGACATCATCTTTCACCACATGCTGCTGTTGTTGATCTTCCAAGGCCATGAAACACATGTCCCTTTCCTCTTCTTCATCATCAGATGAGTCATCAGAGTACTCCCATTTTCCCTCAGTTTGTGCCATTAAGCACTGATCCTTTTCCTTTTGCATGGACAGGAGGCAATCTGGGCCTTAAGCTTCTTGTATTTAGCTTTGTATCTATCATCAGGCCGATTGTAATTAGGGACAGAGGGGCCAGTTTGGTTATTCAACTGACTAGATCTGCATTCCTTCATAAAATGACCTTTCTTGCCACACTTATAGCATGTAAGATTGGTCTTATCCAGAGAGCTAGAGCTGGAAGCATTGTTGGGGCCATTAAATCTTTTAGATTTATGCTTAAACCTATTAAAGGTTTTAGCAATCATGGCGACCAGATCATCATCGTCAGTTTCATCATAACCATCACTGTTTTCAGTGGTCAGCCCAGAGTTTAAGAAACTGTTCAACATCTCCTTCATCGAGTGTACCTGGACACTCTCAGCAGACATTAAAGCAGCACAAGGTCGCTCAATTATATTAGCAACCTTGGGACTCTGAGCATGGTTCATGGCATCTTGCTCAGCCACAAGTCTTGCATCATTATTATCTTCAGTGAATCTGAAGGCTCCATAGAGCGATGCAAGAGTGTGAGTGTGCAAGGTTTTACCTTGCCTCAAGACAAGAACCATGTTTTCCCATTTGGAAGGAAGAATATCACAAAACTTCTCAAGAAGAATATCCTTATCCTTCTCTACACCCAAACCTCTCAACTGATTTATGAGGCTAGAAAATCTGGTGTATGTACCAGTTAAACTTTCATTGGGCAAGGCAAAGAAGGATTCATACTTCTTGTTCAAGGCAACTTTTCTGGTGACAATTGTGTCATCACCTCCTTCAAATTGAATCACTAATTCATCCCACATAGACTTGGCACTGGGATTAACATTTTGAAAAGGTTGTGCATTAGTATTCGAGGGTTTTCACCTGAACCAGAACCATCTCCACCTTCAGTAGTGTTCATCTTAGCAGATCTAGGCAAGTTTATTAGCCTTCTGCTCTGATACCACTTGTAAGTCCTAACTTGTTAGATGGTACTACTGAAGACACCTCTATGTCGATGGTGGAGTTACTTTGCAATATACTTGCTGAACTGGAGACGACCAGTTGCAGAGGTATATACCAAGTTCTAGATAGATTACTTATATAAAAGACAATAAGTAAAGAACAATGCAATAATACAAATAACTTGTAAACAATCTTGATGAGACAATATGTAGTTTTCAATGTGTAATTTATTTATTGATATTAAACAAATTACAAGGTTGATGCGAAACCAAGATAATACACGAATGTAAATATCCTAACAACCTATGAAATACAATTGATCTATACTCGGAATTTCTCTTCAACAATCGAAACACTTAAAGTAGTGAAATGTTCCTTTTAGCGATTGAGAGAATATTGCACAAGTTCACCAAGAATATTGCAGGTTTGCAAAGTATGAAGTTATCCGTTTTTGTGAAGTAACTTAAATTCTTGGTTGTGCAATGACTTGTATTTATAGGCAAAGTTAACATTGGGATGTTAACTTTAGCCGTACAAATGTGGTTGGGAGCATTTAAGGAATAGCATTTAATTCCTTAAAAAGCATTGTAAAGTTGCATGTTAAAGTGACTTTACATAACCACCTTTATGTACCTTTTAATACTTAAATAATAAGATAAGGCTTATTATCTGGGTAAAGGTACATAAAGCACACAAGTCAATTCCTCGTAATCAGTGTAAAGCTTTGTAAGGGCTTTCCACTGATGGTCTCCAGTTTGTAACTGACTAGAATGCCAACTGGGCTTCGCTGCCATTGCCATTCTCTATCTTCCATTTGTTGTCTTCGACTTCAACTGGAATGCTTCTTCAACTTGGTAAGTTCTCAACTGGAGGAAGTCTTCAGTTGCGTTAACTGTACGGTGCAACTGGACTTCAATATATTTCTCGACAAATCATCTTGGTCACCAGTTTACTGGGTCACCAGATGCAACTGGTGACTGGTCAGTGTGAACTGGTGACTGGCCAGTTCCAGGTGAACTGGTTCTAACAAAAATGGTTTGGAAAAAGGGTGTTGCTTTGATTCTCTCTTCGACAATAACTTTTAAAGACAAAACGCATAAAGTAAAGGTAAACTCAAACAATAATGGTAAAGATCATCCACCTTGACTTCGCTAGACTTCAAACATGATTGCATTCAATTAAGACCAAATTCAGTAAGAGTTGACAAGATAATCGTGAAAGGATAAAATGCTCGCGTGGTACCACCAACCGCTCACAAATCACCCAAACACCTAAGTTGCTAGTTTAATTACCCAAGCCGGATACCACCAATGCCTAGACAACCTTACCAACAATTAGTTTGCTTGACTATCAAATTACCAATTGCGCCTATGTGAAATAACGTGGTACCACCAACCGTTACAAAACACGTTGACAAAATTATTCCTTTTACTAAAATGACATTCACTATCATACCATGAACTAGTGATAATTGCTCATAGACAAGCAACCGTTGAAAATCACATATGCATTCGACTAGTACCACTAACGAAGAACACACATGCCACCAATATCAAATTAATACAAATAAAGGAATTAAATCATCAAGATCTCGAAACAACGATAATTGAAATCAACTCTTTGAATTAAAATATATAGCAATCACATCATTCGTCTAGTTTCATCAAGGTGGACAATTGAAAGATTAGCCACTCATGATTAAATTGAAATTACAATCAAAATCAAGGAAGAACATGATGTACCAATCGTTTGAGGAAAAGAAATTGCAAGACAATAAGGTAGATACGATCTAGATGGGTGCACGTGAATCTTCAACGAATCAGAAGATGATGAAATCTTGAATTGATCCTTGAAGGGTTCCCCTGTAGTGCAGCTCCTAGAAAGAATATTTGATAGTTTGGGAATTAGGTTATTTTTCTATTTATACCTCCCTTCAATTGGTGCAAAAGCTGCCCAAAAACCTTTCAGAACCGTCCCTTCACTGCGGCGCAGTGGGCGAGTAATGCCCCCACTGCGTCGCAGTGCAATCTTACTGCCCATTTGTGCTCGTTGGTAAAGGATGACTGCGGCGCAGTGGGCACATGCATATCCCACTGCGTCGCAGTGCAAATGTACTGGTTGAATCCACTCCCTTTCAACTGTCTGACTGCGGCGCAGTGGGCCATGATCACCCCCACTGCGTCGCAGTGCAATAATACTGGACTCGAAGCATAATTCCACAAAGATGACTGCGGCGCAGTGGGATAGTAACCTCACCACTGCGTCGCAGTGTGAATACACTGGTCCGAAGCCACACATCAACACATGAAGACTTGCATATTTTCAATCTCTTTTCACCTCTCGAACTCTCTAATCAACTTCATGGCCTCAAAATTATTCGAAATTGCACCAAGTGGAAACGTCACCTGTTTAGAACCTGAAACCACTAACAAAACCCATAAACGCGCCAAATGCCATCAAAATCGACTAAAAACATATAGTAAAAAGGCCAATAACGATGTGGGCGATGGGTATAAATTGGTCACATCAAATCCCCCCACACTTGAGCATTGCTTGTCCTCAAGCAAATCCAACATTTAAAGAAAAAGTAATCCTTGGCAAAGAAGCTAAATAAACAATTACGAGTATCAAAAAGAAGCAACACCGAGTATGTCAATGACAAAGAAGTTGGGTGAAGCAGTTTTAATCTTAAATGAAAACCCGAAATGTTTGACAATATCTGAACAATCCACAAGCCTCAATAACACGACTATGCACAAGTGAAACAAACGAACCTATCAATATCATTGAACTCCAACGAACTTACTTTTGGGGTTGAATATATCAAGAATCACTCATAGCGCAGTCGTGATGCATATCTTACCATAGGCTTGAACAAGGATCATAGCTCCACCGACATGGCGTAAGCACCAAGTACATCATCAAAATATGGCATATAAGTTGGTTGTATAGTTAGGCTAAGGTATGAGTAATGGATATTTACCATGGGTGAGGGAGTGTAGGTTAGAAATGAAAGGAAACAATCAAAAGTATAAGGTGAGTATAAAATATGAACAAAATAGTCTAATCAAAAACCCGTACCATTGATTGCCAACAAACCATGAACCCATAAATTGCTCATCCGCCAAGACACCTCAAAAATACCAAGCAAACTCGACACCATTGTGGTGTATCAACTTCAAACAACTTAAGATCAACCAAGTCTTCCATTCTTAATGATACAACAAAACTTTAGACATATAAAAATGAGAAGTACCCACTAGTAGCCCAAGTTCTTTTTCTTTTCTTCTTTTTTTTTATTTTTGTTTTTTCTATTTTTTCAATTTTTCACTTTTTTCTTTATTATTTTTTTTTTTTTGAACCACTTTTACTCTACTAGTAGGCACCCTCTTACAATGATGAACAATGTCTAACACACTTACTTTCTTTTGAACAATCCAACACATTCCCGAATACTTAAACCAATCTACGTCTTCCCCAATTCAAAGCATAATCCAATCAATCAACCACCAAAACTCTCACAAACCGTGCAAACCAACCAACAGCAATCAAAGGCCCCCCAGATTAGACTATCGGTAAAGTAAGGTATAATTAGGTAGAGTTTACATAAATGAGTGTATATATTCAATGGAAAAGGCTAAGTTAAAAAGATGTATAAGAGAAGTGAGTATAAGTATAGTAAGGGTATGAATATACAAAAGGAAAAGTGAAAATAAAGCAAGAAAGAAAAGTATGGGTCAAACCTATATGCCAATTCGTCATCCGATGTACTTTAATCACAAAAGTGATCTCACTGCGGTCTCGTCACGATCACAAGGCCAAGTTCTAGCTCAACACATCACCGACACACTCAAATCAAAGAAAAGAACCTGGAAATGGAATAAATTAACCTCAAATTCGCACATCTTAGTGCAGAGTTCGAAATGGAACCCTTACTCCCGAATAAATCCAAGAGCCTAAGAGAGGGACAAATTACAAGGCAATCAAACCAAAACCGTAAACACCTAGCACATCTAAATATGAACAATGAATCTCACAACTTTAGGTGTTTGGGAAATTTTGAGTATGCAAGTAATGTTATTAATCCAAAAGGATAAGCCCCATAACCGTTCAGAACACATTTCGCCGATTAAACTTTTACCAAGGAAAAATTTGTAGTAAAATTGCTCATTAAATTATTATGAATTAAGTGACAAAAGCAATTTACCACAAGGACAAGCTCAACTCAAGTTTCAAAACCATATCACCTTCTATCATTCCACCAAATTGAAAGCAACCAGTTCTCAAACATGCACATCATAGTTCAGAGTTCAAGATAGAACCCTTATTCTTGGATAAAACCCAAAAACCTACGAGAGGGACACATCCACAAGAACGGTTAAAATCTCAATGGCAAAACAACAAAAGAGATAAACCCGGTAGCTTAAACCTATTTGCCACCCCCCCACACTTAAGATGGACAATGCCCTCAATGTCCATATTCGGTCAAACAAAGGTAAATAGGGGTAAGCAACATAGAAAAATCAGAGCACATACCGGAATAAGGACTGTGTGTGAACAATGTCAATAAAGATGTCAATCAAAAATATAGCGCTGAACTTACTGCCAGCATATGCACATGACATCATAGTGAGCTACTAACACGATCACACAATCAAACAAATCCAACTGGTCCTCCCCCCACACTTGGGTTCCACTAGGTATTGCCATCAAACGGATAGACCTGTCCAACCTCAAATAGCAAGC
The DNA here is from genome assembly GCA_034093135.1 of Erigeron breviscapus. NCBI lineage: Eukaryota > Viridiplantae > Streptophyta > Magnoliopsida > Asterales > Asteraceae > Erigeron > Erigeron breviscapus. Next base: position 12,175,431 of record CM067168.1, on the reverse strand, counting down.
ACAACCAAATATCCATACAAAAATTAACTAATCTACAGTCTCATGCAGAAAATTAAAGAAACAAAAGAAAAGAAAAGAGTACAAATGTTTCATCACCCTGTAGGGTGGATACCAAACAAAAATAAATAAATAACAGTCATCCAAATCATAACCAAGCACATAGGAGCCTCATTACACCACATGATCATCATCACTGAAACTGGCCATGATAGCCATAGGGAAGACCGGATGTATCAAAAAGATCGGTGACCCAAGTTCGCTCCCCCTCTTGACCGGAACTAGAGGCGCCAACATCTCCTCCAGAAGGTCCACCACCAAAACCCGATCCAGATCCTGCAACAAAACCAGGTTGAAAAGAAGATGACCCACCAACGAATCCCCCAGAACCACCAGCATCTCCACCAGACGGTCCACTAGTCCATGGTCTCCAATCTGCACTAGTACCTGCATCAACAGAAGACCTGCCTCCAAAAGACCCAAACTGCACAGGACCACGAGGAGATCCACCAAGATCATGTGGGAAGAAAGAACCGCCCCCCTGACGATATGTAGGGACATGAATAGGTGGTGGTGAAAATTCAGGGATAGGAGTATCAGGAACAAACGGCTGTCCATAGTACTGAGCGTCCCACATGGGCTGATAATAATCAAGGGTATAGTTGGTGTGGGCCTGCTGCGATCCCATCCAAGTCATATCCTGGTCCATGCGCCGCTGATAATCATCAAAAGCCTGGCGGCTAGCCTGCTGCCCATCCATAATCTGCTGCAGCTGGGACCCTAAATCAGTCAAGTCAATACTAGGACGGCCCCGCCTCCTCTGAGGCTCCTGAGGAGCATCCTCCATCTCCTCATCATCAGAATCCTCCACCTCAGGAGGCGGTGCAGCGATAACACCCGTATTCCATCCAACAACGCTTGCTTGCTCATTCTTCTTCGGCTTCTTCACTATCTTGGCTATAATCAACTCTTTCTCAGTTAAATGCTCTTGTCTAACCTGCAAAGACAATCCCTCATGACATATATCAGTATCAAAAACTCCCATCCTCTTGTAAAGACGGGTGATAAACTGCCCCAGCACCAACTTTGAATCCGAGTGATTCACCATCCTATCCAGAACAACCATCGGGGCCAAAGCAAACCTCCTCGGTGCCCCCTCAGTAAACAACTTAATCAGCCATAAATCTAGCTGGTACGCCTTGTCCCAATGGGTGGACCTTTGTACCAGAAACGTGACAATCATCCTATGCAACATCCTCAGCTTGACACTTCTAATCTTAGACACACTACCAGAGCCACCAGAGGGCCAATCGTGTCCCGAAATACGAGTCCAATACTGAGTTATCGACTCTCCATCCCCCAAATCCTGTTTCACATACAACCCCTTTCTCAACAAAGCCCTAAATTCCTGACTATCTAACTGGTTCCTCGTATACATACCACAATAAAAACCAAATTCCGGAATAGATAACTTTCTAGGTTGTCCCCCGCAGAAAAAAGTTACTACCCGCTCCTCAAAAATATCGTTGACTTTATTAAGCTCCTTGGTCAACTTCAAAGTAGAATAAAACTCAAGACAGAGTTCACGAAAACATGGTTCCCGATTATGGAAAATGTGATGCCACATATCACAACTAACCACCTGGTCACCGATTGGAACCTCAATACGAAACCACCGACGGATATCCTCCTGTATCCCATAATTTCTAGCAAAAATTGGGTCAAGATATTTAGGAGGGCAAACTACCTGACGATGTAGAGCGAAGAGATTATTCAAAAAGTTGTTCTTATGGGGTTGCCTAGCCCCATCGAACGCTAACCATGCGTGTGCTTCATCCATATCGCGCTCTCCAAACTTCAAATCAGGCACTTCCGGCTCTTGCCTAGCCCTCTTGGAACCAGTCCCGCTTCCTTGACCAACTTCCATCTGCCTCCTCTGAGTTGCGGACTGTAAACACAACCAATAAAATAAACAAACATGAGAAACGGAATGCAAAACTGACATGACATAAATCTTCAATCACACATTTTGGACAGAAACTTCCCACTACGTCGCAGTGGGACTGGGTGGTCCTCACTGCGGCGCAGTGAGGCAATAGTCACGTGCAGGTCAGAAGGTTGCCACTACGGCGCAGTGGCACACATACACCACCACTGCGGCGCAGTGGCATGGTTTACTGGGCAAGCTCTTGATGTTCATCACAATTTCAGCAAAAGGTACGATTTTCAAACCATCAAACTACTATATTTCAACAATGTAACAACAACTAGGCTAACATTAACCTCCCCCACACTTGTCCATCAAAAAACCCCAAAAATTTTCAAAAACCTAGTTTAAGTTTATCTCAAATTCGGATGAACAAGTGTTAGAATCGAAAAATTAAACACCACTTTGGTATCAATAGCCCATGACTAACACAACCCAAGAATTAATTGAAAATTAAAAGCCTAAAAATCAAAAATCAAAAATTAAAGAAAATAAAAAGAAAAGTCAAGAAATCTTACCTCTTTTCCCATGATACTGAAAGAAAGATGATAATCTAAGACAAAGAGGAAGAAAAATGCAAGATATGAGAATTAAATGGAGAATTTGAGAGCAAAAGGGAGGTCTTTGTATTTAGATCGGTTTGAAAGTATGAGAGAAAAGAAGGATACTGATAAGAATTGAGTGGTAAAAGTACTCCCACAATTTGACTGGCAATAATACATATACATCTGGTTGACCGGTCAAAGGGGCCACTGCGGCACAGTGGTAATCAGGCTCCCCCACTGCATCGCAGTGGGGGGCATTTTTGCTCCCAAAGGTCCAGTAACATTCGACTGCGGCGCAGTGGGATAGTAACCTCACCACTGCGTCGCAGTACATATCTACTGGTGACAACCCCCCCATTTTTTCCTTAGAAAAATTCTTGAAATGTACTTACCGCCATCCGCATGACCTCAAAATCGCACCTGCACATTTCTTGACAAAACAAAATCAAACTAACTAGTAAAATGAAAATAAAATGCAACAAAAATAACACGGGTTGCCTCCCGAGAAGCGCTTAATTTATTTACGAGTCGTTAGCTAGACTCGACTACCTTTCAAGTTTCCAATTCAAAAACGGGGATCTCCTCGATTATCCCCTCCACTTGTTCTTCTTCCAAGTACAACTTAAGTCTATGGCCATTAACAATGAAAGATCCTTCACCATCCCTCTTGAACAACTCCACATAACCCGACGGATAAACATGCTTGATAACAAAAGGTCCAATCCACCTAGAAGTTAGCTTAGGTTGTTTGATCTTAAACTTAGACAAAAACAACAAAACTTTAGCTCCAACCTTAAATTCCTTTCTACGGATCCTTTTGTCATGGTAGACTTTAGTCTTCTCCTTGTAAAGCCTAGAATTCTCATAAGCACCCAACCTAAGCTCATCGAGCTCATGAAGTTGCAACATCCTAAGTTCACCGGCTTCCATCATATCCAAGTTTAAATTCCTCAACGCCCAATAAGCCTTATGCTCTATCTCAATGGTAAATGACAAGTTTTACCATAGAGCAACCGGTATGGCGTGGTGCCAATCGGCGTCTTATAAGCCGTCCTAAACGCCCACAAGGCGTCATCCAACTTTTGACA
>CM067168.1:12132948-12167948 GCA_034093135.1 Erigeron breviscapus | reverse complement strand
AGAATTCGAGCTTATGTGTGTGTAAGTGTGTGTAACAATGGTGGTTGGAAGAGAGGTAGAGAGAGAAAGTGTGTTTGGCTGGAAGATTAGTTTGCATAAAATGGGGTGAAAGGTTACATTTTGCATTATGGAGGGGGTTTATATACCTATATACATATTACAATATGCCCCCTTCCATACTTAGATATTTACATTGTAAGTACAAGAGATACAAATCAACTACTACATTTTTATATTTCTAACAATCTCCCCCTTAGTAGTGATTTGTGAAAAATATCCAGTCTTTGTCCATCTTCAAACTCTTGTATTCGGTCTGTCTTTGTTTGGATGCCAGAACCAATTTTCTCCTTCGGGTCTGTCATCAGGAACAATCATATTAGCTTCAAAGTTTCTTGGAGGAATGTTATGTGGCCCTGGTAGATGACTAGGCTCGTACTTGATCCAGCAACCTCCTTTCCGACGAACAACGTACTTTGACTTCTGAACATTCTTTGCTTCTCTCATCATTCGAATGCTGTCTCGGTACTCAAGCCTTTGATTGATCTTGGAGATTACTTTATCAAACACTTCCTTTTTCTTTTCATCTTGCTCATCTTCTTTCAAGCACAGCAACACATTTTTACAAAACTCCAATGTTCCATCAGAATAAGAAGCAAGTTCATCCATACGAATGAAAATCTTCTTCTTTCGGCTATTTAAAAAGACAACCCCAAAAGATGGTTCTTCGATGACATGACCAATATTGAGTTTTTCAATGTCTTCAGTGTAAAGACTTTAATCTGGATAAGGAACATTTATCTTCCTCTTCACAACTTCAAATCCTATTTGAAAATCTTCCAGAGACGCATATTGAATACAACTTGACATGTATCTTTTTACAGCATCAAAAGCAATTACATCTTCACGGTATCTTTGCATTGCATTCAGGAAATGGTTGTAGAGGAAGATAATGTCATCAACCGGCAAAAGTTTGAATTGGGCTTCTGTAAATCTGTAGATCTTGTTATTATCTCTTTTAACATGAAAACATGGAACAGAGATAGTAACTCTTTTAATCAGTATCACTCTTATCAGCACCAATATCTTATGATTTCTTTGTTCTTCAAGCAGCTTTGGATTGTATTGTTTTGTAAGTTTAAGAAGCTCTGTGTATTCTTCTATTTGCCTTGCTTCCTTAAACTTGTACATTGAATCTAACTCTGGTCTCTTTGTTTTAGTAACTTTAGTTGCTCCACAAAATATCGGATATGCCCTTTCCTCCAGATATCTCGACTTCGTAGCTGCTTCTTTAGGTTTGATGCCGAGAGCAACCATTCTTTCTTTATCCCTCAAGAAGTATCCCCGATTAATAAATCTTAGTTGTTCGTCAGTTAATTCAGTTGGAAAATAATCAGGAAGAACTTCCTCGGATATGATTGCCTCTCTCAAAACTTGTTTGTAAGTTGATTTCTTAAAGTTCTGAACAGCAGCTTTTGGAGTCTTTCTCAAATCATCAAAATTGTTAAATTCATTGAAATTGTAATGCTGTGGAGCTGAGCTAGCAGGAACAGATAATTCTCCAACTTCAACTCTGCTTGAAGAACCTGTTACAAAGTAATCAAGATCTGCAAATTCTTCAAACATTGGTTCCTCTACAGCTTCTACGTTCACTGAAGTTTCAACTATCTCTGGCTCATCCAATATTACATTATCTTTTATGGCCTCAATATCAGCTTCTCCTTCAACATATTCAACTATATCATCTTCAATTACAAAACCTTCTTCTTCATCAACCTCAACATTCTCATTTTCTTCTTTACTTTCTACTTCTGAATCAACACCAAAAACGTCATCTAATCTTCTTTTAATCAAATCATCTAAAGTATCTTTCTCAGTTTCAATTTCAGCTTGATTTATCTTGGAGATTACTTTATCAAACACTTCCTTTTTCTTTTCATCTTGCTCATCTTCTTTCAAGCACAGCAACACATTTTTACAAAACTCCAATGTTCCATCAGAATAAGAAGCAAGTTCATCCATACGAATGAAAATCTTCTTCTTTCGGCTATTTAAAAAGACAACCCCAAAAGATGGTTCTTCGATGACATGACCAATATTGAGTTTTTCAATGTCTTCAGTGTAAAGACTTTGATCTGGATAAGGAACATTTATCTTCCTCTTCACAACTTCAAATCCTATTTGAAAATCTTCCAGAGACGCATATTGAATACAACTTGACATGTATCTTTTTACAGCATCAAAAGCAATTACATCTTCACGGTATCTTTGCATTGCATTCAGGAAATGGTTGTAGAGGAAGATAATGTCATCAACCGGCAAAAGTTTGAATTGGGCTTCTGTAAATCTGTAGATCTTGTTATTATCTCTTTTAACATGAAAACATGGAACAGAGATAGTAACTCTTTTAATCAGTATCACTCTTATCAGCACCAATATCTTATGATTTCTTTGTTCTTCAAGCAGCTTTGGATTGTATTGTTTTGTAAGTTTAAGAAGCTCTGTGTATTCTTCTATTTGCCTTGCTTCCTTAAACTTGTACATTGAATCTAACTCTGGTCTCTTTGTTTTAGTAACTTTAGTTGCTCCACAAAATATCGGATATGCCCTTTCCTCCAGATATCTCGACTTCGTAGCTGCTTCTTTAGGTTTGATGCCGAGAGCAACCATTCTTTCTTTATCCCTCAAGAAGTATCCCCGATTAATAAATCTTAGTTGTTCGTCAGTTAATTCAGTTGGAAAATAATCAGGAAGAACTTCCTCGGATATGATTGCCTCTCTCAAAACTTGTTTGTAAGTTGATTTCTTAAAGTTCTGAACAGCAGCTTTTGGAGTCTTTCTCAAATCATCAAAATTGTTAAATTCATTGAAATTGTAATGCTGTGGAGCTGAGCTAGCAGGAACAGATAATTCTCCAACTTCAACTCTGCTTGAAGAACCTGTTACAAAGTAATCAAGATCTGCAAATTCTTCAAACATTGGTTCCTCTACAGCTTCTACGTTCACTGAAGTTTCAACTATCTCTGGCTCATCCAATATTACATTATCTTTTATGGCCTCAATATCAGCTTCTCCTTCAACATATTCAACTATATCATCTTCAATTACAAAACCTTCTTCTTCATCAACCTCAACATTCTCATTTTCTTCTTTACTTTCTACTTCTGAATCAACACCAAAAACGTCATCTAATCTTCTTTTAATCAAATCATCTAAAGTATCTTTCTCAGTTTCAATTTCAGCTTGATTTCCACCCTCTGATCTTTCTTGCATCACCACATCCTCAACATTCACATCAACTCTTGCCGAAGTATCTTCAATATTAACTTGACCCTCTCCTTGGTTCTCCCCCTCGGGGTGATCATCAGAATCAGGATCATCCCGTCTAGAAGCAACCGAGGCCGGTCGACAAGATTCTAATGCTAACAACCTTAGCTCAAATGCAGCAAGCTTTGCATCATATTCAGCCTTTTGTTTTTCAACTTGATCTTGTAAAGCTTTGACTCTTCGTTCGTTAGCAATTTCTCTTTCTCGTACCTCAAGAGCATTCAACACACCCCTTTCAGTCATAGTCAACAAATCCCCTTCAGAACGTAGAATGCCAAGTAAAACTTCACATGCTTGATCTTTTGTTGGAAGATTTGTTGTGGTTGATGATGTTTAAATAGGTGTTGGTGTTCTTTGTGTTTGGGTAGGAGGTGGAGTAGCCAACCCGGGGGTTGTTTGCACATTTGTGGTGTGACCTAAATTCAGCGAAGCCGATTCAGGATTTCCTGCGGATCCTCGGGTTATACCCTCACCAGCAGTTTCAGATTCATGGGCTTTGCAACCCGAATCAATTTGTGTCCTAGACTGTGATAAATCACTGTCCGGGACTTGTTGTTGTTGGGCAACACCTCTCACAACACCGGGGTCACTGAGAATGCCCGTTAATACAGTCTCAGGTTGATCCTGAGGAACAGCAGTGTCACTATGGCGTTCATACTGTCCCCCAGTCTCGGTCTGAGAACTGTTACCTACGGCTAAAGCTGGCGTGATGTTAGCTAAGACAGGATTTCCAAGCTGTCCTTGAGGGTCACACAAAGTGGGTCCCCCTCCGCTTGTTCCAGCATCAGTACTCAACTGAGCTTGTGAATCCGTGTACCTAGGAGATCTAGACTCATGTGCACGAAATGAAGGCGAGAGGTGGGGCTGATCCTCTCTTATTTCAACACTCTCATCCTCCAAATGAGGAGAGTGTGGTGAGCGTGGCTGATCCCCGTGCGTTTGTGAGACTAACTCCTGTTGTGAGGAGTCAGAATGGCTAGGAGAGTTTGGTGCAAGCGAGAATGGGCAGTTCCCGACTTCTACCCTAGGGTAAACAACCCGGTTAGACTCTGAGGTTTGAACTATCGGAGGGCCAACGTTTTCTTTATACCCTTGTCCTAACCCGGACCGCACATCCTCTCTTACATTTTCAACTCCTCCCTCAATTCCGCCTTGTTCCTCCAGCACAACATCATCTCCAGTGCTAACATGCTCAGTTTCCAACTCAGATACAACATTATGAATTACTTGAGTTACTTGTTCAGCATCCAACTCTGTTGAGGCACCAATATGTTCAGATCCAGCAGACTTATGCTTTCTTTTGGATTTCTTCTTCTTTGATTTCTTTGGTGACCTTCGAGCAATCATTTTTAGTCGTCTACCAGGTATTGCCGGTGGTTCATTTAGTAGAGCTGAAGCAAGCGGTGTAGGATTAAGTACAGGTAATAAGCAAGATGATGTTAGAGTTGGTGGATTTGGCGAAACAACGGATGGTATAGGTGTAGATTGTGAAGGTGAAGATTGCGAAAGTTTGCCGAAGTATCTTCAATATTAACTTGACCCTCTCCTTGGTTCTCCCCCTCGGGGTGATCATCAGAATCAGGATCATCCCGTCTAGAAGCAACCGAGGCCGGTCGACAAGATTCTAATGCTAACAACCTTAGCTCAAATGCAGCAAGCTTTGCATCATATTCAGCCTTTTGTTTTTCAACTGAGCTTGTGAATCCGTGTACCTAGGAGATCTAGACTCATGTGCACGAAATGAAGGCGAGAGGTGGGGCTGATCCTCTCTTATTTCAACACTCTCATCCTCCAAATGAGGAGAGTGTGGTGAGCGTGGCTGATCCCCGTGCGTTTGTGAGACTAACTCCTGTTGTGAGGAGTCAGAATGGCTAGGAGAGTTTGGTGCAAGCGAGAATGGGCAGTTCCCGACTTCTACCCTAGGGTAAACAACCCGGTTAGACTCTGAGGTTTGAACTATCGGAGGGCCAACGTTTTCTTTATACCCTTGTCCTAACCCGGACCGCACATCCTCTCTTACATTTTCAACTCCTCCCTCAATTCCGCCTTGTTCCTCCAGCACAACATCATCTCCAGTGCTAACATGCTCAGTTTCCAACTCAGATACAACATTATGAATTACTTGAGTTACTTGTTCAGCATCCAACTCTGTTGAGGCACCAATATGTTCAGATCCAGCAGACTTATGCTTTCTTTTGGATTTCTTCTTCTTTGATTTCTTTGGTGACCTTCGAGCAATCATTTTTAGTCGTCTACCAGGTATTGCCGGTGGTTCATTTAGTAGAGCTGAAGCAAGCGGTGTAGGATTAAGTACAGGTAATAAGCAAGATGATGTTAGAGTTGGTGGATTTGGCGAAACAACGGATGGTATAGGTGTAGATTGTGTTGATTGAATGGATGGTGAGGTTTGCGAAGTAATATTTGGTGTAGGTTGAGAAACAGGTGAAGAAACAGGTTCAGGTGTTACAACATCTTGCTCAAACATAACTCTTTTTGATTTTCTTTTTCTTTTCCTCTGCTCAGAAGTCCCCTCATCACTAACCCCTCTTTTTCTTTTATCAGATCTAGGACCCTCACTAGGCGACCTATGCTCAGCTTGGGTAGGAGTCTGTCGGCTTTCAGACCCCATTGCTGAGACTAACCACTCTAGATAAGCCCTAAGGTGAGGACTCTGAGCAGGAACCAGATTAATCAGGAATGGTGGAATCGGAAAAGGTCTTGCAGTTTCACTTCCTGTGCCTCTCAAGTTGGATTTATACATTGCAATTACACACTTGAAGCTGTCTTCCAATTTTGGAATTTCTTCTGCATTATCAAGAACGTCTTCGATAATCAGTATGAAGAATCTGATAAAGGGAGTATATTTTCTTTCTTGTGCATTCTTTCCCTTGACAACTTGTATCATCTTATCCCATATTATCTTCGCAAAGTCACACTGCACATTGTGAGTGACTGCATAGTACATTGATAAGGAATGTTTCGTCATGAGATCAATTCCTTTCTGTGATGGCATCAAACAAGTGGTTAGAACATTGTACATTGTATGCCAGAGAGTTGCTACATTCATTCTTCTAAAATCTCTCATCGTTGCCAACTCTCCTTCATAACCCAACGAATGAACTCCAGCCAACATTTCTTCAACTGATGGAAGTTCTTCGTATTCTTCAAGTTCAGGAAAACCAATGATAGTTCTGAACTCAGCCAGATTGAATTTACAATTGAAGATTTCATCTTCTGACTGAAGAGAAAACTTGAAGTAGTCTGTTGTCCTATGCCTTTTACTTCCTTTTACATATTCAATTGATTCCCACAACTCAAAGACATACTTCTCGGGAACAATTGCACCTCCAGTCAAAGCATTATTCAACGGATGATGGCTCAGAATCTCCGTAATGATTGGGAATTTGCAAGCAAATGGGATATGTAGTGCTTGATTGGCTTGCATTTTCATTGAATCTCCTTCTTTGAACATAGCCATCTTGGTGATTTATTTTTTTCTGTTAAGACAAACTGACCAAAGTTTTGACCAGAAAATACATTTTAAATACAGAAAAATAACAACATATACCAACATTTAAGAAACACATTTATTACACATAGACAATGTTTTGCATATATATTAAAAATGAGAAAACAAAGTAGTACACAAAGGCGTTCGATACCTTGCATCTCACCCAAATATATATACAAAACATGACAATATATAGGATCACATAAGTATTAAACGATAAGAAAACAAGGTAGTACACAAAGGCGTTCGATACCTTGCCTCTCACCCCAAACACTTATGAAATACTATATATACAAACACAATATACATATACATTTACACATTTTAAAACACAATACAAATAAAAATAAAAGAAACATAGAATAAAAATAATGGAAAGAAAAGAAAGAAAGAGAAAAAAAAATTCTATTTGTACTGTTTGCAGAGCAAAATGCTCTGCAAATAGCACATTTTGAAAAATTTTCCCAGAGATTGACAAGGACCAAAAAATTGGTTTTGGAAAAAATTTGATGATTTGTATTGTTTGCCGAGCAAAATGCTCTGCAAACAGTTGATTTGAAAACTTGGTGAAAAGTTGACATGCATTTGCCGACCTCAAAGCTCTGCAAATGCATGGTTCAAGTCTTGACAAGTTTGAAAATTCAATTGTATGTTTGCTGAGCTCAAAGCTCTGCAAATGAGCAGTTCAGACCAACTCCTTTTCAATGTATGAAATTACCTTTTATTGAACAACAATAATGTTGTCAATTGATAAAGGACTATTTCAATGAAAGATTGAAGTTTTGGAAAAACAATTTTCACCCAAAAACATTTTGTGAAAATTCACATTGTACTGTTTGCCGAGCAAAATGCTCTGCAACCAGTTGTTTTTAAAACAAATTTGGTGAAAATTTCAATTTGTACTGTTTGCCGAGCAAAATGCTCTGCAAACAGTTGGTTTAATAAAACTTGGTAAAAGTTTACACTTTGTACTGTTTGCCGAGCAAAATGCTCTGCAAACAGTTGATTTGAAAACTTGGTGAAAAGTTTACATGCATTTTCCGAGCTCAAAGCTCTGCAAATGCATGGTTCAAGTCTTGACAAGTTTGAAAATTCAATTTATACTGTTTGCCGAGCAAAGTGCTCTGCAAACAGTTGTTCTAAGACTTGGAAAAAGTTTTGAACAAAATGCACTGTTTGCCGAGCAAATTGCTCTGCAAACAGTTGGTTTTAAAACTTGTAGAAATTTTGGAATTCAAGAAGGCCTGTTTGCCGAGCTCAAAGCTCTGCAAACAGTTGATTTTAAAATCTTGGATTCATTTTGAATACCAAAAGCCTTGAATGCCGAGCAAAATGCTCTGCATCAAGTTGTTTTAATGACTTGGTGAAAAATTTATTTGTTTTGGTAAAAATAAGTATTTGCAGAGATAAAAGCTCTGCAAATGACACTTTTGATCCAACCATTTGTTTAAGAAATGTATGAACATGTTAACCAGATGTTATGAAGATTTGAAGATCATCAAGAACAGACAACGCATTTGCCGAGCTAAAAGCTCTGCAAATGACACTTTTGATCCAACCATTTGTTTAAGAAATGTATGAACATGTTAACCAGATGTTATGAAGATTTGAAGATCATCAAGAACAGACAACGCATTTGCCGAGCAAAATGCTCTGCATCAAGTTGTTTTAATGACTTGGTGAAAAATTTATTTGTTTTGGTAAAAATAAGTATTTGCAGAGATAAAAGCTCTGCAAATGACACTTTTGATCCAACCATTTGTTTAAGAAATGTATGAACATGTTAACCAGATGTTATGAAGATTTGAAGATCATCAAGAACAGACAACGCATTTGCCGAGCAAAATGCTCTGCAAATGGTTGATTTGAAAACTTGGTGAAAATTCATTTGTACATGTTTGCAGAGCTAAAAGCTCTGCAAATGACACTTTTGATCCAACCATTTGTTTAAGAAATGTATGAACATGTTAACCAGATGTAATGAAGATTTGATCGATGAAACAAGATGAAATAATCCAGAAAATGAACACTTGTTTAACCACACGATGATTATTATGAAAAAGATGAAAAATGTTGAAAGATTGATGTGAAGTTTGATCAGTTTTGAGAGAAAATAATGAGATATTTTGGTTTTGAATTTGAAAGTGAATTATTTGACCCGCCCATTTTCCTTTTATAAAACAAATTCGGGTCGCGGTTCTGGGTAAGACCCGCGTGTCAACCCGGATACCAACCAGTCTTGGGCTTAACATGAATGTTGGGCTCATTTGATTTTGGGTTCAAGATGGGTTTTACACAAAACAAACAAACAAACAAAACAAAAAAAATTGAATTAAAAATAAAACAGAATAAAAAAATTAAAAAAAAAATAAAAATAAAAATAAAAAAAAAATAAAAAAAAATAAAAATAAAAATAAAAATAAAAATCTTTTTATCATTTTTGAATTTTATAATATTGAATTTGGTTTTTCAGATTTTAGAACAAACACAACAAAAAAATTACATATAATAAAAAAAAATACATATACTAGAAAATCACACAAAAATTTACATGCATTTGCACACTCTCCCTCAAATTAAGCATATACCAATACAGTAAATTTACAAACTCCCCCTAAAATCATGCATTCTACCCTTTTTCTCCCCCTCAAACATTGCATGTAATAACAAGTAAAACACATCAATGTTTGAAACAGAAAATGAACATAGAATACACGGCATGAAAGCATTTAAGTTTGTAAATTTAGCATTCCCAACTTTGTTTTAAGAAAATTAAACCTGTTTTCATCCAAAGGTTTGGTGAAAAGATCAGCAAGTTGGTAGTCTGTTGGGACAAAATAAAGTTCGATGTTACCTTTCTCGACATGATCTTTAAGAAAATGGTACCGAACATCTATATGCTTGGTCTTTGTGTGCTGCACTGGGTTACAAGAAATAGCAATTGCACTCTTTGAGTCACAGTAAATGGGGATTCTGTTGAATTGAAATCCATAATCAGTCAACTGTGTCTTCATCCAAAGAACTTGTGAACAACAACTTGCTGCAGCAACATATTCAGCTTCTGCAGTAGATGTGGATACACAGTTCTGTTTTTTTGAAGACCAACTGACCAATCTATCCCCTAGAAACTGTACACTCCCAGAAGTGCTCTTTCGATCAAGCTTGCAACCTGCATGGTCAGCATCCGAGTATGCAATTAATTGAAACCCGGTATCCCTTGGATACCAGAGACCAAGGTTCATTGTGCCTTTCAGGTATCGGAAGATCCGTTTAACGGCCTGGAAATGACTTTCCTTGGGATTGGCCTGGTACCTGGCACACATGCATGTGGCAAACATAATGTCCGGGCGACTTGCAGTCAAATACATGAGTGACCCTATCATACTGCGATATTTCTTTTGATCAAAAGATTTTCCATTTAAGTCAGCATTAATCTTTGTTCGAGCTTCCATGGGTGTCCCAATTGTTTGACAATCCATCATATCAAACTTTTTCAACATGTCAAGAATGTACTTAGATTGACAAATAAAAGTACCATTTGACAATTGTTTTACTTGAAGACCAAGGAAAAAGTTTAATTCACCCATCATGCTCATTTCAAATTTCTTGATCATTAAGGCAGAAAAATTCTTGCAGTATTTAGGGTTAGTTGACCCGAAAATTATGTCGTCAACATAAATCTGGATTAGAATGATGTCACTCCCTTGTCGTTTGATAAACAAGGTAGTGTCAATCGAACCTTTGCTAAAACCAGATTTCACAAGATAAGAGGATAGAGCATCATACCATGCACGAGGCGCTTGTTTCAGACCATATAAAGCCTTATCTAACCTGTAAACATAGTCCGGATTTTTGGAATTCACAAAACCTTCTGGTTATTCAACATACACTTCTTCTTTGAGAATTCCATTCAAGAAGGCAGTTTTGACATCCATTTGGTAGACTGTGAAATTCTTGTAGGCAGCATAGGCAAGAAACATCCGAATAGCCTCAATTCGTGCAACTGGTGCGAATGTCTCATCATAGTCAATTCCATCTTGTTGGCAGTATCCCTTCGCAACCAATCGTGCTTTGTTACGTACAACAACTCCAGTTTCATCCTTTTTGTTCTTGAAGATCCATTTGGTCTTAATTGGCTCCTTGTTCTTGTAAGGATTGGGAACCAATTTCCACACCTCAAGACGTTCGAACTGATTAAGTTCTTCTTGCATTGCTTTCACCCAATCTGGACAACTTAGAGCTTCATTCACTGTCTTTGGTTCAACAATACTCAGAAAATTCACAAACAGACATTCATTCGCAGATGCGGATCTTGTCTGAACTCCAGTTGTTGGATTACCAATGACTTGAGAAATTAGATGAGCTCTTGTCCATTTGGTTGTGTGAGGAATTAGATCAAGTGGATCACCAGATTCTTCAGAATCAATAAAATCAGGAGAATGTTGTTCTGTTAATTGTTCAAACGAAGTTGCAATTGGTTCAACAAAGTCGTCGTGATCATAATCTTCAGGATTGGTTGAAGGATTTGTCACTTGAGAGATATTATGAGGTTGAGTATGCAACTTTGAATTATCGGTAGGTGGAGGAGAATCAGATGATGAATTAACATCTGATGATTGTGATGGTGAAGACTCATTGGGATCCATCTGTTTTGTATTTGAACAGGATGGTTCATTTGCATTTACTTCAGATTCAGGAACTTTCTTTGGAACTTGGAAAAATTCTTCAAACAAGATATCCAAATCTTGTGTTGTTGGAGTAGAGAATGATGATTTAACATTTGAAGCAGTCTTTGTTGCGGAAGCTTGTGGACTTTGAAGTTCGGGTCTTGAACTGTGTTGTTCAAGAACCATTCCCGAGAGTTCATCAAATCTAATATTCATACTCTCTTCAATTCTCTTGGTTCTTCGGTTATATACACGATATGCTATCGATTCTCTCGAATAACCGATGAAATATGCATCATCGCCTTTTGGTTCAAACTTTCCCACATTATCTCGATCATTGAGAACATAACATACACATCCAAAAATGTGCAAGAAGTTCACATTGGGCTTTCTTTTGTTTATCACCTCATATGGAGTTTTATCAAACCTCTTATTTATGATTGATCTATTTTGAGTGAAACAGGCAGTAGCAACAGCTTCAGCCCATAGATTCGGAGGCAACTTAGAATAAGCAAGCATTGTTCTAGCTGCTTCAACAAGAGTTCGATTTCGACGTTCAACTACTCCATTCTGTTGAGGTGTCCTGATAGCGGAAAATTGATGAGTAATACCCATGGACTTGAAGAAAGAATCAATCGTTGAATTCTTGAATTCAGTGCCATTGTCTGAGCGAACAATTCTAACTGATGATTTAAGATTTACTTGGGTCTTCTTTATGAAATCAATAATTGCATTCGGAGTATCACTCTTTGCATGAAGAAAGAATACCCAAGTGTAACGAGAATAATCATCAACAATCACAAGAATGTATCGCTTGCCATGGATACTTTGAACTTTCATTGGGCCACACAAATCCATATGTATAAGATGCAAAGGACCTTCAGTACTCAGATACTTCTTTGGTTTGTATGAAGCTTTCTTCATCTTACCAATTGCACAAGCTGGACAAACATGTTCACTTTCATACTTGTAATCCGGAAGTCCTTCAACAAGTTGTTTATCCACGAGAGCATTGATTGTTTGAAAATTAAGATGAGAAAGACGGCGATGCCATAACCATGAATTTTGTGCAGATGCTTTAGAAAGAAGACAAATCTCTGAAGAGTTAGATGGAATGATGTTGAGATCAATAGTGAACAAATTATTGTCTCTTGTTCCAGTAAGAATATCCACACCATCTTCAGTCTGCACTTTGCATTCATATCTCCTGAATAATACTTGAAGATCATTGTCACAAAATTGTCCAACACTAAAAAGATTGTGTCCTAAGCCTTCAACATAAGAAACTCTCTTGATAGTGACTCCATTTTTAACAATGTCTCCATAACCGAGAATAGGAGCGATATGATCATTTCCGAATCTGACGGTTCCCATGAACTTCTCGACAAAGTTTGTAAGAATGGACTTGTTTCCAGTCATATGACGAGAACATCCCGAGTCAACATACCATACACAAATGAGAAATTCCTGCAAGAACAAGGAATATGATTTAGGTACCCATGTAGATTGGGTCCTTGCAGGTTAGAGGGATAACATGCAAGTATACATAAAATTAAACATCAAGCAAAATAACACACAAACAAACTTTTTATTCAAATCACAAACAAACACACATAATTGTTCAAAACACATATACGAATTACAAGCAATGAAAATCCAAGGTTTATACACATGTTTTGGTACAAGCAGGACTAGTCCTAGATGTATTGGCACTACTTTTATAATTTGATCTACGGACAATCCACACTTGTTTCACATTTGTTGTATTCCCATCAAGCTTGACTTTACTAGAAGCATGTAAAAATCTATCCTTAGGAATCCATCTACTGCTACTAGTTAAGCACAAGTCACCTGAAACACGAACAGTTTTCTTGTTAGCAAACAATTTGTTACTTTCGGACTTAACAGGTTTCTTCTTGATGGTTTATGTGGTCTTGTTTACTTTCTTTATATTATTAGGTGACAACCAACCATATTGATCTTTGTACTTAGTTATTCCAGAAAAAGTATCTCTAACCCTTTGTAAAGTGCACTTAGGATTCTTCTGAGAATACCTAGGAAAACTAGAATACCTAACTTGCTGAGGTTGTTTGTTACCTAATGAGAAAATTTCATTCTTAACAATCTTTGGACCACTTCTTGTTTTGACTTCTTTTTGGGACTGAGGTTCAGATTTAACCTTGTATTTCCTAGAAGTCTTTGAATTGTTAGAAACTTTGGGTTCTCTGTTTGGTTTTGGTTTCGAATCTGTCTTAGGTGATTGATTGAACTTCGGTTTTGAAACATTCTTTGGTGATGGTTTGGTCTTTGGTTTTGAATCATTCTTGAGTGATGGGTTGGTCTTTGATTGTTGGGTGGTCTTTGGTCTTTGGATTTGAATCATTCTTGAGTGATGGGTTGGTCTTTGATTGTTGGGTGGTCTTTGGTCTTTGGATTTGAATCATTCTTGAGTGATGGGTTGGTCTTTGATTGTTGGGTGGTCTTTGGTCTTTGGTTTTGAATCATTCTTGAGTGATGGGTTGGTCTTTGATTGTTGGGTGGTCTTTGGTCTTTGGAACTTATCGAATGGGAAAGGTTGTGAAGAGTGTGACTTTGGAATCTTCTTTAGAAAAAATTCATGTTTTTCCTCTTTTTGAACAAAATGTTTTTCAAAATCAGGAGGAAAATCATAATTTCCTTCCAAATAAGTTGATAAATCATCCGTTTCCAATTTCACACTAGCTTCACTTTTCTTAATTGGACAAGGACTTCTCTTGAGTGGAATTGATGCTTTTTCTTTTTCTTTAAAAAATTGAAGTGCTATTTTCTGAAATTGGAATTCAACTTTTAGATCATTAAGTTCCTTTAGCACATTTAATCTCTGATCTCTTTCTTTTTCAAACTTTTGTTTGAAAACATCAATTTCATTCAAGTATGATTGAGTTCCCTCAGAAAACTTGGTAAAAGATTCAGTTTCAGAAGCAATCGGAAAGAAATAATCATCAACATCATGAACATCATATACATCATCTAGATCACCATCAGTTTGAACAGAAACATGCACAACTTGACTCTCAGTTTGTACAGATGCATTCACGATTTCACAAATAGAACGGCCAGTCTGAGTTGATGCTTTCACAACTTCACAAATAGAACAACCAGGTTGTTCACATACTTTGGAGTCAAATTTGGGTTGATCAATAACATAGTGATTTTGAGTCTTTAGATTATCTATTAAAGATTGCTTTTCATCAAGAGACTTTTGCAGATCCTCTATTACCTTTTCCAAAACTTTTTGTGGAACATAAGGTCTCAAGTTTTCAGCTTTTGGAATTGGAATAGTTTCTTCTAAAGGTTTTTCTTTAAAACACTCAAGAATTTCAGGAATTACAGCCTCATGATTTTCTTTTTCATCATTTTCTTTTTCAATTTTATGTGCAGGGTGACTGAAAAAATCATATGACTCATCTATTAACTCATAGTTAAAATAGACTTTTGCACCCTTCTTTAGAAAATCATCAGCCTCAAAATCACTATCATTCGGTCTCACAAACTGGTCAGTCATCCCACATCTCAAGTAAGATTCCTTATATAATGATGGGACTTCTTCTTGTGCTTTGAGCAAATGATTTGGATTGACATAACCTAACCCTGAAGTGAATATTGATTCTGAATTTCTTGGCCTATTCAAAAAGATTTGTTGATATGAACGATTAATCTTATACAACTTGTCTTGATAAGACTTGATTTCAGCTTTAAGCTCATCATTTTCTTTATCAAGTTTTTATTTAAGAGAATCTTTTATACAACACTCATATTTTAGGTCAGAAATTTTGTTTTCAAATTCTGTCAAATCAGGTATAGATTCTTTCAATTTCACATTTAAAGACTCAATGTCCTCAGCCAATGCATTTGCTCGAAACATCTCATTGGTCTTTTCGACTTGAAGTTGTCTGACGGTCTTGCTCAGTTCAAGAACTTTGGTCTCAAGTTCTTGTTGTTCAAGATGCAGTTTAGAGTTTGGAGTAAAAGTGACTGTTGCTTTTTCAGATTTCAAATTCTCAAATTCCTTTTGAAGCAAATCAAATTTACTTTGAAAAACTTTTTCTTTGTCTTCCAAATCTTTCTTTAATTTTAAATTCTTTTTACTCAACTCCATGCAATCTTTTGTTGCTGTTTCACTCATATCCATATAGTGTTTTAACACTGATTTGGGAAGAGTTAGTACCTGATCATCCTCTGAAGAACTTTCCTCAACATCATCCAACTCCTTTGATTTCTTGATCTTCGTCATGAAGCACACATTTGCTGCAAGTTCGTCTGTCTCCTCATCAGAAAGATGTAACCACTTGTCATCTTCAGCGAGAAGAGCAATTCCACTTTCCTCTTGTCTTGCTAGCAAAAGTTTGTACTTATAGTACTCGGAGTTCTTCTGTCGAGGTTTAGTGCAATTGATGGCAAAATGTCCAGTAAGACCACAGTTGTAGCATTTCTTGTCTTCCAAATCTTTCTTTAATTTTAAATTCTTTTTACTCAACTCCATGCAATCTTTTGTTGCTGTTTCACTCATATCCATATAGTGTTTTAACACTGATTTGGGAAGAGTTAGTACCTGATCATCCTCTGAAGAACTTTCCTCAACATCATCCAACTCCTTTGATTTCTTGATCTTCGTCATGAAGCACACATTTGCTGCAAGTTCGTCTGTCTCCTCATCAGAAAGATGTAACCACTTGTCATCTTCAGCGAGAAGAGCAATTCCACTTTCCTCTTGTCTTGCTAGCAAAAGTTTGTACTTATAGTACTCGGAGTTCTTCTGTCGAGGTTTAGTGCAATTGATGGCAAAATGTCCAGTAAGACCACAGTTGTAGCATTTCTTGTCTTCCAAATCTTTCTTTAATTTTAAATTCTTTTTACTCAACTCCATGCAATCTTTTGTTGCTGTTTCACTCATATCCATATAGTGTTTTAACACTGATTTGGGAAGAGTTAGTACCTGATCATCCTCTGAAGAACTTTCCTCAACATCATCCAACTCCTTTGATTTCTTGATCTTCGTCATGAAGCACACATTTGCTGCAAGTTCGTCTGTCTCCTCATCAGAAAGATGTAACCACTTGTCATCTTCAGCGAGAAGAGCAATTCCACTTTCCTCTTGTCTTGCTAGCAAAAGTTTGTACTTATAGTACTCGGAGTTCTTCTGTCGAGGTTTAGTGCAATTGATGGCAAAATGTCCAGTAAGACCACAGTTGTAGCATTTCTTGTCTTCCAAATCTTTCTTTAATTTTAAATTCTTTTTACTCAACTCCATGCAATCTTTTGTTGCTGTTTCACTCATATCCATATAGTGTTTTAACACTGATTTGGGAAGAGTTAGTACCTGATCATCCTCTGAAGAACTTTCCTCAACATCATCCAACTCCTTTGATTTCTTGATCTTCGTCATGAAGCACACATTTGCTGCAAGTTCGTCTGTCTCCTCATCAGAAAGATGTAACCACTTGTCATCTTCAGCGAGAAGAGCAATTCCACTTTCCTCTTGTCTTGCTAGCAAAAGTTTGTACTTATAGTACTCGGAGTTCTTCTGTCGAGGTTTAGTGCAATTGATGGCAAAATGTCCAGTAAGACCACAGTTGTAGCATTTCTTGTCTTCATTCCTTTTCTCCATGACCTTCTTTTCAAACTTTTTCTGATTGTCATACTTCTTCTCACCACCAACAAAATCTTTCTTTTGGATCCTCTGAACATCCTCAACATTCAGCTTCAATTTTTCATACAAGGTGTGAATGGTGAGTTTCCCAAAGTCTGATTGTTGGTTGAGTTGGGTTCCATACACTTGTCATTCCTCTTCCAGATTTTTAATGAATTTGATGTTCAGTTCCATATTGGTTCTTTTCACATCATTCTTTCTAAGCTCATTGATGACATTACAGAATCTGATGTATACTTCATTTAATGGTTCACCCTTCTGTTGCTTGAAAGTTTCATACATGTTCAGAACAGTCGACAATCTTATGGTGTTTGACACATCAGATCCTTCCATCTGCTTCTCCACTTCATCCCATATGTCTTTTCCTGTTTCATAGGAGTCCACATTGCAGTAAATGTCATCAGGAAGTGCTTGGTAAAGATAGGCAATTGCACTTTGATCAGCCTC
This sequence comes from Erigeron breviscapus, assembly GCA_034093135.1. Taxonomy (NCBI): domain Eukaryota; kingdom Viridiplantae; phylum Streptophyta; class Magnoliopsida; order Asterales; family Asteraceae; genus Erigeron; species Erigeron breviscapus. The sequence continues at coordinate 12,150,310 of CM067168.1, read as the reverse complement.
AACTCTATTTTTCTGATCTGCATTCCAACTCTCTTCAGGTAAAGCTTCTCCATTAACAGGGTTCTTTGGAATTTCAGGACCATCTTTGTATGATTTCCTCAAGAGTTTTCCATTCTTCTGTCTGTCTATCCAGTTCAGAAACCTTTTCTTCCATTGAGGATAAGAACCTCTAAACAAGACAGGAGGTCTTCCTTCAGAACCAAGTGCTAAAGCTTCCCTTGAAGCCATTTCAAATAAATTCCAAAAAAAATTGAAAAATTTTCTATTTTAACTAGATGCAGAGCTTAGACCTCTGCAAATAGAACAAGTAATAGCAAGTCTTAGCCAATGATCTCTGCAAGCACTAGTAAACACTAGATGACAAAATAGACGGTTACTGTTCGTCTTCTTCGTTCAGCCAAACCTTCAAATGCAGAGAAGACTGTAAATCTTCAATTTCTCCTTCATTTTTGCGAATTAAAGCTCGTATTTTATATCAAAATGATCAGGAAAACAATGCGCACAAATCCTTGAACAAATTAGAATGCTAATTTCAACTAGAATTCAAACCCACTCGAACATGCGATTTGCCGAGCTCGAGCAAAAACAACTCAAATGATGAAATTAACTTCTGAAATTGATAACGAAGGATGATATACTGATTATAAATCGATCGGTGAACAAAATTCAAACAAACACACACTTAATTTGTAGAAATCACTCAAACAGTGATCTCCGCAAATGAACCTTTCAGAAAATAAGCCAAATTCTGAAATTAAGCACAAATTAAGCTTGTATTAAGCTTGTGGATCGTTCAGCAACTCTGATTGTGCTCTGATACCAATTGTAAAGTTAAGAATTTGAGCTTATGTGTGTGTAAGTGTGTGTAACAATGGTGGTTGGAAGAGAGAGAAAGTAGAGAGAGAAAGTGTGTTTGGCTGGAAGATTAGTTTACATAAAATGGGGTGAAAGGTTACGTTTTGCATTATGGAGGGGGTTTATATACCTATATACATATTACAATATGCCCCCTTCCATACTTAGATATTTACATTGTAAGTACAAGAGATACAAATCAACTACTACATTTTTATATTTCTAACAGTTTTGAAGATCCATTTAGAACCTACAGGTTTGGATTCTTCAGGAAATTCAACCAAGTCCCAAACGTCATTATGTTGTATGGAATTTAGCTCTCAAATTATGGCTTCATTCTACTAAGTGGTTTGATCGCTATTAATGGCTTCTTGGTAAGGAATAAGATCAGTAAGCTTTCCAATGTCCTCAACTTCAGTTAAATAAGTTATGAAATCATCAAAATTTATGGTCTTGCGTGACCTAGATGATCTCCTGAGTTGATTTTTAGGTTCAGTAAGGAAGATGCTTTAGCATTAGTAGTAAGATGCTTTGCTTTAGCATTATTAGTAAAATGCTTTGCTTTAGCATTATTAATAAGATGCTTTATCATTAGTAGTATCCTGATTAGGAGTTAGAATTTTGATTAGGAGAAGGTGGATCGGTGATATTAGGAGCAGCGTTGGGTACAAGAGGAGTTATCGGAGGAGTAATAATAACCGACGAGTGGTTTCCCCGCTTCTTGTACTTCATACAAATCTTAAGTTATGATTTGTCGTGCTCCCACTGATCTCTTAGTTCTCGACAAACGTGGCATGATGCGTGTCAATAATGCTAGTAGTGTAGGAAAGACAGTAAAACTAACAGCCTCATCTTTCATATATTTTAGACTCAGTTTCCTTTCTGTCCAGGAGTCTTAGGGACAGATTCTAATGAAACTCTTATTGAGTATATGAAAAGCTGTTTTAAGGCCTCAGTTCAAAAGAAAGTAGGTAAGTTAGTGTTGACAAGCATACTTGTCACCATGTCAATTAAGGTTCTATTTCTCCTTTTAGCAACATAAATATTGTTGAGGAGAACCAGTCATGATGTATTGGTTAGTTATGTCCTATTCCTTTCAAAATTTATGGAAAGAACTAGGAACTTGACCAATATCAGTATGTCTACCATAATACTTACCTTCTCTATCTGATCTCACAACTTTTATTTTACGATCAAGTTGTTTTAAAACCAAAGTTTTAAGATCAATAAAAGTCTCTAAGGGTTCAAATCAGATATAGGTGTATATAACGCGAATAATCGTTAATGTAATAAATGATGTATGTCCTAAGATGGATGCAGGATAGGGGCCACTAATATCAGAGTGAATTATTTCCAACAGGTTGGAACTTCTAGTGGCTCCTTTCTTAATCCCTTTAGCCATTTTTCCTTTGAGGGACTGAATACATGTTTCAAAATCACTAAAGTCAAGAGAATGTAATATTCCATCCTTTATGAGTCGTATCATGCAAACTCGTGAGATGTGGCCAAGATGTTTATGCGACATTATGGAGGAATTCTCTAATTATTTAGGTGATTTTGTCTTTGTTTTAGTTATGTCATCAATATTAGGAGACAACAAAGACTGTGACAAATTATGATCTAGTTCTAACTTATACAACAATCCATCCAAGAAACCAGGACCACGTAATGCATTATTATGAGTAATGGCAATCTCGCCGTAACCATGAATTATTACATAACTTTCAAGGTCTTAGACTAGAAAAATAGATACAAGGTTCCGAGAAATTCTCAGTACACATAAAATATCTACTAGTCTAATACACTTTCTAGTATTTATATGTAAATCATAAGTCTCCATGGTTTCGACATATAAGAGATCAACCCTTCCAACTCTAAGCTTTCTTTGGTCATTTGATAGCTTCTGGATTGTATGAAATCCTTGTATTGAGTCAATCACATTAATCATAGAACTAGAATCACTCACACATGTATTAATAGGTACATCAAACATAAAATAATCAAATATTACAGGAAATAAGTTACCTTTCTCAGCTAGCTACTCCTTGATTTTAGGGCAATCTGGGCACAATCAGACTTTGTAGTTAGGATTGCTCGTCAAGGACTTAAAGCTAGAGGCAGCAGCACCATGATTATCCTTTTGAACTTTACTTGCAATTTTATTACTGTTATTATCCTTCCTCTTAATGGAGTTAGCAGTGATAGTAAGGTGAACAGCTTCATATTGGCCCAACTTAAGGCGACCATTTTCTTGCACACACATTGCGATTAGTTCACTCATCGACCATTTATCCTTCATAGCGCTATATTTAATTTTGAAGGAGTCGAAATGAGCAAGCAATGAGGTCATTATAAAATGCACAAGAAAATTGTCAAAGACAATGTAATATTCCATCCTTTATGAGTCGTATCATGCAAACTCGTGAGATGTGGCCAAGATGTTTATGCGACATTATGGAGGAATTCTCTAATTATTTAGGTGATTTTGTCTTTGTTTTAGTTATGTCATCAATATTAGGAGACAACAAAGACTGTGACAAATTATGATCTAGTTCTAACTTATACAACAATCCATCCAAGAAACCAGGACCACGTAATGCATTATTATGAGTAATGGCAATCTCGTCGTAACCATGAATTATTACATAACTTTCAAGGTCTTAGACTAGAAAAATAGATACAAGGTTCCGAGAAATTCTCAGTACACATAAAATATCTACTAGTCTAATACACTTTCTAGTATTTATATGTAAATCATAAGTCTCCATGGTTTCGACATATAAGAGATCAACCCTTCCAACTCTAAGCTTTCTTTGGTCATTTGATAGCTTCTGGATTGTATGAAATCCTTGTATTGAGTCAATCACATTAATCATAGAACTAGAATCACTCACACATGTATTAATAGGTACATCAAACATAAAATAATCAAATATTACAGGAAATAAGTTACCTTTCTCAGCTAGCTACTCCTTGATTTTAGGGCAATCTGGGCACAATCAGACTTTGTAGTTAGGATTGCTCGTCAAGGACTTAAAGCTAGAGGCAGCAGCACCATGATTATCCTTTTGAACTTTACTTGCAATTTTATTACTGTTATTATCCTTCCTCTTAATGGAGTTAGCAGTGATAGTAAGGTGAACAGCTTCATATTGGCCCAACTTAAGGCGACCATTTTCTTGCACACACATTGCGATTAATTCACTCATCGACCATTTATCCTTCATAGCGCTATATTTAATTTTGAAGGAGTCGAAATGAGCAAGCAATGAGGTCATTATAAAATGCACAAGAAAATTGTCAAAAACTTCCATTTTAGGACTCTTAAACTTATGAGTCATGTCAGTCTTCTTCATTATGTGTTCACAAATACTGCTATTTCCTTTGTAATTAAGCTACTTGCATACGCCTTATACATTCCCTCGGATACTATGATTGATGAAGTTCTTGACTGATGTGACCAATTTATACCCATCGCCCACATCGTTATTGGCCTTTTTACTATATGTTTTTAGTCGATTTTGCTGGCATTTGGCGCGTTTATGGGTTTTGTTAGTGGTTTCAGGTTCTAAACAGGTGACGTTTCCACTTGGTGCAATTTCGAGTAATTTTGAGGCCATGAAGTTGATTAGAGAGTTCGAGAGGTGAAAAGAGATTGAAAATATGCAAGTCTTCATGTGTTGATGTGTGGCTTCGGACCAGTGTATTCACACTGCGACGCAGTGGTGAGGTTACTATCCCACTGCGCCGCAGTCATCCTTTACCAACGAGCACAAATGGGCAGTAAGATTGCACTGCGACGCAGTGGGATATGCATGTGCCCACTGCGCCGCAGTCATCCTTTACCAACGAGCACAAATGGGCAGTAAGATTGCACTGCGACGCAGTGGGGGCATTACTCGCCCACTGCGCCGCAGTGAAGGGACGGTTCTGAAAGGTTTTTGGGCAGCTTTTGCACCAATTGAAGGGAGGTATAAATAGAAAAATAACCTAATTCCCAAACTATCAAATATTCTTTCTAGGAGCTGCACTACAGGGGAACCCTTCAAGGATCAATTCAAGATTTCATCATCTTCTGATTCGTTGAAGATTCACGTGCACCCATCTAGATCGTATCTACCTTATTGTCTTGCAATTTCTTTTCCTCAAACGATTGGTACATCATGTTCTTCCTTGATTTTGATTGTAATTTCAATTTAATCATGAGTGGCTAATCTTTCAATTGTCCACCTTGATGAAACTAGACGAATGATGTGATTGCTATATATTTTAATTCAAAGAGTTGATTTCAATTATCGTTGTGTCGAGATCTTGATGATTTAATTCCTTTATTTGTATTAATTTGATATTGGTGGCATGTGTGTTCTTCGTTAGTGGTACTAGTCGAATGCATATGTGATTTTCAACGGTTGCTTGTCTATGAGCAATTATCACTAGTTCATGGTATGATAGTGAATGTCATTTTAGTAAAAGGAATAATTTTGTCAACGTGTTTTGTAACGGTTGGTGGTACCACGTTATTTTCACATAGGCGCAATTGGTAATTTGATAGTCAAGCAAACTAATTGTTGGTAAGGTTGTCTAGGCATTGGTGGTACCGGCTTAGGTAATTAAACTAGCAACTTAGGTGTTTGGGTGATTTGTGAGCGGTTGGTGGTACCACGCGAGCATTTTATCCTTTCACGATTATCTTGTCAACTCTTACTGAATTTGGTCTTAATTGAATGCAATCATGTTTGAAGTCTAGCGAAGTCAAGGTGGATGATCTTTACCATTATTGTTTGAGTTTACCTTTACTTTATGCGTTTTGTCTTTAAAAGTTATTGTCGAAGAGAGAATCAAAGCAACACCCTTTTTCCAAACCATTTTACTAAACAATTGATTCAAACCAATCCCCGTGAACGAACCTGGACTTACTTTATAACTATATTGCATACGATCGGGTCCACTGCCCGATAGTGTGTAGTAGTGAGTTTCAAGGTATTTCTAGTTTTAATTTTTAAACTCGATTTAGCACATCAAGTTTTTGGCGCCGCTGCCGGGGATTGTGCGCTGTTTTAGTTGTTAATTTAGTGGTTTGATCCTTCCTCATGCGTGAGGAAGTTATTTGCTTTAATAGTTTAGTTTTTCTTTTCTTATCTTATCACAGGTGCAGTTGACGTGTTTGGTTAGTTGTGTTTTGCAGGTCTACTTTCTAGTTGATGAACTTGCGGTCTTCAGGTTTACCTCTTAATAGCCCTTTGAGAACACCAACAAGACGTAGGTTTAACTACACAACACCAACACCATTCTCACCTATTGCTAGACCCACTCCTGATTCTGACGAGGAGGGGTTCTATTTGGAAGAATTTTTCAATCTTGAAGTTAAGTTAGAGGAGACAATGGGAGACGAAGAAAGGGACCCGAATGATATACGGTATGGCGAGAGGGTTCGTACTATTCCTGCCAACCGTGGTAGCCCTATAAGACCTCCAGCCATTGGTCATGATTTCAATCTGAAAGGTAATCATCTTAAAAGCATTGAGGAGCAACAGTTTGATGGTAAAAGGAAATGGGATCCATACCAACATTTGGAAAGGTTTGAAAAGTTGGCACGGTTATATCAATACGGGCAGAACCAAATGAATGCCGTTAAACTTGAGACATTTCCAATGTCCATTACCGGTGATGCTCTTGATTGGTTTAATGATCTACCGGAAAATTCCATAGCAACTTGGGACCAACTCAAGCAAGCTTTCATTGGTGAGTTCTACTCACTTAGAACTCAAAGGAAGTTGGAGAATTTGATTAGGTCTTTTGCCCAAGATGAAGATGAAGATGTGGTGGATGCATGGATCCGATTCAAGGAGATGTTGAGGAATTGCCCGGGCCATAACATGACTAAGGAGCAATATGTTGAGCTCTTCTTTGATGGCCTAGATAAGAAGTCTAAGCGAGAGTTAGGATATGCTTTTGGGGGTGGTTTTAACAAAATTACACCAAATGAGGGTTTTGAAATCTTGGAATCCATGGCAAAGGACAATGCAAATATGGACGATGATAGATTTTTGAAGAATGAGAGAAGATTAAAGAGAGGCACTAGCCAAGGTAGAGTTGCAAAGGTTGAGGCTAGTCATGATTCGGGAATGATAGGAGAGATTAGAGCGCTATCGGAGCGCATGGAAAAGGGATTTGCTATGCAAGAGAGTCGGTTTGGGGCATTGAAAGGGATGTAAAGGTAGTAGCGGATGGATGTGATCATTGTGGTAACATGCATTATTCCGATGAGTGTCCCAATCGGGGACCCGAAGATGTGAGTTACATCCAGAATCAACAACAAGGGAGCTACCAACGCAATACCGGTTTCCAGAACCGCACTTCAGGTAATCCTTCTTATAACTCTTCTTTTCCTACTAATAATTCTCGTTTTTCAGGAAATAGATGGCAAAGGGATAACTTTCAAAGTCAGCCACAACAACAAACTCAACAAGGACAAGGATCTGGATCTTCGTCTTCTAATGCCGATCCAAATGCCGAGTTGAGGGAGATGATGAAACAATTGGTAAGTAATCAGGCTGAAACTAACACTAGTATTAAGATGATTCGGGATGATACCAAGGCATTGAATGAGAGGTTGGATAGGATTGATGGCAAGGTTGAGATAAATATGAAGAATCAATGTGTCAATTTTAAGGATCTTGAGAGTAGGATGGCTGCACTTTCTAGGCCTCATGGTACTTTGCCTAGCAATACTCAACAGAATCCTAAGCCTCAGTTTAGCATGGGACCGAATCAAGGACATAATTCGGGGCAGAAGTACACTCCACCTCAAGCCCGTAATGAGGAAGCCAAGGCCATCACAACTCGTACAGGTAAATCTTATGACCCTCCTACTATGCCTAATATTGCTGTTTCAGATGTTCAGGATTCAGGAGCTATTGATGATGAAGTGGATGAGGAGATTGAGATGGAGGAGAATCCGACCGTGAAGACTCCGGTCACTCCACCAGAACCGGTTATGGAACCCGAGGTTAAAGCTTATAAACCAAAAGTTCCATTTCCACAACGGTTCAGGAAGGCTAAACTAAAGGAACAATATAACAAGTTTGTTAAAATGATTTCTAATGTTCATATTAATGTTCCTTTAGTTGATTTGATACAGGGGATGCCTCATTATTCCAAGTTCATTAAGGAACTTGTGACGGATAAAGGAAAGATGGAGGAGGCAAAAGCTACTTTTCTAAATGCCGAGTGTTCTGCTATCTTGCAGAACCGCATACCGCCTAAGCTTGAAGACCCAGGGAGTTTTCTGATTACTTGCTCTATTAGAACCATTATTTGTAAGGCTTTAGCCGATTTAGGTGCTAGTATCAATTTGATGCCTTACTCGGTTTGGAGTAAGTTGGCCTTAGGAATCCATCGCCCGACTCGCATGAGTATTAGGCTTGCCGACCACTCATTTCAGTATCCCATGGGGATTGCTGAAAATATTAGAGTCAAAGTGGGTCATATTGTTTTCCTAGTTGACTTTGTTATTCTAGAGATGGAGGAGGATGCCCAGGTACCCCTTATTCTTGGACGACCTTTCCTAAATACCGCGGATGCTATCATCCGTGTGAAGGATAAGGAAATTTCTTTGGGTGTGGGTACGGATAGGATTGTTTTCAATGTTGAGAGGTCTATTAAGCATTCTTATTCTAATGATGAGTCATGTTTCAGGATTGATGTGATTGATGATGCTTTGGACCGAGAATTTCAGGAGTTGATGGAGACCGATATGGGAGATGAGGAGATTGCTTATCTAGGAGCTGGAGAAATTTCTGATGATGCTTTGTTTGCTGAGGTTATGGCACTTAGCTTGGATGAGACACCTCCAGTGGATGAGAGCTTTGAGAGAGTTGTTGCCGATGGAAGCTCATTGGTACCTAATTCAGTTGATGTACCACCTACAGATTTGGAGCTTAAGCCATTGCCTGCCCATTTGGAGTATGCTTACTTGGTAGGTGAATCTTCTCTACCAGTGGTTATCTCGTCCTCCTTATCGAGTGACGAGAAAGATTGTCTCTTGACCGTGCTTCGAGCCCATAAGCGGGCTTTTGCTTGGAAGACTACCGACATTCCAGGTATTAGTCCTAACTTTTGTCAGCACAAGATTGATTTTATCGATGATGTTAAGCCCGTTGTCCAGCGACAAAGGAGGCTAAATCCTAATATGAAAGAAGTGGTCAAGAAAGAAGTTATTAAGTTGTTAGATGCAGGGATCATTTTCCCTATTGCTGATAGTCCTTGGGTTAGCCCAGTTCATTGTGTGCCCAAAAAGGGGGGTATGACGGTTATAGAGAATGAGAATAGGGAACTTTTGGCTACTAGGACTATAACGGGTTGGCGGGTGTGTATTGACTACCGTAAGCTAAATGATGCCACCCGAAAGGATCACTTTCCATTGCCTTTCATTGATCAGATGTTGGAGAGATTAGCAGGTAATGAGTATTTTTGTTTCCTTGATGGGTTTTCCGGGTACTTTCAAATACCCATTGATCCAAAGGATCAAGAAAAGACCACTTTTACGTGCCCCTTTGGCACTTTTGCTTATCGGCGAATGCCGTTTGGTCTATGTAATGCCCCGGGCACCTTTCAAAGGTGCATGATAGCTATATTCCAGGACATGCTTGAAACCTCCATGGAGGTCTTCATGGATGATTTCTCAGTTTTTGGTGACTCATTTCGTACTTGCTTGAATAATTTAGATAAGATGTTGGAAAGGTGTGAGAGGGCACAACTTGTGTTGAATTGGGAGAAATGTCACTTCATGGTGACCGAGGGTATTGTGCTAGGTCACAAAGTGTCTAAGGCCGGGATAGAGGTTGATAGGGCTAAGATTGATGTTATAGCCAAACTACCCCCGCCTTCCAATGTGAAAGGGGTAAGGAGTTTTCTTGGACATGCCGGTTTTTACCGCCGTTTCATTAAAGACTTTTCTAAGATTACTCGTCCTATGACCCACTTGTTGGAGAAGGACATCCCTTTTGTATTTAATGATGCTTGTTTAAGTGCTTTTCAGGTGCTAAAGGAGAAGTTGACCAATTCACCTATCATGGTCGGGCCGGATTGGGAATTGCCCTTTGAATTGATGTGTGATGCTAGTGATTTTGCTGTGGGAGCCGTGCTTGGGCAAAGGGTTGATAAGCATTTCAAGCCCATATACTTTGCTAGCAAAACATTGAACCCCGCCCAGCAAAATTACACCACAACCGAGAAGGAGTTGCTTGCCGTGGTTTTTGCTTTTGATAAGTTTAGATCTTATTTGGTGTTAAGTAAGACCATAGTTTTCACAGACCATTCAGCCCTAAAGTACTTATTTTCCAAACAAGATGCTAAACCCAGGCTTATCCGATGGATCTTGTTGTTACAAGAGTTTGATATTGAGATCAAGGATAAGAAAGGGGCTGAAAACTTGGCTGCCGACCATTTGAGTCGATTGGAAGATCCTCACCGGGAGGAACTTCGTGATGGGGAGATCAATGATCACTTCCCTGATGAATGTTTAATGTTTATATCTAATTCTGATGATGCTCCTTGGTTTGCATACATTGCTAATTATTTGGTTGCAGGTGAGATACCAAATGACTTCACGCATCAACAGAAGAAGAAGCTCATTTCCGATGCCAAATACTATTTTTGGGATAGCCCATACCTGTTTCGTGTTTGTGCAGATGGTATGGTGAGGAGATGTGTTGCTGGAGCTGAGACTCGGGAGATTCTGGATGCTTGTCACTATGGTCCAACTGGAGGTCATTACGGTCCTTCAGTTACAGGTAAAAAAGTGTTTGATGCAGGTTTCTATTGGCCCACCATTTTCAAGGAGGCTCAAACTTTGGTGGAAACTTGTGACATTTGTCAGAAACAAGGAAACATTACTAAGCGGGATGAGATGCCCCAACAGAGCATTCAGGTATGTGAGGTTTTCGATATTTGGGGTATAGACTTCATAGGACCATTCCCATCGTCTAATAAGTGCCTATATATTCTTGTCGCCGTTGACTACGTGTCTAAGTGGGCCGAAGCCAAGGCTTTGCCCACGAATGATGCTAGGGTAGTGATTGATTTCCTTAAACAATTGTTTTGCCGATTTGGTTGCCCTAGAGCCTTGATTAGTGACCGAGGAACCCACTTTGCAAATAATCAATTAGCTAAGGTCATGAAAAGATATGGTGTTGTGCATTATTTCTCTACTTCCTATCATCCACAAACTAGTAGACAAGTAGAAAACACCAATAGGGCGTTGAAGAGAATTTTGGAGAAAACTGTGGGAGATAACCCTAAGGCATGGTCAAAGAAGTTGGATGACGCCTTGTGGGCATTTAGGACGGCTTACAAGACGCCGATTGGCACCACGCCATACCGGTTGCTCTATGGTAAGACTTGCATTTACCCATTGAGATAGAGCATAAGGCTTATTGGGCGTTGAGGAATTTAAACTTGGATATGATGGAAGCCGGTGAACTTAGGATGTTGCAACTTCATGAGCTCGATGAACTTAGGTTAGGAGCTTATGAAAATTCAAGGCTTTACAAGGAGAAGACTAAAGTTTACCATGACAAAAGAATCCGAAGGAAGGAATTTAAGGTTGGAGCTAAGGTTTTGTTGTTTCTGTCTAAGTTTAAGATCAAGCAGCCTAAGCTTACTTCTAGGTGGATAGGACCCTTTATAATCAAGCATGTTTATCCATCGGGATATGTGGAGTTGTTCAAGAGGGATGGTGAAGGATCTTTCATTGTTAATGGCCATAGACTTAAATTGTACTTGGAAGAAGAACAAGTAGACGGGATAATCGAGGAGATCCCCGTTTTTGAATTGGATACTTGAAAGGTAGTCGAGTCTAGCTAACGACTCGTAAATAAATTAAGCGCTTCTCGGGAGGCAACCCGTGTTATTTTTGTTGCATTTTATTTTCATTTTACTAGTTAGTTTGATTTTGTTTTGTCAAGAAATGTGCAGGTGCGATTTTGAGGTCATGCGGATGGCGGTAAGTACATTTCAAGAATTTTTCTAAGGAAAAAATGGGGGGGTTGTCACCAGTAGATATGTACTGCGACGCAGTGGTGAGGTTACTATCCCACTGCGCCGCAGTCGATTGTTACTGGACTTTAGGAGCAAAAATGCCCCACTGCGATGCAGTGGGGGAGCCTGATTACCACTGTGCCGCAGTGGCCCCTTTGACCGGTCAACCAGATGTATATGTATTATTGCCAGTCAAATTGTGGGAGTACTTTTACCACTCAATTCTTATCAGTATCCTTCTTTTCTCTCATACTTTCAAACCGATCTAAATACAAAGACCTCCCTTTTGCTCTCAAATTCTCCATTTAATTCTCATATCTTGCATTTTTCTTCCTCTTTGTCTTAGATTATCATCTTTCTTTCAGTATCATGGGAAAAGAGGTAAGATTTCTTGACTTTTCTTTTTATTTTCTTTAATTTTTGATTTTTGATTTTTAGGCTTTTAATTTTCAATTAATTCTTGGGTTGTGTTAGTCATGGGCTATTGATACCAAAGTGGTGTTTAATTTTTCGATTCTAACACTTGTTCATCCGAATTTGAGATAAACTTAAACTAGGTTTTTGAAAATTTTTGGGGTTTTTTGATGGACAAGTGTGGGGGAGGTTAATGTTAGCCTAGTTGTTGTTACATTGTTGAAATATAGTAGTTTGTTGGTTTGGTTGTACCCCTTTTGCTGAAAGTTGTGATGAACATCAAGAGCTTGCCCAGTAAACCATGCCACTGCGCCGCAGTGGTGGTGTATGTGTGCCACTGCGCCGTAGTGGCAACCTTCTGACCTGCACGTGACTATTGCCTCACTGCGCCGCAGTGAGGACCACCCAGTCCCACTGCGACGTAGTGGGAAGTTTCTGTCCAAAATGTGTGATTGAAGATTTATGTCATGTCAGTTTTGCATTCCGTTTCTCATGTTTGTTTATTTTATTGGTTGTGTTTACAGTCCGCAACTCAGAGGAGGCAGATGGAAGTTGGTCAAGGAAGCGGGACTGGTTCCAAGAGGGCTAGGCAAGAGCCGGAAGTGCCTGATTTGAAGTTTGGAGAGCGCGATATGGATGAAGCACACGCATGGTTAGCGTTCGATGGGGCTAGGCAACCCCATAAGAACAACTTTTTGAATAATCTCTTCGCTCTACATCGTCAGGTAGTTTGCCCTCCTAAATATCTTGACCCAATTTTTGCTAGAAATTATGGGATACAGGAGGATATCCGTCGGTGGTTTCGTATTGAGGTTCCAATCGGTGACCAGGTGGTTAGTTGTGATATGTGGCATCACATTTTCCATAATCGGGAACCATGTTTTCGTGAACTCTGTCTTGAGTTTTATTCTACTTTGAAGTTGACCAAGGAGCTTAATAAAGTCAACGATATTTTTGAGGAGCGGGTAGTAACTTTTTTCTGCGGGGGACAACCTAGAAAGTTATCTATTCCGGAATTTGGTTTTTATTGTGGTATGTATACGAGGAACCAGTTAGATAGTCAGGAATTTAGGGCTTTGTTGAGAAAGGGGTTGTATGTGAAATAGGATTTGGGGGATGGAGAGTCGATAACTCAGTATTGGACTCGTATTTCGGGACACGCTTGGCCCTCTGGTGGCTCTGGTAGTGTGTCTAAGATTAGAAGTGTCAAGCTGAGGATGTTGCATAGGATAATTGTCACGTTTCTGGTACAAAGGTCCACCCATTGGGACAAGGCGTACCAGCTAGATTTATGGCTGATTAAGTTGTTTACTGAGGGGGCACCGAGGAGGTTTGCTTTGGCCCCGATGGTTGTTCTGGATAGGATGGTGAATCACTCGGATTCAAAGTTGGTGCTTGGGCATTTTATCACCCGTATTTACAAGAGGATGGGGGTGTTTGATACTGATATATGCCATGAGGGATTGTCTTTGCCGGTTAGTCAGGAGCATCTAACTGAGAAGGAGTTGATCATCGCCAAGATAGTGAAGAAGCCGAAGAAGAATGAGCAGGCTAGGTTGTTGGACGATACGGGTGTTATCGCTGCACCGCCTCCTGAGGTGGAGGATTCTGATGATGAGGAGATGGGGGATGCTCCTCAGGAGCCTCAGAGGAGGCGGGGCCGTCCTAGTATTGACTTGACTGATTTAGGGTCCCAGCTGCAGCAGATTATGGATGGGCAGCAGGCTAGCCGCCAGGCTTTTGATGATTATCAGCGGCGCATGGACCAGGATATGACTTGGATGGGATCGCAGCAGGCCCACACCAACTATACCCTTGATTATTATCAGCCTATGTGGGACGCTCAGTACTATGGACAGCCGTTTGTTCCTGATACTCCTATCCCTGAATTTTCACCACCACCTATTCATGTCCCTACATATCGTCAGGGGGGCAGTTCTTTCTTCCCACATGATCTTGGTGGATCTCCTCGTGGTCCTGTGCAGTTTGGGTCTTTTGGAGGCAGGTCTTCTGTTGATGCAGGTACTAGTGCAGATTGGAGACCATGGACTAGTGGACCGTCTGGTGGAGATGCTGGTGGTTCTGGGGGATTCGTTGGTGGGTCATCTTCTTTTCAACCTGGTTTTGTTGCAGGATCTGGATCGGGTTTTGGTGGTGGACCTTCTGGAGGAGATGTTGGCGCCTCTAGTTCCGGTCAAGAGGGGGAGCGAACTTGGGTCACCGATCTTTTTGATACATCCGGTCTTCCCTATGGCTATCATGGCCAGTTTCAGTGATGATGATCATGTGGTGTAATGAGGCTCCTATGTGCTTGGTTATGATTTGGATGACTGTTATTTATTTATTTTTGTTTGGTATCCACCCTACGGGGTGATGAAACATTTGTACTCTTTTCTTTTCTTTTGTTTCTTTAATTTTCTGCATGAGACTGTAGATTAGTTTAATTTTTGTATGGATATTTGGTTGTGCTTGCTATTTGAGGTTGGACAGGTCTATCCGTTTGATGCCAATACCTAGTGGAACCCAAGTGTGGGGGGAGGACCAGTTGGATTTGTTTGATTGTGTGATCGTGTTAGTAGCTCACTATGATGTCATGTGCATATGCTGGCAGTAAGTTCAGCGCTATATTTTTGATTGGCATCTTTATTGACATTGTTCACACACAGTCCTTATTCCGGTATGTGCTCTGATTTTTCTATGTTGCTTACCCCTATTTACCTTTGTTTGACCGAATATGGACATTGAGGGCATTGTCCATCTTAAGTGTGGGGGGGTGGCAAATAGGTTTAAGCTACCGGGTTTATCTCTTTTGTTGTTTTGCCATTGAGATTTTAACCGTTCTTGTGGATGTGTCCCTCTCGTAGGTTTTTGGGTTTTATCCAAGAATAAGGGTTCTATCTTGAACTCTGAACTATGATGTGCATGTTTGAGAACTGGTTGCTTTCAATTTGGTGGAATGATAGAAGGTGATATGGTTTTGAAACTTGAGTTGAGCTTGTCCTTGTGGTAAATTGCTTTTGTCACTTAATTCATAATAATTTAAAAAAAAACAAAAAAAAAAAAAAAAAAAAAAAAAAAAAAAAAAAAAAAAAAAGAAAAAAAAAAAAAAAAATAATAATTTAATGAGCAATTTTACTACAAATTTTTCCTTGGTAAAAGTTTAATCGGCGAAATGTGTTCTGAACGGTTATGGGGCTTATCCTTTTGGATTAATAACATTACTTGCATACTCAAAATTTCCCAAACACCTAAAGTTGTGAGATTCATTGTTCATATTTAGATGTGCTAGGTGTTTACGGTTTTGGTTTGATTGCCTTGTAATTTGTCCCTCTCTTAGGCTCTTGGATTTATTCGGGAGTAAGGGTTCCATTTCGAACTCTGCACTAAGATGTGCGAATTTGAGGTTAATTTATTCCATTTCCTGGTTCTTTTCGTTGATTTGAGTGTGCCGGTGATGTGTTGAGCTAGAACTTGGCCTTGTGATCGTGACGAGACCGCAGTGAGATCACTTTTGTGATTAAAGTACATCGGATGACGAATTGGCATATAGGTTTGACCCATACTTTTCTTTCTTGCTTTATTTTCACTTTTCCTTTTGTATATTCATACCCTTACTATACTTATACTCACTTCTCTTATACATCTTTTTAACTTAGCCTTTTCCATTGAATATATACACTCATTTATGTAAACTCTACCTAATTATACCTTACTTTACCGATAGTCTAATCTGGGGGGCCTTTGATTGCTGTTGGTTGGTTTGCACGGTTTGTGAGAGTTTTGGTGGTTGATTGATTGGATTATGCTTTGAATTGGGGAAGACGTAGATTGGTTTAAGTATTCGGGAATGTGTTGGATTGTTCAAAAGAAAGTAAGTGTGTTAGACATTGTTCATCATTGTAAGAGGGTGCCTACTAGTAGAGTAAAAGTGGTTCAAAAAAAAAAAAAAAAAAAAAAAAAAAAAGTGAAAAATTGAAAAAATAAAACAGAAAAAATAAAAAAAATAAAAGAAAAAAGAACTTGGGCTACTAGTGGGTACTTCTCATTTTTATATGTCTAAAGTTTTGTTGTATCATTAAGAATGGAAGACTTGGTTGATCTTAAGTTGTTTGAAGTTGATACACCACAATGGTGTCGAGTTTGCTTGGTATTTTTGAGGTGTCTTGGCGGATGAGCAATTTATGGGTTCATGGTTTGTTGGCAATCAATGGTACGGGTTTTTGATTAGACTATTTTGTTCATATTTTATACTCACCTTATACTTTTGATTGTTTCCTTTCATTTCTAACCTACACTCCCTCACCCATGGTAAATATCCATTACTCATACCTTAGCCTAACTATACAACCAACTTATATGCCATATTTTGATGATGTACTTGGTGCTTACGCCATGTCGGTGGAGCTATGATCCTCGTTCAAGCCTATGGTAAGATATGCATCACGACTGCGCTATGAGTGATTCTTGATATATTCAACCCCAAAAGTAAGTTCGTTGGAGTTCAATGATATTGATAGGTTCGTTTGTTTCACTTGTGCATAGTCGTGTTATTGAGGCTTGTGGATTGTTCAGATATTGTCAAACATTTCGGGTTTTCATTTAAGATTAAAACTGCTTCACCCAACTTCTTTGTCATTGACATACTCGGTGTTGCTTCTTTTTGATACTCGTAATTGTTTATTTAGCTTCTTTGCCAAGGATTACTTTTTCTTTAAATGTTGGATTTGCTTGAGGACAAGCAATGCTCAAGTGTGGGGGGATTTGATGTGACCAATTTATACCCATCGCCCACATCGTTATTGGCCTTTTTACTATATGTTTTTAGTCGATTTTGATGGCATTTGGCGCGTTTATGGGTTTTGTTAGTGGTTTCAGGTTCTAAACAGGTGACGTTTCCACTTGGTGCAATTTCGAATAATTTTGAGGCCATGAAGTTGATTAGAGAGTTCGAGAGGTGAAAAGAGATTGAAAATATGCAAGTCTTCATGTGTTGATGTGTGGCTTCGGACCAGTGTATTCACACTGCGACGCAGTGGTGAGGTTACTATCCCAC
>CM067168.1:12102593-12131948 GCA_034093135.1 Erigeron breviscapus | reverse complement strand
GGTGTTAGGATATTTACACTTGTGTACTATCTTGGTTCCGCAACAACCTTGTAATTTGTTTAACATCAATAAATTAATTACACTTGAAAAATACATATTGTCTCACCAATTTACTTTACAAGTATTTACATTATTGCATTGTCATTTACTTATTGTCACCTTTATAAGTAAACAATCCAGAACTTGGTATACACTCATTGCAACTGGTCGTCTCCAGTTCAGTGTTTATATTGCAAAGTTAACTCACCATCGACATAGAGGTGTCTTCAGTTAGTACCATCTATTGAGTTGTGACTTACAATTGTGACAACTCAGTGGATTCTGGCCACCCAACAAGAAGAAATAAGGGAGGATACTAATGAAATAATGAAAATGGGTGCCAGACTGAGTGGTACAATTAGGGGTTGGAGTCAAGGAATGGCAGAAGTTAATGAAGAAAACAGAAGATATTTGGAACTTCTTGCCAACTCCGAAGATAAAATGAAGTAGTCAATGAGAATCAGATTCAAGGCCAATAGGCTAAGACTGCAAAGGAAAAACAAAAGGGTTCTCAAAGACATCAAGAATTTAAAGACTCAAATCCAAGAAGTTGAGAATGTACCCTCCAAAGTGGAAGAGTCTGAAACTGAGCTGAGAAACAAAGTTGCAGCAATCAGCTCAACAGTTGATGAACTGAAGACTTCAAGCTCATCTCACACTACAAAATTGACTGAGCTAGATTCGTACTTAAGAAATGATCTTACTCAGCTCATAAAGTCAATCAGCTCCAGTTCCTCTACTCCCGTTGATGATGACAAAGGGGGGAGAAGGAGGAAGAAAGGGAGAAGGTAGATGGTGAAGATGCTGCTGCAATAGAAGGTGATACTGGGGTGAATGATGAAGAAGTTGAAGCTGTTGTGGCCATAATGAACATTGGAGCTGATCAGTTTGAAACTCAAGTTGAAATGCAAATTCTGACTGAGTCAGTTTTAATTCAAGAAGAAGTAGTTGTGGAAGATTCTGGTGATGAATAAGAAGAAGGAGCAGATGTCAAAGTGGTCATAGCTCTACAAGCTGATGCAGATCTCATTGAATTTGAAGATGATGGAACCTCCTCTGATGATAGTGACAAGATTCCTATTGGAACTTACTTTACAGAGAGGAGAGGATCTGGATCAGTCTCAGCACTCATTCAACCTTTGGAAACTCAAGCTGACCAAGACAGTCAGACTGGAGGCACACTGACTGAAGGTACCTCAAGACAAAGAAGTCAGCTTGAGATTGAAGAAGAAGCTGTTAGGAAAAATTAAGCTGAGTTGGAGAGAAGACAAATTGCAAAAGATGCCAGATTGGCAAGAAAGCTGATCCTTGAAGAAAAAGAAAAAGAAAAATTTTTAAGGCTTCAAGATCAGCTCAATGAAGAAGAAAAGAGGAAGAGATTGAAAGAAGAATATGAACAATCACAAAAGGCTCTCCAAGAACTGGAAAAAGAGCACCTTGATGACTGTCCAAAGAAGAAGCAGTCAGCTCAAGTAAAGAAAAAGCCAACTGTTATCTCCAAGAAGCAATCAATGACAGAAAAGGAGAAACTGGAGAGATTCAAGCTGACTAGAGCTATTCAAGAGGAGATTGTTGGGGTCAAGCTTACAAAGTCTAAAACAAGTAAATACCCCAGAATCCACTTGAAAAGAGAAGGTGACTCTGCTGCAAGTGAAGTATTGGAGATTTCTGAATTGTTCACTCTTGGATATGCTGAATGTGTGGAGCTGTACAATCTTCTTATGCTAAACAAGACAAGCAATTATGGAGTAGTGGCTGGTGACTTATCCAGAAGATTTGACAAGATGAAAAGTTACAATATTGACACTTCTGGACTGCCACAACCATTTGCTCCTGAAGATCAATCTGAAGCTGATGAAGATGAGACTGTGCATGGTCTCAAAAAAAGGAAGAAGAAAATAACCATTGAAGTCTTACTAAAAAGAAGAGAATTGCATGTCAAGATTAAAAAGTATGGATATGGTGAAATGATGGATAAGCTCAATTTTAGCTTGCCTCCTGAAATTGCAAATCCAATAGAAGGCCAAATCATAGAAACCCCTGAACTTGGCATGATAATCAGAACTCATAAAGAAGAAATTGGGTTGACAATGGTTACCAATGTACATCTATATGCTCTCAAGCTGGTCTGCACTCAAGTTGGTGACAACAAAAGCAGATTTCATCAAGCCCTAATGATTGAAGGCTCAAGAAGGGGGTATGATTTGAATAAGCCTGCTCCTGATCACATAAAGGAAGAGTATTATGAAAGCTTTCTTGATTAATTCCTAAACTCTGTCGTTTATGTAAGAAATGTTTGTAAATACTCTATGTTATGCTTTCATGTATTTTATGTTTCAAAGTAAATAGAGTTCATCTTTTTCACTCAGTTTTTGTAAGTATATATTGTTTAAGTTAAAAAAGATCAAAAGAACCCAAGGAAAAGATTGAAAAGGGTCAGATGTAAAATGTTATCAACTTGATAACCCTCCCAATCTGTTTAAGTTTTTCCAGTCTGATCAGAAGAAACAACAAAGGTTTTGTCATCATCAAATAGGGGGAGATTGTTGGAGTCAAGTCACTCATATATTGCAAGATAGATTTGAAGATGACAAACACCTCAAGAAATACTTAAGTCCTTGGTTCTGGAGCTGAGTCAACTCGGATGGTTCCAAGCTGAGTCAGCCTGAACATCTTCAGTTTGAAGATGGTATCTTTCAAGCTGCATTAAATGATGAACTAGCACTTGGTCTAAATCAAAGATGAAGAACAAGGATAGAAGACCAAGATGATGGGTGGAAGTCAGCTTGGTTCTTACAGTCAGTTTGGAAGGTACATTATCAGCCTGGAGTATTGCAAGTGCTCCAGGGTTATTGTAACTTTGTATATATCATCAATCAACTGGATAAGCACTAGAAAGGACATTATAGAAGTGCCAGTTGTTGATTGTAAACATTCTATGAGGTGTCCATTGTATTGTTGCTGCACGATTTATCTTGGTGAGCAAGAAGGGAACAAAAAGGAAAATGTCACTATCACCTAGTACTGATCATGCAAAGACCACTAGATCAAGACGCGTGGAAAGAAATGGACGACATCCAAGGCAGTGCTGATGCCTATATAAACCAACCTTTGTGTCTCAAGAATGTGTGCATCCAAAAACATTAACTCTCACAACGATTAAAGCATTCAGCTTGGATCTGTGTTGTACTTAGCTTGAGCTAGTAGAGTTAATAAACAAAGTTGTAAGTTGCTATTCAGCCAAGTAGTTAGATTTGTAGGCTAATCTGTTCCACAACTACTTGTAATTCTTCTTATTTTTCAATAAAAGAATTGGTTGAAACTCAGCTTACACTTTGTTCTTGGACTGCACTTTACTTTACTGTCTTTATATTCTGTTTATCTGTTTACTGTTTCATTAATATATCTATCTAAGTCTAAATATGGACAAACACTTTAAGATTACTTACATTCCGCATTAAAAGTGTTTTTCAAGCTGATTAAGTTTAAAAGTTGTATTCACCCCCCCCCTCTACAACTCTTTGAGACATTTAAACCATCCTGTTATCTCCTTTGGGACCTATCAGGTGGTATCAGAGCAGGGGTTTTGTAATACACTTAACTTGATCCCTCTCATTTTAACTTTTATTTTGGTTTAAAATATGTCTCAACCTATGTACACTGATAATGGTTCTTCAACCAGACCACCCATGTTTGATAAGACTGATTTCAGTGGGTGGAAAGGAAGAATGTCCCTTTTTCTTGAATCAATTGATAATGACATGCCTGACATACTTGTTGATGGACCTTATGTTCCAAAGGACACAGTAATCACACCTAGGCCAGCTCCAACTGATGGATCTGAGCCTGGTGCACCGGATGTCAGAGTTGTTGTCAAACCCAGAGCAGATTGGGTTGATGAAGATAAAAGAATGGTAAACTTGGATGTAAAGGCCAGGAACTTTATTGTTCAAGCTGTACCTAAGGACATTTATAGAGCCATTAGACATTGTCCAAGTGCTAAAAAAATGTGGGATACTTTTGACTGTCATGTATGAGGGCTGTGCAACTTCTATGGAGTCTACCAAGACTACCTTAACTAGAAGGTATGAAAGATTCTTTGCACATAAGAATGAATCCATCACTGATACTCATACCAGATTTAATGTACTTGTAAATGACTTGATTGCTATTGACATACATAAAGATGATGATGTTCTTAAAAGTAAATTTCTAGATTCATTACCTTTAAAATGGAATAATTATGTTGCTAGTGTCAAGTTGAGTCCTGTGTACAAAGAACTTGACTTACCAGGTCTCTATGGGTTGCTTCACAACCATGAATGCACTGAAGCTGAAAAGCTGATTGCCATGGGTGATGCTGTGGGAAGCTCTAGCTCTGCACTTGTTGCATCTTCAACTGAGCATCCTAGCCCATTGTGTGATGAACCTGTTCCAAGTCAGTTTGTGAGTGATATTGTTGAAACTGATAAACCTTGTGAATATGAGAATGAATATTATTCTAGTGATGAAACTCAGAGTTTGGCCAATGAGGTAGCTATGTTAGCTGAAAGATTAAAAAGGAGAAATTTTTTAAAATTTAAATGAAAAGGAATTTCTAAAAATGACAAGCCTAGGAAACCTTTAGATATGACAAAAATCACTTGTTATAAATGTGGAAAGACTGGCCATATGGCAAATGATTGTAAATCAAAAACCACTCAACAAGCTGATAACTCTAAACCTAGGACTAGTGGAAAAGATGAAAAGTACTCTAAACTCAGACAAAAATATAAGAAGCTTAAAGCACATGTTGCCAAGCTGAGTGAAAAGAGTCTTGTTGCAAAAGATTGTGCTGAGAGTGCCACTTCATCTGATGATGAAAGCTATGAAGATGGTCAATGCTTCATGGTCAAAGAACAGTCTGCCAAATGTCAAGAAATCAAAGAGAAATGCTTGATGGCCAAAGATGCTACTGAAAAGATTCTTGAAGGTATGACCAAGCTGAGAGAAGAAAGTAATCAGCTTACTCAGTCAGCTCACTCTGCATCCACTATTCAAGAGATATCTCCTTTCCTTTCTCTTTCTGATGAAGAAAAACTTGCTAAATTAAACAAACTTGGTGATGAGGTTCTTTTACAAAGACATTTCAATAAACAACATAAAATGGAAATTATGTCTTTAAGAAATGAAATTTCAGTACAAACTCAGTCAATTGAGAAACTTCAGTCAGAAGTCAAAGCTTTACAAAGAGTAAATGTGTCTCTCTTACAAGAAGCTAAATAAGCTGATGAAAAATATTTAAAAATCAAGCATATAACTGAGTCTTGGTGTACTGGTGCAAAAAGAGCAGCCATGTGTGTTAATGAGCAAGTACCTCAACAAATTCAGGCCATATTTGATGGTGACTATGACAAAGCTATTGCCATAAGTGAAGTATGTGCAATGGAGCCTTGTTATCAGCCTATACCTCCCACAATTATTCACACTAAAAGAATTTTGAAAAGACAGTCTGAACACCCTGGTCTTGGTTTTGTTTATGGTGGTAACCTTAAAACTTTAAATGATGGTGTCACTACTATTGATTCTGCTGAGTCTAAATCTGAAGTCAGTCTGGAATCTTCCAAGCTGACTGATTCCCCATCTGAATCTAGTACTGAACCTAAGGCCAAGGAAAACTCTCCTAAGATGGCTACTCAAAAGAGTCAAAAAACTAAAAAGAATAGATCTGTTAAGAAGAGTCAGTCTGATCCAGTCAGCTCAAAGATTAAAACAAAAATACCCAGTCCAGATTCAGATCAACTTATATCTAAGCTGATCAAGTCCAGACTGAGTGAAATTTCAAAAGAAGTTTCTTTCTTAAACAATCTTTCAAAAGTTGATCAAAAGAAACTCAGAGCTGAGTCAAAGAAAGCTGGAATTGGTAAAGGATATTTAAGACAGTCTGAGTCCAAAGTTGTTAAAGGTAATCCTCAAGAAAAATCTAAACAACAATGGAAAGTAAAATCAAATGACAAGAGTTCTTCTTCTACCCAAACTGAGTCTGACACTTCAGTCAGCTCAAGTGAACCCATCCTTGGATGGGTTCCCAAAAGGAACTAACTCTTTTTATGATTGCAGGGCATTCACAATGCATCTATCTGGTACTTGGACAATGGATGTTCCAAGCATATGACTGGATGTAAGTCCCTGCTGTGTCACTTTAGGAACATACTTGGTCCTAATGTCACTTTTGGTGATGATTCTCAAGGAACTACAGAAGGATATGGTTCTCTTACAAATGGTCCTCTCACATTCCGAAGAGTCTCTTATGTCAGTGGGCTGAAACACAATCTTATAAGTGTTAGCCAATTGTGTGATGCTGGCTATCAAGTGAGATTTCGAGCTGATAGAGGAATTGTTTGTGATTTGGAAGGAAATGTTGTTCTGATTGCTAAAAGAGATGAATCTCTTTACACCTTTGATATGAGCAAGCCTACAGTATTAAAAGAAGTGTGTTTCTTGTCTAAAACTCAAGATGAGTTGAATTGGTTATGGTACAAGAGATTATCTCACATGAATTTCAAAGATATAAATAAGTTGAACAAAAATGAATTAGTCTCTGGTCTTCCTGCTATCAAGTATTGAGAAAGAGAAATTGTGCAGTGCTTGTGAGAAAGGGAAACAACACAAGGCTTCTTTCAAATCTAGAACATGTTCAACCATTGAATCGTGTTTGGATTTACTGCATATGGATCTATTTGGTCCAGATAGTACTCCTTCTTTAAGTGGTAAGAGGTACTCACTGGTTATTGTAGATGAATATTCAAGGTTCACATGGGTCTTCTTTCTCAAAGCAAAGAGTGAAGCTGCTGAAGTAATCATTAATTTCATTAAGAATGCTGAAGTCCTTTACAAGAAGCCAGTCAGGAAGCTTAGAAGTGATAATGAAACTGAGTTCAGAAATCAAACTCTGCATTCTTTCCGCATTAGTAAAGGCATATCTCAGTGTTACTCAGCTGCAAGAACTCCACAACAAAATGGAGTTGCTGAAAAAAGAAACAGAACCCTGATTGAAGCTGCTAGATCTATGTTAGCTCAAAATGGTGTGAAGGTTCATTTCTGGGCTGAATCTATTCACACATCTTGCTTCACCCAAAACAAATCATTGATTGTAAAAAGGCATCAAAAGACAGCATATGAAGTTTTGAAGGGCATAAAACCTGAAATAGGGTTCTTAAGAATGTTTGGAAGCCCTTGTTTCATTCTAAATCAAAAAGACCATCTTGGCAAATTTGATGCCAAAGCTGATGAAGGAATATTTCTTGGTTATTCTACACTCATGAAAGCCTACAGAGTGTATAACAAAAGAACAAGAGTGATTGAAGACACAGTTCATGTAAAATTAGATGAATCAAACTCAGTCAGCTCAGCTCAAGAAAATGGTGATTTTGACTTTGAAGAGCTTGCAGTTCCTGACTGTGATCCTCCCATCGATCCAATTATTGAAGAAGATGATGTACCTATTGAGGGGGAGATTCCTATTTTTCATGATCTTGATGATGAGCTGAATCAGCCTCATGTTTCTACTCAACCTCAAAAGACAAATGAAGATGTCTTACCCATCTGTGAAGGAGCTCAAGCTAATAACTCTATCAACACAGCAAACTCAGTTGTTCAAGATCTCAACAATGATCAAGCTGAGTCTATGCCTCAAGCTGATCCTCAAGCTACTGAAGATGAAGCTGAACAAGAAGTACAAAATGCTCCAGTTCATACTACAAAGTGGACTAGAAGTCATCCAATTGATCAAATCATTGGTGATCCCCCTTCAAGGATTCAAACAAGAAGAAATGCAACTGGAAATTTCTGCATGTTTGTGAATTTTGTTAGCAAGACTGAACCAACTGAAGTTGAAGAAGCTCTAAGTGATCCATCTTGGGTGAGTGCAATGCAAGAAGAACTCACTCAGTTTGAAAGGAACAAGGTGTGGAAACTGGTTCCTAAACAAGCTGATAAAACCATTATTGGCACAAGGTGGGTCTTTAGAAACAAGATGGATGAAAGAGGAATTGTTACAAGAAACAAGGCAAGATTGGTAGCTCAAGGTTACAATCAACAAGATGGAATAGATTATGATGAGACCTGTAAGTCCCCTGGTACGGATCGTTAATAACCTGCTCCAGTTATCAAGAGGTGCGGAATCCCTCTCTATAACTTGGTGATCTACAATAAGCCTCTAGATTATCTGCTGCCTCGCAGATCTTCTTCAGGCTAGCGGAACAGCCTTTGACGACTTAACCTGGACAAATATGCTTGATATTTCGACAAATGTTCAACCCTAATCTCTGTTAGGGTTCTGGTATTTATAGGAAACACCCAAAAGGCTTCAGCACGTCGGCCTCGCAAATCCAAGCCCAGCTCGACCTAATTGCGAGGTTGCATTCATGCTCTAGCCTCGTATTTGACCCTGCAAATACGGGGTCGCATTTCCACTGTGAATTGCGAGGTCGCAATTCACTCAGCAGATTAATTATACATTCAATACTTAAACTTAATCTAGTATTCTATGCATAATATCAAGTTCATTAATGACAATCACAATACAAAGACATATTACAATATAAGCCCAAACAATCTAGATTGCTATTGACATAGACGTGCACTTACAGACTCCCCCTTGGCAATAGCTTCTAGACGTTAAAATAAATGTCTTCGTCTTTGTCTTTGTCATTAATCTACTTTCTCTGCATCTTGTCATCAGCCTTCTGGAGTAATAACAGCAGACTGCTCAGCCAAACCCTTACCCAGATCTAATCGATCAACGTCAACATCTTTTGTAAGAAGTTGGGCTTGTGGTGTGTCAGACTTGTACATCCCAGACACCACAACCTCTGCCTGATTCAGCTTATCAGTAAGCACTTTGTTCCTGGCAGCTTCTCCCTTGAGATTCTCAGACAAACCAAGGATCAAGCTTCTCATATCAGACAAATCCTTGTCATATAGCTCTTTCTGCTCAGACAGTTGTCTCTGCAGACCAGCTATATCTTGAGTAGCTTCTTCCGATGTCTGTGGTTGTGCAGTCTCTTGTACAGAAGTCACTGGCACTCTTTGTGAACTACCAACAGCAGCAGAAAATACTTGTTCCCTGACAAGTCTAGTTCTCTTATGCAACGGCTGCTCTGGCACACGACTTTCATCTGTTTCTCTCCTTCTTCTTCCAGCCTCCATACCAGATCCACTCGCCTGACTTGCCATTGACCCACTAGCTTCACCAGCACCTGACCCATCAGCTCTAGCTGCTTCAGAACCACCTGCAGCTTCAGCTACATAATCATCTATGTCTTGGTCAAGGTTTACATCCACTAGGTCATCATCATTGGCATTGTACCTCTGCACTTGAGCAATATCACCCTCTGAATCAGCCAATTGTTCCAAAACATCATCCACAATTTCAGGATTGGCTCCAGCTTGGTTTATCACATCATTTGCAGCTTGTACAACAACTTCAGGCTCAATCGGCACATCACCTTCAATCTCAACATCATGCAACTGCTCCGGAAGCTCAACATCCCCAGCAGCTTCACCATCTTCTGGTTGAGGCCCTTCATAAGCTGATATGACCCCATCCAATCATGCTACATAGTTGGCGTTGATGATCGCACCGAATAATGCAACATCTTGTGCATTTGGATCATTCTGGTATCTAGACACAAACTCATCATAACCACGTCTGATGATTGTGCTCACATGCTCTACTCCTGCCACAGCTGGAAAATTCGGGAGACGAGCATTTATAATCATCATCACAAGCCGAGGATACAACAAGAACCTCCTTTTTCCCGTGGCTGTGATCTGTTTTCTCATTTCTTTGAAGAAGAACTTGGAGAAACTGGCTTATTAAAAACTAAGCCCACCATCTGTGCTTGGGCTTCCTGGTTTAACGTATCAAAACCAGACTTCTTGTTGCTCAGCCCAACATTTAACACATGAGCTAGATACCTCCACCTGCCATACAAACCCCTCTTAAACAGAGTTCTACTTGTCAGATCACCGGCAAACCCCATTCTTCTAAAAGCACCTTGAATTAAATCATGACGGAACTTGGTGAGACCAGTCGCACCACCTTCCTGTTCAACTGTGCCCAGATCCAAAATATTAATGAGGTCTGCTGCAGTGAACTGTATCAGCTTCCCAGCAACAGTGGTATGAAAAATATGTTCGTTCCCAGCACGAACAATATTCGCATTCACCCAAAAATCTCTTAAATAATCCAAATAAATAATTGGCGAATGTGTAAGTACATGATGAATCCTTGATCTTCTGAAGAAAGCGAATATCTCGTGATAATATTCGGTTCCTTCCTGATTATCATCGAAGTTCATCAAGTAGTTATGCCCTGCTATGAAATTTCTTGCCATTTCTGTAATCAATAACAAATAATTAATTACCCAATATGACATAAAAATTCATATGCATAACATAAACAACTAAGATTATCTCTGTAATCCAGTCAAAAACAATTAACATAAATTATCCCTGTAATTTAGTTAATCAAACATATAAATTATCCCGGTAATTTATTCTTAACTTTAATTATCTCAGTAATTAAGTTAAATAAAAAATTAACTCATTTTCAAATTTTATTCAAAACTTTTGAAAATCTGTTAAATTAACCATGTAATTAAGTTAAATACAAAATTAACCTATTTTCAAATTTTTATAAAAATAAACTTTTGAAAATCTGTTAAGTCTAAATACGAGGTCGTATCTCTGTACGAGGTCGTATTTCTAGGTCAAAATACGGTCAACCAAATTCTAAAATACGAGGTCGTATTTTCCAATTTGGCATCGTATTTGGTCCAGGTCGTAAATCGGCCTCGTATTCTGAAAGTCAACAAAGTCAAAATCAATTGACATTTGCGAGGTCGCAAATCTGGGCTAGCAAACCCACTTTTGCGAGGTCTTCGCACTGTTCGTCTTCCCCAATGCGATTTTACGATTTACCCAACCAAAACTTGTAAAAGTTGTTTCTATACACTCGTATTCAAACAACAAATATACCCCAACCCTTAGTTTTACCCAGAAAACATCAAAATCGAAGAAAATTAGAAAACCTAATTCGAAAAAAGGGCATATCCGATATTTTGTGGAGCAACTAAAGTTACAAAAACCAAGAGACCAGAGTTAGACTATATGTACAAGTTTAAGGAAGCAAGGCAAGTAGAAGAATACACAGAGCTTCTTAAACTTACAAAACAATACAATCCAAAGTTGCTTGAAGAGCAAAGAAATCATAAGATATTGGTGCTGATAAGAGTGATATTGATTAAAAGAGTTACTATCTCTATTCCATGTTTTCATGTTAAAAGAGATAATAACAAGATCTACAGATTTACAGAAGCCCAATTCAAACTTTTGCCGGTTGATGACATTATCTTCCTCTACAACCATTTTCTGAATGCAATGCAAAGATACCGTGAAGATGTAATTGCCTTTGATGCTGTAAAAAGATACATGTCAAGTTGTATTCAATATGCGTCACTGGAAGATTTTCAAATAGGGTTTGAAGTTGTGAAGAGGAAGATAAATGTTCCATATCCAGATCAAAGTCTTTACACTGAAGACATTGAAAAACTCAGTATTGGTCATGTCATCGAAGAACCATCTTTTGGGGTTGTCTTTTTAAATAGCCAAAAGAAGAAGATTTTCATTCGTATGGATGAACTTGCTTCTTATTCTGATGGAACATTGGAGTTTTGTAAAAATGTGTTGCTGTGCTTGAAAGAAGATGAGCAAGATGAAAAGAAAAAGGAAGTGTTTGATAAAGTAATCTCCAAGATTAATCAAAGGCTTGAGTACCGAGACAGCATTCGAATGATGAGAGAAGCAAAGAATGTTTAGAAGTCAAAGTATGTTGTTCGTCGGAAAGGAGGTTGCTGGATCAAGTACGAACCTAGTCATCTACCAGGGCCACATAACATTCCTCCAAGAAACTTTGAAGCTAATATGATTGTTCCTGATGACAAACCTGAAGGAGAAAATTGGTTCTGGCATCCAAACAAAGACAGACCGAATACAAGAGTTTGAAGATGGACAAAGACTGGATATTTTTCACAAATCACTACTAAGGGGGAGATTGTTAGAAATATAAATGTAGTAGTTGATTTGTATCTTTTGTACTTACAATGTAAATATCTAAGTATGGAAGGGGGCATATTGTAATATGTGTATAGGTATATAAACCCCCTCCATAATGCAAAATGTAACCTTTCACCCCATTTTATGCTAACTAATCTTCCTGCCAAACACACTTTCTCTCTCTACTTTCTCTCTCTTAAAACCTCCATTGTTACACACACTTACACACACATAAGCTCGAATTCTATTAATAACAATTGGTTCATCATAAATGGTACTTGGTCTGACCACTTCTGGTAAACGGTCAATGACTGGAATCAATGCAGCAACATGGGTATTTCCATCCAGATAAGCCCGTTTTTGGGATGGATATTGATTGATTCCAGCATCATATGGCTTTCTTGTTTCTAGCCATGATTTAATGACCTGTTTTTCTTTTTCCAAAATTATCTCAAGGTCATGTTTTTCCTGTACCAGTTGTTCAGTGACCAAAACTTGTGCTTTAAAAGCCAGTTCGATATCCTGGAGTTCTTTTAATTTTGATTGCAAAATTGATATTTCAGAGAAATCTGTTTCAAAACCTTTAGTCATTTCAGATCTAACAGTTTCAACAAAAATTAAATCAGAATTAAGAACTTCAGCAATGTCCAATTTTAGTTCAGGATCGGTCTCAAGATCATAATCACTAACCTTTTTAATTACAATGTCCACCCATCTTCCAGATGTGACATCTTCCTTCACCAGATGCTTATCATCAGCCAGAGCCATAAAACAATAGTCTTTTTCCTCTTATCAGAGGGAACCCATGCTTCTTCAGTGGTTGCAATCATGCACTTGTTCTTTTCTATTTGTTGAGACATGAGAGCAATTTGAGCCTTAAGCTTTTTGTATTTGGATTTATAGCTATCATCAGGCTTATTATAAGAAACAGATGGACCAGATTGGGAAACAAACTGATTGGACCTGCACTCTTTCAGGAAGTGACCTTTTCTGCCACACTTAAAGCATGTCAGATTGGTCTTATCAGTAGAAGAACTAGGTGCACTTTGTCCAGTGGGCCTATTTGCTCTTGCTTTGAAACGGTTAAACGTTTTAGCAATCATTGCAACCAGGTCATCACTGTCAGTTTCATCACAGTCTAGAGAGATATTATTTGTGACTCCAGAATCCATCAGTTTGGACATCATCTTCTTTATAGAAAATACATTCTCAAAAGATATTAATGATGCGCAAGGTGGTTCAGTAGGACTGACCACTATGGAACTACTGGAGGCATGATTTAAAGCATCTTTTTCTGCCTCAATCCTCTGGGCTTGATTCTCTTCAGTGAATCTGAAGGCTCCATACAGTGTTGACAAAGTATGAGAGTGCAAGGTTTTACCTTGTCTCAAGACCAGAATCATGTGAGACCATTTAGTTGGATGAATATCACAAAATTTCTCCAAAAGTATATCCTTGTCTTTCTCTACCCCCAGTCCTCTTAACTGATTGATAATGTTCATAAATCTGGTGTAAGTACCAGTTAGAGACTCATTGGGGAGAGCAAAAAATGACTCATACTTTTTATTTAAGGAGACTTTTCTAGTAACAACAGTGTCATTACCTCCTTCATACTGGTTCACCAGTTCATCCCACATGGTTTTAGCACTGGATAGAGAACTAGTGTGGGAATTAGGGTTTCTGGAACAGCCCCGAGGATCATATTTTTTAAAATAGTATCAATATTAACAAGTCTTTTATCCTCTTCTGACCAGTGTTCCTCCCTCTTTTCCCTTCCAGATCTAGATCCAGTTGGATCAAGAAGTGGATTGAGAGGAGATCTAGGAATATAGGGACCTTCATTTAAAATTTTTATCATATTCCTCTCAATGCCAGTAATGTGTAGTATCATCCTAGCTTTCCAAGTGCCGAATTCATCACTGTTCCCACCAAATTTGGGAACATGAGTGTTCGAGTAATGCACATGCACATGTGGAGAAGCAGGAGTAGGAGGAGGAGATGAGGGTTGTTATTAACAGGTGGTTCATTTTCAATAATAGGTGGATCATTAAGATTAGTTTCTTGTGTATTTTCTGGGATGGCCATCGTGAAACAGATCTAGGTAAGTATATTAACCTTCTGCTCTGATACCAATTGTAAGTCCCCTCACACGATGGTTTAACCCACGAGTGTAAAATACAACAAGTCAAGTATGAACTAGAAATGGACTAGTATTGCTTTAAATATAAATGCAAGAATAGAGAAAGCAATAAAGACTTAAGCAAGAATATAAATGATGAGACACAATGTAATTTTTCAAGTGTATTTTATTTATGATGTTAAATAAAATACAAGGTTGTTGCGGAACCTAGATAATACAAATGTAAGTATCTAAACAACCTATGAATTACAAGTGATCTATATTTGCTAAATAAACTCCTTGATCGAAATACTTAAAGGTGTGAAGTATAACTGTTTGGATCGAGAGTATTTAAGCAAATGCACCAAATTGCAAAAAGTAATTTGAACGAGAGAAATGACTTAGTATTTATAGACAAAAAGAATTAATATTTAATTCTTTTTGTCGTACAAATATGGTTGCATGCATTTAAGGAAGTTACTTTAATTCCTTAAATGCATTGGTTAAAGTATAAGGATAAAGTCACGTTGATGTGACTTGTCAACCTTTTAACCAACCACTTTTACACACGTATTGTACTTTTATCAATGGACAAGTGGGTTGTCCGTGTAAAAGTGTGTAAAGGCATAAAGTCAATTCCTCGTAATCAGTGTTCAGACTTGTAAGGTCTAGAACACTGTCAAGTCTCCAGTCGGGAGATCTGGTAAGACTGTCAGTGGGCTCCACTGCTTGTCAGTCTTCTTTCTTCAAACTTCAGTCTTGACTTCAGTGAGAATGTCTTCAGTAGAATCGATCTTGACTGGAGTGAAGTCCAGTGAGCTAATCTGGAGGATTCCAGATTTCCTGTACAAGTAAACAACTCACTGGTCTTCACATAATTTCTGGACAAATCTTCAGAGGGCTCTAGTCTTCAAGTCTGGAGCGAGTCCAGTAAGTCTGGACCTAACACTTTGTCTCTGATTAAAGTACAAAAGTGTGTAAAGGTCGTTAAGTAAGACATGTCACTTTCAAAGTGTGTAAAGGTCGTTGCCTATATAAATAAAAGTCTTTGCACAACGAATAAGTCATCTTTGCAAACTCGACTTTGCTCTCTTGGTGAACTTGTGCAACAAGGAAAATTTCACAACTTTACGGATCTATTTTTTTTAGTCATTAAGTGCTTAGTGTATTAAGTGGACGAATGCATTAAGAATGTCTATGTGTATTAAGTAAAATATAAGTAATTGACGGTTATTTTTGTGTATTAAGTCAAAAAAGAAACATGAAATTTGACTGAATGATTAAGTTCTTAACTATTAAGTTTATTAAGTAAAAAAGAAACAAGGCCTAAGTGTTTCGATTGTTAGAGAATTTCCAAGTGTAGATCAATTGTATTTCATAGGTTGTTAGGATATTTACATATTTGTATTATCTTGGTTCCGCAACAACCTTATATTTTATTTAATATCAATAAATAAAATACACATGAAAAATTACATATTGGTCTCACCAGCTTACTTTATTGTATTCAATATTGCATTATCATTTAGTTACTCGTTATCTTGTAAAATAAGTGAACCAACCAGTGACTTGGTATGTTGTTCACTGGTACTGGCTCTAGTCGAATCCAACGAACATATTGCAAAGAACTCACCATTGAAATATAGGTGTTTTTTTAGCAGTACAATCTCTTGAGTTGGGACTTACAATGCTTAAATATAAAACAACAAATATAGGGGTAAGTAATTAGTATTAGATTTATTTATATATAAATGAAATACTAATGTAAACTTGAAATTGCCTAAGTGTGATTTGCGTGTTCTGGAAACACACATGTGTTACGTGTTGTGAGAACACGCAAAAGGTAGAAATCCTAGAGCTATTGGGCCTGAAGGAAACGCGCATCCGGCCCAAACCCATGCGTGTTCTCCAGCTAGGCTCTAGAGATAGAGGTGTGGAGTTTGCGTGTTAAAGAGACATGGAAAAGAGAGCGTGTGAGTAAAACAAGCAAAATAGAGAGGAATTGTAAGACTTGTACTCCTAGAGCTTAAGAACTCGCATATATAAAGTTTCACGGATCACGCATACTATGCAAAACACACACACTCGTGGTGAATCGGTTTAGGAAGTAGGATACATATTGGGTATTCTTGTCAGGAAAGCCGTCAAACCTTTTAACCAAGAAAATATTTCTGTTTGTATTCACGCATATTACACAAAAGTGTTGTGGGTTATCTTGGAGGATTCTGCATCCCAACGGATCCTTAGTCAATCTCGTTTTGTTGGTTTATAAACGAGGACGACCTTACAACCAAGAAAGAAATGGAGTTTTAAGGGAGTTAAAAGGAAAAAGAAACAGAAATTTTAGGGATGAAATGACAAATTTACACTCAGACCAAAATGTAATTAACAGAGTATTAACATTCATTAGTGACCTAACCTGGATCAAAAAGAGAAAATGGGCAAACATTTTGGACCGGAAGCGTATTTTATGAAGCCGAGGAATCAAACTAATAATTTTAATACAACGCTAGGGACCAAAAATAAAAATGTATTTTACTCTATTTATTTTATAAGGATCAAAGATATAGGCACTATTACCCTTTTTTTAATGTAGATCGGGTATGTTTGGGTAGTGGTTTTGTTATCGGCTTCGGGCCAACCTGTTGTATATATTCCCCCGTTTTCTCTCTCAACCTATTAAATTTGTTAGGTTTTGATAATCAATAAATTGATATGTTGTCTTGAAGAATCATATTCATATTCATGGCGGATCCTGTTCCCGAGGTTTCTATCTATCTGTATTCATCTCTTTCTTTATAGTATTAATAAATCATGCTATTTATCAATTTCAAATCAAAAACAATTTCTTTCAGGCTATAGTCATCTGTGTAGACGATTCTCGTTGGATGTCGTCCCCCAAGATGTTTCAGGATCAGTATGATGCTATTGAACATTACTGCAAATTAAAATTCCAAGTACGTAATTTTTATGCCCAGTAATAATAGTTTTGTCGAAAACTTTAATACATTATATATTAACGGATGATAGTGTTCATTCATATATATATATATATATACATGTGTGTTTATTAATTACTATTGGTAATAAGAATTTATTTAATTGTATGTGTTTAATTTGTTATTGTTACACAGGAACATCCGGATACTGTTGTGGGCTTACACACATTGGGTGAAGATCCGTTTCATCTGCTCTATCCTCCTACCAGAGATCTTACAAGAATCCTTGATTCCGTCCGAGGTAGGCTTTAATTGCTTAATTAGCCACACACACACATATATCTTTATAATATGTACTTGGGGTTTTTTTGGTTCTATCAACCGTGCCTCTTTCTCAGGAAGAACTTTCGGACAAGGTGTGTTGGACCTTGTTCGTGGGTTATCATTTTCCCGCATTCCTCTTCAACATTGGGTTGATCTCCCGGATAACAAGACACAGACAAGGATTCTTCTTTTTGTTGGAGGGTATGTATATCTTATTACTAGCTTAAGGACCCCGGTGACTACCCGGGTATTATTATGATAACTAATTATAGTAGAAACAGTACAGTCATGCTTTTAAATATTACATGTTCAATTTTAATATCGCATTGAAACAAAATATATTATATTACGTGGTAACATGTGTCAATAGAAATATGCAATCGATTTATTGAAGATATTCCGGTCACAATACCAATTTTGACTAATTTGACCGAATCGCAACAATACTTGCTATGATGTATGTAGCTTCGTTAGAAAATCTTGTATTCATGAATTTGAGGATATAATAATTGGGGATATATTATGGTGAAAAAGCCCTTTGAATGTTTGGGTTATAATCTGAGGGACGGCTAGCCCGTTAGGACCAACTTTTGGGAAAAACCTCTTTTATTTTTTTTATTTAATTTAATTATGTTTAGATGACATCATAAATAACATTTTTTTTAAATAAAGTTAATGAATGGATGGCTCTCAGCTGTGCCAAGTAGGATTAATGAATGAGAAAATTTAGTAAAGGACTTGAGTTTTATATGTAGAAGAAATTTATTTAGCGCGCGTGTGTCTCTGTATATATTTTATCAATCTTATATATTCTGAGTTGGGCCCCTTAATCCTAAAAAGATTTAATGAAAAAAACCTGAACAAACATCTTTCGTTGTGTTGTATTTCCTGGTTTGGAGTGCACATGATTTCAGTTGTCCTTTTACCTACACTTAATGTAAAACGTTGAAGAATAATAATTAGTAGACGCTAAACTTCAATCAAATAAAAACACTATATGAAGTATAATATAAATATTCATAGTGATAGTATATAGGAAAAACTATTTGTTCATTACTTAAATGGAAAAAAGGTCTGAAACTCCAAGCATAAATTATTTGTAGTCGAATTTTTAGCAAACAAAAAAATCACACTGATTTAAAGAACTGATCACAATCATTAGATAAGAACTCTCCACCAATACTGTCATCCTTGCCAAAATAATATGTTATGGTCAACCTCCATTCATCACTCGAGCACACATGTAGTTAAAATTTTGTGTATATGTATAGTTAAACATGTTTGCTAATTAATTATGTGCATTTCTTGGCCCTACCAGTCTTACAAATATGAGTGAATATAACGCTGAAGGATTTGGAAAAGAATTAAGCGAGATGGGTGTCGCTGTTGATATTGTCAACTTCTATCAAGGTGAAACCCCCGAGGAGGATAGAGAGATGATTGTTGAGGGTTATTACCAATATGGGAAGAGTGTGCTGTGTGAGTTTTTTAAATTCTGCAATGACAAAAGCCACTTTTTAGACGTTAAACCTGAATTGTCTATCTGTCAACAAATATCTGAAACCATGTTTAAAAAGACACCTCAAAGTCTCTCCGAGAGACAGAATGATACTGTTGAGGAGTTGGAGCCGTCTTTGAAGAGAAGTCGCCTCTCCGAGAAACAGAATGATAATGTTGAAGATCTGGAGCCGTTTTTGAAAAAAAGTCGCCTCTCCGAGAAACAGAATGATAATGTTGAAGAGTTGGAGCCGTCTTGCAAGAATGATAATGATGAAGAGATGGAGTCGTCTTGAGGAGGATAATGTTGAAGAGTTGGAGCCGTCTTGAAGAATGATAATGTTGAAGAGTTGGAGTCCGTCTTGAGAATGATAATGTTGAAGAGTTGGAGCCGTCTTGCAAGAATGATAATGTTGAAGAGTTGGAGTCCGTCTTGAGAATGATAATGTTGAAGAGTTGGAGTCCGTCTTGAAGAATGATAATGTTGAAGAGTTGGAGTCCGTCTTGAAGAATGATAATGTTGAAGAGTTGGAGTCCGTCTTGCAGAATGATAATGTTGAAGAGTTGGAGTCCGTCTTGAGAATGATAATGTTGAAGAGTTGGAGTCGTCTTGCAGAATGATAATGTTGAAGAGTTGGAGTCCGTCTTGAAGAATGATAATGTTGAAGAGTTGGAGCCGTCTTGCAAGAATGATAATGTTGAAGAGTTGGAGTCGTCTTGAAGAATGATAATGTTGAAGAGTTGGAGCCGTCTTGCAAGAATGATAATGTTGAAGAGTTGGAGTCCGTCTTGAAGAATGATAATGTTGAAGAGTTGGAGTCCGTCTTGAAGAATGATAATGTTGAAGAGTTGGAGTCCGTCTTGAAGAATGATAATGTTGAAGAGTTGGAGTCGTCTTGCAGAATGATAATGTTGAAGAGTTGGAGTCCGTCTTGAAGAATGATAATGTTGAAGAGTTGGAGTCGTCTTGCAGAATGATAATGTTGAAGAGTTGGAGTCGTCTTGAGAATGATAATGTTGAAGAGTTGGAGTCCGTCTTGAAGAATGATAATGTTGAAGAGTTGGAGTCGTCTTGCAGAATGATAATGTTGAAGAGTTGGAGCCGTCTTGAAGAATGATAATGTTGAAGAGTTGGAGTCGTCTTGCAGAATGATAATGTTGAAGAGTTGGAGTCCGTCTTGAAGAATGATAATGTTGAAGAGTTGGAGTCCGTCTTGCAGAATGATAATGTTGAAGAGTTGGAGTCCGTCTTGAAGAATGATAATGTTGAAGAGTTGGAGTCCGTCTTGCAAGAATGATAATGTTGAAGAGTTGGAGTCCGTCTTGAAGAATGATAATGTTGAAGAGTTGGAGTCGTCTTGAGAATGATAATGTTGAAGAGTTGGAGCCGTCTTGCAAGAATGATAATGTTGAAGAGTTGGAGTCGTCTTGAGAATGATAATGTTGAAGAGTTGGAGCCGTCTTGAAGAATGATAATGTTGAAGAGTTGGAGTCGTCTTGCAGAATGATAATGTTGAAGAGTTGGAGCCGTCTTGAAGAATGATAATGTTGAAGAGTTGGAGCCGTCTTGCAAGAATGATAAGTGAAGATTACCAGATACTTCAGCTATATTATAATAATTGTCCATTAGCCCTCATTGGCACCAAAGTCGAGACCTTTTAAGATAGTTATACAGATCACTTATGTATAGTTTGTCATCAAAAACGAAAAGAGTAATCATGCTGTTGATCTGACTATTGGGATATACTTTTTGTATGTACTTCGCTTAAGTTAATGATATATTTCTTTCGGAATAAAATGTAGATCATCAGAAGCATAGGGGCTGTGGCTGCAGGGCTGGATCTAGGAAAAGGTCCTCTGATCCACATTGGTGCCTGCATTGCTTCTTTACTAGGTCAAGGTGGCCTGGACAACTACCGGCGCATATGGAAATGGATTCGTTACTTCAACAATGATGGTGATCAAAGAGATCTCATCATTTTATTGCATATTGGGACTCGTCACATTTGGTATTGCAGTCGCCTCTGGTCTCTTCCTCCCTATCATCCTCATGGACTCAGCTTATGGTCGTCTGCTTGGCATGGCAATGGGATCCTACACAACCATTGACCAAGGTCTGTTTGCTGTTCTAGGTGCAGCTTCATTAATGGCGGGTTCCATGAGGATGACGGTTTCCCTTTGTGTGATATTCCTAGAGTTGACTAATAACCTTCTTTTACTCCCTATAACAATGCTTGTCCTATTAATTTCCAAAACTGTTGGAGATTGCTTCAACCCAAGCATATACGAGATCATACTAGATCTTAAAGGGTTACTTTTCTTGGAAACTCACCCTGAGCCATGGATGAGAAATATCAACGTCAGTGAGCTAGCCGACATCAAACCACCAGTGGTTATCCTATCTGGAATTGAGAAAGTAGGTTGGATAGTTGATGTTTTGAGAAACACTACACAAAATGCTTTTGCAGTTGAAGATAATGTATTGATGCCAAGTGGAGGTCAGGTAAGTGAAGTGCACGGGCTTGTTTTGAGGGCTCACCTATTGTTAGTACTGAAGCAGACTGGTCTTTTAGTCAAACATACTGTAAACTTACCAACTATTTCGATAGTTGATCCTCTCAAATTTCATGCTTTTCAGGTGACCATCAGTAAGTCTTGGAATCGTATATGGCATTTTGAAGCCAATCTTTTGACCTTGGACGTACAATTAGCATCAGACAGTGAGGACTCTCATGTTTTTGGCTTTAATTGTATTAGACTGTCCAGACTTTGAACTCGTATTTAGTGGGCCCAGTTCCAAATGAGGATGACTTGTATCCGTATTTTGGGGTCCACATTCTAAGACGATTGTACTTGTATTAGACTTGTATTTGGTATTAATGGATGTAATCTCTATTTACCTTCTGATAAGTACGCAATTAATTGTTAACCCTGTATTTCCGCTACAACGGGGTGTGAAAAAAATCGTGGCTGGTTCTGCGATTCTTGTGACAATGGTTGAGATAGTACACAAAGTCATATACATAAGACATTTC
Source organism: Erigeron breviscapus (assembly GCA_034093135.1). Classification (NCBI taxonomy): domain Eukaryota; kingdom Viridiplantae; phylum Streptophyta; class Magnoliopsida; order Asterales; family Asteraceae; genus Erigeron; species Erigeron breviscapus. Next base: position 12,109,896 of record CM067168.1, on the reverse strand, counting down.
AGCTTAGTAATAAAGATATTTACTCAAGAATTATAATACAAGGTGAAAGTTGGTATCTTGCTAAAGGGATCACTATGTACAAGCAATTAAATGTTTTTACAGATGCTTGAACCAGGCTTAAACTCAAGAGAAAGAGAAATAGGGAAAGAAAAGCCAAACATACTGTTAAAATGACTCAACAAATATAGGATTGGTTTTTCTTTATTCACATGGATTTACAAATATGCGAGAACAAAGTGATGCTCAACACTCAAATACAGTAAAACTGAAATCATTCACACGTACAAATCAGGAGTGACCAGCTATAATATAGAAGCATTACCAGATCATGTTAAAACCAAATAGACATCAATCTATGTTTTTAACATATACAGCAATGCATCAAAATTCAAACATTAGACAACGCCATCAAGGAAACACAAAGTTTCTACAGGATTGTTAATAACACAACAATTAATACAGGTTCAAGATTTAAGATATATCACGTTGAAACATATTTTAGGGGTAAGTTACAATGGCTGAAATACATGTGATTAGCAGTGGCATTATTATGGAGTACCTTCTTTCTAGCTGAATGATTTATTACGGATATCACAAACAGATGAAATGCGACTAACAGAAGCTGTCATAAAGAGTTACCTTCTATTCATTGAGAAACTAATCTTGTTAATAAGTACTCTTATTCACAAAACCCACCCATGATCATGCATCAAGAATAGACATTAAAAAAGGCTAACCGTCTTAATTGATCACTAAGCTTGTTTAATATCAAGTACATATTAGTATAAAATGGTTTCCTCTAACTATCAAGAATTCGACTTAAGCATGCTGGCAAGCTGGCACACATAGTCATGAAAATTTGACTCTACATGGTTACCAAAAAATCGTGTTACGGAAAGTACAAAGTGTAATGTTCTTGTTTTATGCAGTGAAAACTATAACCTGTTTGCATGAAATTCCCAAACCGTGTTTGTACCAGCCTAAAGAACAGCCATGTAACCTTGTCAGATAGGGAGTTTTGGGGATAATATTTACTTGGAATCTTCTGAGATATCTGAATCGAATTCCACAGACCAATATTGTACGTGGAATGTGTTCAAGGGTCTCAATAGTTGTCTATTGAATGGCCTGATTAAGAAAGTGAGCACAGCTATATGGTGCATTAAGATCACACTCGATATACACATAAATAGTTAGACGTAGTAACAGCATGATAGTATTCTTGCAAGGATCACACTCCAAGCTCCACAATAAAACTAAAAACTATAATAAATATAACAGCTAAAAGCACCTGTGTCAACAAAAATCTTCATATTTATCAAGTCACGCACTCTGTGGTCATGAAATACGAGTATTGCTTCCAAGATAATTACATCAGATGCATTCACCTGACAAATCACAAGAAATATACGTCAAAAGATAATAACTGAATTGAGATATCTTCCATATATACATGACAATGGTAGTACATATAAAAAGGTAATAAGATTGTTTTCTTGAGTCGAACATTCTTCACTACACATTTTGCCAATAAAAATACTGACTCCATAGTTTTTAATAGTTCTATCAGTTTGTTGTCAACAATGTAATAACCATTTGTATCGACTGTGCGTAGACATTAGAAAAGAGCTCAAACATGAATGACATAATTACCTATTAATTAATTATGATATACATACCAAAAGCAACTACACATATGAAAAACTAAAAGCAATGATTGTGGTACAATAAATATTTTAAAACACATGTGAGGTAATGCATTGTATGATACCTGTTGTACAGTAATACCATGAGTCCCTCACCTTCTACTCTCATGTAACATGAATACTTGGTAGATTTTAGTCAGCTGGGCTAGTAAGAAGCAGCAACCTCTACTGAATATGTTGTTGCTGGAAGCTGTTGTTCACAAATCTTATGGATGCAACATCAGCTTGCTGACTATGATATTATTGTGTCCAAAACTCCTATTTTCTGTGACAATACAAGTGCCATTGCAAGTACCAACAATCCTGTTAATCATTCAAGGACTAAGCACATTGATGTCAGATATCATTTTATTAGAGATCATGTCATGAAGGAAGATACTGAACTTCATTTTATTTCAACAGAAAATCAGCTTGCAGACTTGTTTACCAAGACTCTTGATGAAGCAAGGTTTAATACCTTGCTGAGCAAGCTGGGAATGTTAAACATGGAATAATATATTAGTTAAAACTCAAGCTGATTGACCTTAGCTTTGACCTAAGGATGACCAAGCTGAGTCAGCTCAGCTTGGAGTCAGCTTGGATTTTACTTAATAAATTATTTCATATTTTTTATTCCTCTTTGTTGTAAATAAAATATTGCTTCACTATTTTTGTCTCTCTTTCCTCTGTACAAACCACAAATGTCATTTGTTCATGGTAAAAAGTGACTGTTAGGGTAAATGTACTTTTTCTCTCCAATCATAAAACGCCACATTTTTGGTGGGAAGGCCATATAAAAGCCAACCCGCTTGATCAAATCACTATTCCATTGCATTCTCATCTCTCTAATCTCATTCTCATTCTGTTTTCTCTCAAAAGCTCTCATACTCTGTTTTCAGCTTCTGTTATACTATTTGTTTTAAGTTTATTCTCAATCAGCTTAATCATTCAAATGGCTTCTCCTTCTAATGTTAATTATCCTAAACCTAAACAAGTCGAAAAGATCGGTACTTATTTGAAGGGAGATAGGGTTCCAAAAATAGAGGGTGCCAAACGAGTTTCTACTCATCAAGGTACGACCTCCACAATATGCCAATCTCCATCCACCTTCAAACAAGTTCGAGTATTCTGATATGGCAAGGTATATCTTTTATCATCCTATGGGTAAGATTCTGCACTTTTCTCCTGGTTTTATTAATTACAATCAGCTTTGTGAGTTTTGGCTCACAAGCAGGGTTTCTACCACCACCAAGGGTAAGCAATGCATTGTTGGTACCTTAGATAATGCATCTCGTCAACTTGTACTTACTCTTGATAGTTTTAAAAAGATTTTTGATTTAGAGTACAAGTCTGATCTTGCTTATGAGTCAGTCCCAACCCTGGATGTTGCTAAAACTGCTTTGAACAATATTGTTTATTCAGGGAGGATTGGTGGTTCGGTCAAAATATCACATTTTTCTGGTATTTACAAATTTTTGATCTCAACTATTGTAAGATCATTGCAGACTAAGGTTGGTGGTTTTGATACACCAAACAGACTTGAAATGCAAATCTTTTATTGCATGGTCAATAATAGGTTGATTGATTTTGGAAAACTAATTTTTGATGATCTTGTGATCAAGATTTCTGCAAAATCTGAAAATGTTTACTATGGCAGAATCTTGGGTTACATTATTGAAAATTTTTTGAAAGGAGATTTCCAAAGGGCAACAGGGGATTTTATAAAAATTTCACCCTTGGCCTCAAATATTTTTGGACCTATTGAGGTTCACCAGACATTAACCCCTGCTATGCAGGATTATCTTGATTTTTGCGTGAACAGGGAAATGGAGAATCTTGAGGATCAATCTGATTCTCAAGAAGAGGGAGCTGAAGCTGACCACCCTTCGACGCAAGCTGATCAGTCTCAAGCTGATTCAGACTTAGCCATTCAGGGTGGTGAACCAGGTACAACTTCTAATATCCCTGAAACTCCTTCTCCATCTCACCCTTCTTCATTTTTAGAGGGTAGGGAAGTGGACCCACAAAATCCCTTCCTAGCCGATCCCTCACAAAAATCTCAAATTTTGCAAAATGAGCCAAAATCTCCAATTCCCAAAAAGAAAAGATCTCAGAAGAGAAAAAGAGCATCAGTTGAGGGGGAGCATGCTGCAAAAGCTGCTAAAGTCTCTTCATCTAAAAGGAGACTACCCCTTGAGGCTGAATCTGCAAGGGAACGTTCCCAAGCTGACTCAGCTTCACCTGCTGCTAAGCCGATTTGCCATCTGCATCCTCTAAAAAGGGTGCAGGTAAGATAAAAGGGAAAACTGTTACTGCTGCATCCTCCCAAAAGGATGTAGGCATTGAAAGACAGACCTCAGCCCAAGGTCAGACTGAGTCCATTATAATTTCACCTTCATCACTCTCCAAACAGAGTGGTGAAATCACTAAAGGGACACCCCTGGACTCAACCCAAGTCCATAAAGAGTCGAGTTTTCCATAGTTGCAAAATATTGGGCATGTGTACAAAAGATCTCCAAGAAAAAGTACACAAGCTGATTCTTCTCTTTTACACTCTGGGTCTGCACAGGCTGCCAATGCTCCACCTAGATCACAAGGTGGAGTACAGGCCTCAACATTCTGTCCCAATTAGGCTGTGGTGCAACAACACATCACAGAAGAGGGGCCTTCCATTTCTACACTTGACATTACATCAACTACAGTCATCTTTGCACTTGTGGAAACACAAGGGACTGTTTTTGATCAAGAGGGCTTGATTTATCAAGACCTCAATACGTCTCTTGCAGGTGAGACAACTACCGATGGTTCTCACGATGTTGGTAGTCAAAGACTCATCACCACCACAAGGGGTGATCAGTCACTTGGTCAGTCTGGTACTCATCCATCCTCAAGGGATGTTCTGATGACTGCCACTGCTGAAGCTAATCAATCAAATCAGTTTCCTGAAGCAGGCAATGTACATCTTGAATTACATGTTAATTCTCCTCAAGCTGATGCCAGACTGACATCTTCAGATCCACCTCTTGAGACTCACTCTCATGAGGAAAATCGCCCAACAACTCCTTCAGCTCCACTAATTCTAAATTCACCTCAAATACCGACTTTTAGGGCCACCAGTGAATCCTCTGGAAGGGTTCAAGCTGAAAAGCAAACTGCTGGTCCTCCCATTACGGCCAGATCCATATTAAAGGATGTGGTAGCCAAGCTCACTGAGATGAATACTGCCCACAAGGCTGACATCACACAGCTTGGTGAACGTATGGATGCTTTACAAGGTAAACAGGTATCTTTGCAGGATCAGCTTCAAGATATTGTTGTTAGGACTAGTTTCACCTAGAAACTGGCCAGTCTCCAGTTGCACCTGGAGACTAGAAGATTTGTCCAGAAATATATTGAAGTCTAGTTGCAACGTACAGTTAAACGCAACTGAAGACTTCCTCCAATTAAGATCTGATCAGATGAAGAATCATTCCAGTTGAAGTCAAAGACAACAAGTGGAAGATCGAGAATGACAATGGCAGCGAAGCCCAGTTGACATTTTATTCAGGTAGAAACTGGAGAACATCAGTGTAAAGTACTTACAAAGCTTTACACTGATTACGAGGAAAAGACCTTTATGCTTTATGTGCTATTACACGGATAAAAGGATTTATCTATGTATAAAGTACAAAAGGTACATAAAGCAGGTTAGATAAAGTGACTTTATGTCATAACTTTATCTAGCATTTTAAGGAATTAAATGCTATTCCTTAAATGCTCTCAACCATATTTGTACGGCCAAAGTTGACATCCCAATGTCAACTTTGCCTATAAATAGAGGTCTTTGCACAACCAAGAAACAACTTTGCAAACCTGCAATATTCTTGGTGAACTTGTGCAATATTCTCTCAATCGCAAAAAGGAACATTTCACAACTTTAAGTGTTTCGATTGTTTAGAGAATTTCCAAGTATTAGATCAATTGTATTTCATAGGTGTTAGGATATTTACACTTGTGTACTATCTTGGTTCCGCAACAACCTTGTAATTTGTTTAACATCAATAAATTAATTACACTTGAAAAATACATATTGTCTCACCAATTTACTTTACAAGTATTTACATTATTGCATTGTCATTTACTTATTGTCACCTTTATAAGTAAACAATCCAGAACTTGGTATACACTCATTGCAACTGGTCGTCTCCAGTTCAGTGTTTATATTGCAAAGTTAACTCACCATCGACATAGAGGTGTCTTCAGTTAGTACCATCTATTGAGTTGTGACTTACAATTGTGACAACTCAGTGGATTCTGGCCACCCAACAAGAAGAAATAAGGGAGGATACTAATGAAATAATGAAAATGGGTGCCAGACTGAGTGGTACAATTAGGGGTTGGAGTCAAGGAATGGCAGAAGTTAATGAAGAAAACAGAAGATATTTGGAACTTCTTGCCAACTCCGAAGATAAAATGAAGTAGTCAATGAGAATCAGATTCAAGGCCAATAGGCTAAGACTGCAAAGGAAAAACAAAAGGGTTCTCAAAGACATCAAGAATTTAAAGACTCAAATCCAAGAAGTTGAGAATGTACCCTCCAAAGTGGAAGAGTCTGAAACTGAGCTGAGAAACAAAGTTGCAGCAATCAGCTCAACAGTTGATGAACTGAAGACTTCAAGCTCATCTCACACTACAAAATTGACTGAGCTAGATTCATACTTAAGAAATGATCTTACTCAGCTCATAAAGTCAATCAGCTCCAGTTCCTCTGCTCCCATTGATGATGACAAAAAGGGGGAGAAGGAAGTAGAAAGGGAGAGAGTAGATGGTTGGATGCTGCCACAATGGGGGGGGGGGGGGGGGGGGGGGGGGGGGGGGGGGGGGGGGGGGGGGGGGGGGGGGGGGGGGGGGGGGGGGGGGGGGGGGGGGGGGGGGGGGGGGGGGGGGGGGGGGGGGGGGGGGGGGGGGGGGGGGGGGGGGGGGGGGGGGGGGGGGGGGGGGGGGGGGGGGGGGGGGGGGGGGGGGGGGGGGGGGGGGGGGGGGGGGGGGGGGGGGGGGGGGGGGGGGGGGGGGGGGGGGGGGGGGGGGGGGGGGGGGGGGGGGGGGGGGGGGGGGGGGGGGGGGGGGGGGGGGGGGGGGGGGGGGGGGGGGGGGGGGGGGGGGGGGGGGGGGGGGGGGGGGGGGGGGGGGGGGGGGGGGGGGGGGGGGGGGGGGGGGGGGGGGGGGGGGGGGGGGGGGGGGGGGGGGGGGGGGGGGGGGGGGGGGGGGGGGGGGGGGGGGGGGGGGGGGGGGGGGGGGGGGGGGGGGGGGGGGGGGGGGGGGGGGGGGGGGGGGGGGGGGGGGGGGGGGGGGGGGGGGGGGGGGGGGGGGGGGGGGGGGGGGGGGGGGGGGGGGGGGGGGGGGGGGGGGGGGGGGGGGGGGGGGGGGGGGGGGGGGGGGGGGGGGGGGGGGGGGGGGGGGGGGGGGGGGGGGGGGGGGGGGGGGGGGGGGGGGGGGGGGGGGGGGGGGGGGGGGGGGGGGGGGGGGGGGGGGGGGGGGGGGGGGGGGGGGGGGGGGGGGGGGGGGGGGGGGGGGGGGGGGGGGGGGGGGGGGGGGGGGGGGGGGGGGGGGGGGGGGGGGGGGGGGGGGGGGGGGGGGAG
>CM067168.1:11924381-12101593 GCA_034093135.1 Erigeron breviscapus | reverse complement strand
CAGTGTATAAAATCCATTTTTCAGTAGCTTCTTCTAACATTTTTACTTCTAAGTCTACTTCTGGTTGCAAGTCAGTACTAAAATCAGCCACAAAGTCGGCTAAAGCTTGAGATTTTATAGCAGTCCTAGGTTCATAAATTAAATTAAAAACACTTAATTTTACAGACCATTTAGCCATTCTACCAGATACTTCAGGTTTTCTAAGCACACATTTTATAGGATAATTAGTTTTAATGTGTATAACATGTGTTTCAAAATAATGTCTAAGCTTAGTAGATGCCATAACTAATGCAAGTATAAGTTTTTCGAGATGAGAGTACCTGGTTTCAGCATCAATTAAACTTTTACTTACATAATAGACTGGATGTTGTTGACCTTCCACTTCCTTTACTAAGACAGCGCTCACTGCATTTGATGATACTGCCATGTAAAGATATAGAGGCTCACCATCTTCAGGCTTCATCAGCAGTGGTGGAGTAGATAAATACTTCTTTAATTCTTGGAAAGCTTCTTCTTGTTTTTCTCCCCATTCGAATTTTTTGTTCTTTTTCAAGATATCATAAAACTCTTTGCACCTGTCAGAAGATCTTGATATAAATCTATTCAAAGCGGCCAGTCTTCCAGTTAATCTTTGAACGTCTTTGGTATTTGATGGAGATTTTAAGTTCAAGATAGCCTTGATTTGCTCTGGACTTGCTTCTATTCCTCTTTTTGTAACCATATACCCCAGGAATTTTCCAGCGCCTACTCCAAAGTTACATTTCGCAGCGTTCAGCTTCATGTTGTATTTATCCAGGATGTTGAAGGCTACTTCAAGATCTTTCAGATGATCTTCAGCCTTCTTCGACTTCACCACCATGTCGTCTATATAGACTTCCATCGTATCCCCCAGTTGGTCTTTGAACATCATATTCACCAACCTTTGATAGGTTGCACCTGCATTTTTAAGACCAAAAGGCATAGCAATATAACAATAAATACCTGTTGGGGTCATGAAGGCGGTGGCTTCTTGATCTTCAGGCTCCATCTGAATTTACTGAAATCCAGAAGAAAATATCGTGGTATGGTGGGGTCCCTCATGTACTTAACTGCAAGTAGACCTGACATAATGTTTGCAACATGCCTTTGTGCAAGATTTCAGTCTGATCCCAGAGAAGCACATGCAAATGCTGTGAAAAGGATTTTCAGATACCTTAAAGGTGTCCCCAGACTTGGTCTTTGGTATCCCAAAGGCTCAAGTCTAGATCTAATGGGTTATTCAGATTCTGATCATGCAGGTTGTAAAATAGATAGGAAAAGTACCACAGGTGGTTGTCATTTCCTAGGTGGCAAATTGGTTAGTTGGACAAGCAAGAAGCAAACTGCAGTGTCACTCTCCACAGCTGAAGCTGAATACATTTCTGCAGCAAGTTGCTGCGCTCAGATTTTGTGGATGAAGAACCAACTAACTGATTATGGTGTTAAGTATACAAAACTCCAATATTTTGTGATAACACCAGTGCCATTGCCATCTCTCACAATCCTGTTATGCACTCCAAAACCAAGCATATCGACCTCAGGTATCATTTCATTAGAGATCACATTATTAAGGGTGATATTGAACTTCATTTCATTCCCACTGATAAACAACTCGCTGATGTTTTTACAAAACCCTTGGATGTCAAAATGTTTAAACATCTCATCAGTGAGCTAGGTATGCTAAATTCTGTATAGCATTACCTCAGGGGGAAGTGTCAAATATTTTTTGTTTAAAAGATTTTTTCTCTTAAAAGGAAACTTTGCTTTCTGAAAAATATTTTGTCTGAAATGACTCAGAATTTCTGAAATGATTTCAGAAAGTTTGTGTAGACTGAGATGGTTCAGATCCATTAGTTCTGACCATGCTCAGATTTTATGCACAAATTCTGAGATAAGTCGGTCCTTTATAATGTCTTTTGGATACTTGGTCGTTGTGTGTACACGTGAAGGTCACTGTATAACGTTTAAATAAAGATACCTTCTTGCTTACGTGGCACACAAGTGGCGCCGTAAATGAAAAGTAATGATCACTTTTACATTAAGAATGTTGAAAAGTTTTTCGAAAAGTGGGGTCTAACCGTCGTTGCATTAAATGCGGACGTATACCCAAAATTATTTTCGGACTTCAAACCCGATCAAAATTGTTTTCATTTAAATAATATTTTAACTTGGGGTTTGAATTTCAAAATTATTTTTCTTTTATTTATTTTGGAAAATCCTTTGTATTCCATCATAAATATAAATACTTTTCCCAAAAACAATTCCTTCATTTACTTCATTTTTCATTTACTCCCAATCATTATTCTCTCTTCTTCCAATTTCCAAAACCCTAAATTCAATCACTTTCAGTTTCATCTTGTAGAAATAATGACAAAATCATCATCATAATCTCAAATCAAATCTTTAATTAGTTTTGATTACAATCCGCCAAAAGCAGTCAAGCCATCCCCTATATGGCCAAAGGGTTTTGCTCCTTCAACCCTTCGTTTCAATATGAACAATTTTGTTGCCTCATTGAATATTAAATCTAAGACGTTAATGGGGAGGATCAATAAATTTTGGGAAGAGTCTCCTCTCCATTACGCATTGACTGCCAATCCACAAGCATTGTATCATAGATACTTGCTTGAATTCTGGTACACTGCTATCATAAGCAAGGATGAACAATCCATTGCCTTCACTTTAAACGATGGCACTAAGCAGTGTGTCATTTCTCTTGATGGGTTCAGGGAGGCCCTTCAATTGAATTATATTCAACCACCTTCAGTCTATGCCAAAAGACTAAAGGGAATCAACTTCAGAGAAGTTTTACTGGCTATGGGCCATGATGGCATGGTTGATGCCAACAATGAATTGAAGACCTCCGGACACATTTTTCTGTCTGGATTTGGCAATTGCTGGAGGTTCTTCTGGACTCAAATAGTTGAGTGTCTTGGGGGAAATCATGGTGGCTTGGATCAGATTTCACTACTCCAAGTGGAGATAGGTTATTATTTATGGCATGGGATCCAAGTGGACTTCGCTGAGATGCTCTTCTCTCAGTTGGTTGGTAAATTGAAAGGAAAAAGAAGTCCACACATTGCCTTTGCACGATTCTTAAGCATCTGCTTCATGAATATTCTTGGTGATGCTTACAACAATGGAGGGCCTGAGCTTTCAGTACCAGAGTTCTGCAGAGATTTCTCAAATGCATCTACTTCAGAAGAGGAACCTGAACTCTCTGCTGAAATGCTTCAGGTAATTTCTAAAACTGAAACAGGACGACCGGCTGGCTCAGAAAGGTCACCGAGCGGGTCGCAAAAGAATGCGAGACCCATTGGTGCACCTGGTGGTCAAAATGTTGAAGTTGTTAATAGTAGATTTGAGCTTATGTGTGTGTATCAATGGCGGTTTGAAGTGAGAGAAAGTAGAGAGAGAAAGTAGAGATGCTAGGGAAAGTTTGGATAGCATTATAGGGTAAAAGGTTACATTTTCACTTATGGAGGGGGTTTATATACATATGTCTAATTTACACTAAACCCCCTTCCATACTTAGACATTTACATTCTAAGTACAAACATACAATAGAAATACAAATCACTTACTACTAATTATATTTCTAACAATCTCCCCCTTAGTAGTGATTTGTCAAAAATATCCAGTCTTTGTCAGTCTTCAAGCTCTTGTATTCGGTATATCTTTATTAGGATGCCAGAACCAGTTGTCTCCTTCAGGTCTGTCATCAGGAACAATCATATTTGCTTCAAAGTTCTTCGGTGGAATATTTTGTGGACCTGGAAGATGACTAGGCTCGTACTTAATCCAACAACCTCCTCTTCGACGTACAACGTACTTAGACTTCTTCACATTCTTTGCCTCTCTCATCATTCGAATGCTGTCTCTGTACTCGAGTCTTTGATTAATCTTGGAGATTGCTTTGTCAAATACTTCCTTTTTCTTTGAATCTTGTTCATCTTCTTTCAAGCACAACAAAACATTCTTGCAAAACTCTAATGTTCCATCAGAATATGAAGCAAGTTCATCCATGCGGATGAAAATCTTCTTCTTTCGACTATTCAAAAAGACAACTCCGAAGGATGGTTTTTCTATGATCAATACTGAGTTTTCGCTATTCAAAAAGACAACTCCGAAGGATGGTTTTTCTATGATATGACCAATACTTAGCTGTTCAATATCTGCGGTGTAAAGACTTTGATCTGGATATGGCACATTGATCTTCCTCTTGACAACTTCAAATCCTATTTGAAAATCTTCCAATGAAGCATATTGAATGCAGCTTGACATATATCTTTTTACAGCTTCAAAGGCAATAACGTCTTCACGATATCTTTGCATTGCATTCAGGAAATGGTTGTAGAGAAAGATAATGTCATCAACTGGCAGTAGCTTGAACTGTGCTTCAGTAAATCTGTACATCTTGTTGTTATCTCTTTTCACATGATAGCAAGGGACAGAGATAGACATCCTTTTAATCAAAATTACTCTGACCAGCACCAAGATCTTATGATTTCTTTGTTCTTCGAGAAGCTTTGGATTGTATTGCTTGGTGAGTTTAAGAAGTTCTTTGTAATCTTCAATTTGCCTTGCTTCCTTAAACTTGTACATTGAATCCAACTCTGGTCTCTTTATTTTAGTAACTTTAGTTGCTTCACAAAATATCGGAATGCCCTTTCCTCCAGATATCTTGACTTCTTAGCTGCTTCTTTAGGTTTGACTCCGAGAGCAACCATTCTTTCTCTATCCCTCAAGAAGTATCCCCGATTAATAAACCTTAGTTGTTCGTCAGTTAATTCAGTTGGAAAATAATCAGGAAGAACTTCCTCGGATATGATTGCCTCTTTCAACACTTGTTTGTAAGTTGACTTCTTGAAATTCTGAGATGCAGCTTCAGGAGTCTTTCTCAATTCATCAAAACTATTGAAGTCTTCAAAAGTGTAATGCTGTGGAGTTGTGCTAGCAGGAACAGAAGATTCTCCAACTTCAATTCTGCTTGAAGAACCTGTTTTAAAATAGTCAAGATCTGGAAATTCTTCAAACATTGGTTCTTCATCAGCTTCTACATTTGCTGGTGTCTTAACTATTTCTGGCTCATCCAAGATTACATTATCTTTTCTTGCCTCAACTTCTGCTTTGTTTTCCGCATATACAACAATTTCATTCTCTATAACAAACCCTTCTTCTTCATCAACTACAACATTCTCATTCTCTTCTTTTTCTTCTTCATCACTATCATCTTTAGCCATTTTATCAACTTCTTTTTGAGTTTCATCAGCAAGCTCTTTCCATCTTCTATCAGATCTAGCTCTAACAGCAGCTAATCTTTCAATTTCAGCTTGATCTTCTTCAATTATATCTTGATTTCCACCCTCAGATCTTTCTTGCATCACCACATCCTCAACATTCACATCCACTCTTGCCGAAGTATTTCCAATATTAGTTTGACCTTCTCCTTGGTTCTCCCCCTCGAGGTGATCATCAGAATCAGGATCATCCCGTCGAGAAGCAACCGAGGCCGGTCGGCAAGATTCTAGAGCTAACAAACGTAATTCAAATACAGCAAGCTTAGCATCATATTCTGCTTTCTGCTTCTGAACTTGATCTTCAAGATGCTTGACATGTTTTTCATTAGCAATCTCCCTTTCTCTTACCTCCAATGCATTCAACACTCCTCTTTCAGTTACTGTCAATAGATTACCTTCAGGCCTTAAGATATTCAACAAATGATCAAAAGCTTTGTCTTTTTCTTGTTGTTGTGTTGTTGGTGATATTTGAGATGATGTTTGTGTTGTTTGTGTTGGTGTTTGAGAAGGAAGTGGAGTATCCAACCCGGAGGTTGTTTGCACATTTGAAGTGTGACCTAAATTCAGCGTAGCTGATTCAGGATTTCCTGCGGATCCTCGAGTTAAACCCTCACCAGCAGTTTCAGATTCATGGGCTTTGCAACCCGAATCAAGTTGTGTCCTAGACTGTGATAAATCACTGTCCGGACTTGTTGTTGGGCAACACCTCTAACAACACCGGGGTCACTGAGAATGCCCGTTAATACAGTTTCAGGTTTATCCTGAGGAACAGCAGTGTCACAACGGCGTTCATACTGTCCCCCAGTCTCGGTCTGAGAACTGTTACCTGCGGCTAAAGCTGGCATGATGTTAGCTAAGGCAGGATTTCCAAGCTGTCCTTGAGGGTCACACAAAGTGGGTCCCTCTCCGCTTGTTCCGGCAACAGTACTAAACTGTGCTTGTGAATCCGTGTACCTAGGAGAGCTAAACTCTTGTGCACGAAATGAAGTCGTGAGGTGGGGTTGTTCCTCTCTATTTTCAACACTCTCATCCTCCAAATGAGGAGAGTGGTGAACGTGGCTGTTCCCCGTGCATTTGTGAGACTAACTCCTGTTGTGAGGAGTCAGAATAGTAAGGAGAGTTCGGTGCAAGCGAGAATGGGGAGTTCTCGACTTCTACCCTAGGGTTGACATCCCGGCTAGACACATTTGTTTCAACTATCAGAGGGCCAACGTTTTCTTTATGCCCTTGTCCTAACCCGGACCTCTCAACCTCTCTAACATTTTCAACTCCTCCCTCAATCCCGCCTTGTTTCTTCTGCACAACTGCATCTCCTGTGCTAACATTCTCAGAATCTAACTCAGATAATACATTTTCAACAATTCTAGTCGCTTGTTCAACATCAAACTCAGCTGAGGCACCAACTGGTTCATTCAAATCTGTTGGTGTAGATTCATATCTTTGGCTTGCAGATTTAGACGACTTATGTTTTCTTTTGGATTTCTTCTTCTTTGATGCCTGCTTTGGTGCACTTCTAGCAGCCATTTTAAGTCGTCTTCCAGGTGGTGGAGTTGGTTCATTAGGTAGTGCTGAAGCAAGCGGTGTTGGATTTAGTACAGGTGATGAACGAGGTGGTGTTAGAGTTGGTGGATTTGGTGAAACAACGGATGGTATTGGTGTAGATTGTGAAGGTGAAGATTGTGAAAATTGAACGGTTGGTGGAGATTGTGTTGTTGGAATAAATGGTGAGGTTTGTGAAGTAATATTCGGTGTAGATTGAGAAACAGGTTCAGGTGTAGCAACTTCTTGCTCAAACATAACTCTTTTGGATTTCCTTTTCTTCTGCCCAGAAGTCCCCTCATCACTAACCCCTCTTTTTCTTTTAATAGACCTAGAACCCTCACTTGGTGACCTATTCACAGCTTGGGTAGGAATCTGTCGGCTTTCAGATCCCATCGCTGTGGCTAACCACTCTCTATAGGTCCTAAGGTGGGGACTCTGATCAGGAACCAAGTTAAGCATAAATGGTGGAATTGGAAAAGATCGAGCAGTTTCACTACCTGTGCCTCTCATATTGGATTTGTACATTGCAATGACACACTTAAAGCTGTCTTCCAACTTTGGAATTTCTTCTGCATTATCAAGAACATCTTCGATAATCAATGTGAAGAATCTGACGAAGGGAATATACTTCGTGTCCTGTACATCTTTTCCCTTTACAACCTGTATCATCTTATCCCATATAATCTTCGCAAAGTCACACTGCACATTGTGAGTGACTGCATAGTAAATTGCCAGAGAATTCTTCGTCAGTGCATCAATTCCTTTCTGGGATGGCATCAAACAAGTGCAAAGCACATTATACATCGTATGCCAGAGAGTTGCTATATTCATCCTTTTAAAGTCTCTCATCGTAGCCAACTCTCCTTCATATCCTAAAGAATGAACCCCAGCCAACATATCTTCAACAGATGGGAGTTCTTCATATTCTTCAAATTCAGGAAAACCAATTGTCATTCTGAATTCATCCAAAGTGAATTTACATTCGAAAACATTATCTTTCTGACTTTAGATTGAATTTGAAGTAGTCTGCTGTCTTGTATCTCTTACTTCCTTTCACATATACAATTGATTCCCATAAATCAAAGATATATTTCTCGGGAACAATTGCAGCAGCTGTTAAAGCATTGTTTAAGAGATGATGACTCAGAATCTCCGTAATGATTGGAAACTTTGAAGAAAATGGAATATGTAGTGCTTGATTCGCTTGCATTTTCATTGAAGCACCTTCTCGAAACATAGCCATCTTTTGTATTTATAATATTTCTGAAAAGACAAACTGACCAAAATTTTGACCAGAAAATACATTTTAAACACAGAAAAATATAAAACACACCAACATTTAACAAACACATTTATTAAACAAAGACAATGTTTCGCACATATATTAAAAATGAGAAAACAAAGTAGTACACAAAGGCGTTCGATACCTTGCCTCTCACCTAAATATATATACGAAACATGACGATATATAGAATCACATAAGTATTAAAAGATAAGAAAACGAAGGTAGTACACAAAGGCGTTCGATACCTTGCTTCTTATCCCAACACTTATGAAATACTATATAGACAAATACAATACACACATACATACATTTTAAAATTCCAACACAAAATAAAAAACTTAGAAGAAAAAAAAAATTAAAAATCAAAACCAATTTTAACTGTTTGCCGAGCTCAAACCTCGGCAAATGGGGTTTTCAAAAAAAGTTTCTCAAAAATTTTGCCCAGAAATTAATAAGGACCAAAAATATGTTTTGGCAAAATTTTTGATGATTTGTATTGTTTGCCGAGCAATCATCTCGGCAAACACGAGAGAGAAAAAAAATATCAAGTCAAGCACCAAGTCATCATGTTTGGGAGTTGAGTCTCGTAAACGTCGAGCTCAAAGTTCTGCAAATAAGCAGTTCAGACTAACTCCTTTTAAATGTATGAAGTTTCCTTTGATTTGGACAACAATAATGTTGACAAATGATTAAAGGAAGATTTCAATGAAAGATTGAAGATTTTGTAAAAAAATTTCACCCAAAAACATTATTTGCCGAGCAAAATGCTCTGCAAACAGTGGATTTGAAAACATGGTGACAAGTTTACATGCATTTTCCGAGCTCAAAGCTCTGCAAATGCATGGTTCAAGTCTTATAAAAAATTTGAAAATCCAATTTGTACTGTTTGCCGAGCTCAGTGCTCTGCAAACAGTTGATTTGGACTTGGAAAAATTTTGGAAAACCAATTGCACTATTTGCCGAGCTCGGAGCTCCGCAAACAGTTGAATTAGGACTTGGAAAAATTTTGGAAAACCAATTGCACTGTTTGCCGAGCTAAAAGCTCTGCAAACAGTTGTTTTTAGAACTTCGTTAAAATTTTGGATATCAAATGTACTGTTTGCCGAGCTCAGACCTCTGCAAACAGTTGTCTTTAACACTTGGTGAAAGACAAAATCTTTTTGATAAAAACAAGCATTTGCCGAGCTCATAGCTCTGCAAATGACTATTTTGATCCAAAAAATTGTTTAAGAAAAATAGGAACATGTTAACCAGAAAATATGAAGATTTGGAGATTATCATGAATAAACCTCGCATTTGCCGAGCTCAATGCTCTGCAAATGGCACTTTTGATCAAAAGTTCATATTTTTACCCAGCCCTTTATCATTCAAACCCAGAAAATCCAAACATAAGCTGATTAAGGTAATTAAAACAGATAAACATCAAGGAATATCCCTAATCATGCAACTAAAACATCAAATATTCACAACCAATCATCTCATAATGCATAAAAATCATGGCAGTTCATTCAAGCATTTAATCAAACAGTTTGAATGCAATATGAACACAAGAAATCTTACCTTTAAAACCGATGATCTGATGAAGAAAGAATATAAACTAAACCACAAAATATGATCACCAGATTACACCCTCTTCGATTATTATGAAATATATGAAAAGTTTGATTGATTGATGTGAATATGATCGGTTTTTGAGGAAAAAAAAATAA
This sequence comes from Erigeron breviscapus, assembly GCA_034093135.1. Classification (NCBI taxonomy): domain Eukaryota; kingdom Viridiplantae; phylum Streptophyta; class Magnoliopsida; order Asterales; family Asteraceae; genus Erigeron; species Erigeron breviscapus. The sequence continues at coordinate 12,091,739 of CM067168.1, read as the reverse complement.
AGAAAAAGATGATTTGAATTTGAATTGTGACAAAATGGACCGCCTATTTTCCTTTTAAACTCAAATTCGGGTGCGGGTCTGGGTTTGACCCGCGTGTCAACCCGGATCTCGATCTGTTTTTGGGCTTAAACAAATTGTTGGGCTGAAATCATTTTTGGGTTGTAAAGAATTTGGGCTCCTTTTGGGTTTTTCACAAAAAAAAAAATAATCAAAAATAAACATAAATAAAAATAAAACTAAAAGAAAATAGAAATAAAAATAAAAATAAAAATAAAAATAAAATAAAACACTTATTAAAACAACAAAAAATTTTTTAACAACATTAAAAAAAATCTTTTTATCTTTTTAAAATTTTCTAATTTTGTATTTTGATTTTTCAGATTTTAAAAACAAACACACATACAAAGAAAATTAAACAAACACATAATTAAAAAAATGTAAACACATAAAACAAACAAATTTAAACAAAAATTCACATGCAATTACACACTCCCCCTCAAATTAAGCATATAGCAAAATGGTAAATTTACAAACTCCCCCTAAAATCATGCATTCTACCCTTTTTCTCCCCCTCAAACATTGCATGTAATATCAGATAGAACACATCAATGTTTGAAACAGAAAATGAACATAGAATACATGGAATGAAAGCATTTAAGTTTGTAAATCTAGCATTCCCAACTTGGTTTTAAAAAAATTGAACCTTTGTTCATCCAGAGGTTTGGTGAAAAGGTCAGCAAGTTGGTAGTCTGTTGGAACAAAATAGAGTTCGATGTTACATTTCTCGACATGATCTTTAAGAAAATGGTACCGAACATCTATGTGCTTGGTCTTTGTGTGCTGTACAGGATTGCAAGAAATAGCAATAGCACTCTTAGAGTCACAGTAGATGGGAATTCTGTTGAACTGAAATCCATAATCAGTCAACTGAGTCTTCATCCAAAGAACTTGTGAACAACAGCTTGCTGCAGCAACGTACTCAGCTTCTGTAGTAGATGTAGATACACAATTCTGTTTCTTTGAAGACCAACTGACTAATCTATCCCCTAAAAACTGTACACTCCCAGAAGTACTCTTTCGGTCAAGCTTACAACCTGCATGGTCAGCATCCGAATATGCAATCAACTTAAACCCAGTATCCCTTGGATACCAGAGACCAAGATTCACAGTGCCTTTCAGGTATCGGAATATCCGTTTGACGGCCTGGAAATGACTTTCCTTAGGATTGGCCTGGTACCTAGCACACATGCATGTGGCGAACATAATATCCGGGCGACTTGCAGTCAAATACATGAGCGAACCTATCATACTGCGATATCTCTTTTGATCAAAAGATTTTCCATTTAAATCAGCATTAATCTTTGTTCGAGCTTCCATGGGTGTACCAATAGTTTGACAATCCATCATATCAAACTTTTTCAACATGTCAAGAATGTACTTTGTTTGACAAATAAATGTACCATTTGACAATTGTTTGACTTCAAGACCAAGGAAAAAGTTTAATTCACCCATCATGCTCATTTCAAATTTCTTGATCATTAGAGCTGAAAAATTCTTGCAGTATTTAGGATTAGTTGACCCGAAAATTATGTCGTCAACATAAATCTGGATTAGAATGATGTCACTCCCTTATCGTTTGATAAACAAGGTAGTGTCAATCGAACCTTTGCTAAAGCCAGATTTCACAAGATAAGAAGATAGAGCATCATACCATGCACGAGGAGCTTGTTTCAGACCATATAAAGCCTTATCTAACCTGTAAACATAGTCTGGATGTTTTGAATTCACAAATCCCTCAGGTTGTTCAACATACACTTCTTCTTTGAGAATTCCATTCAAGAAGGCAGTTTTGACATCCATTTGATAGACTGTGAAATTCTTGTAGGCAGCATAGGCAAGAAACATCTGAATGGCCTCAATTCGTGAAACTGGTGCGAATGTCTCATCGTAATCAATTCCATCTTGTTGGCAATATCCCTTAGCAACCCATCGTGCTTTTATTACGTACAACAACTCCAGTTTCATCCTTTTTGTTCTTGAAGATCCATTTGGTCTTAATTGGCTCCTTATTCTTGTAAGAATTGGGAACCAATTTCCACACCTCAAGACGTTTGAACTGATTTAGTTCTTCCTGCATTGCTTTCACCCAATCTGGACAATTTAGAGCTTCATTCACTGTCTTTGGTTCAACAATACTCAGAAAATTCACAAACAGACATTCATTCGCAGATGCGGATCTTGTCTGAACTCCAGTTGTTGGATTACCAATGACTTGAGAAATCGGATGAGCTCTAGTCCATTTGGTTGTGTGCGGAATTGGATCAAGTGGATCACCAGATTCTTCAGAATCAATAAAATCAGGAGAATGTTGTTCTGTCAATTGCTCAAATGAAGTAGCTATTGGTTCAACAAAGTCATCGGGATCATAATCTTCAGGATTGGTTAACGGGTTTGTCACTTGAGAGATATTATGAGGTTGAGTATGCAACTCTGAATTATCAGAAGGTGGAGGAGAATCAGATGAAGAATTGACATCTGATGTTTGTGATGGTGAAGACTCTTTGGGATCTATCTCCTTTGAATTTAAACTGGATGGTTCATTTGTAAGCACTTCAGATTCAGGAACTTTCTTCGAAACTTGGAAAAACTCTTCAAACAAGATATCCAAATCTTGTGTTGTTGGAGTAGAGAATGATGATTTGACATTTGAAGTAGTCTTTGTTGCGGAAGCTTGTGGACTTTTAAGTTCGGGTCTTGAACTGTGTTGTTCAAGAACCATACCCGAGAGTTCATCAAATCTAACATTCATACTCTCTTCGATTCTCTTGGTTCTTCGGTTATACACACGGTAAGCTATTGATTCTCTTGAATAACCGATGAAATATGCCTCATCGCCTTTTGGTTCAAATTTGCCCAGATTATCTCGATCATTGAGAACATAACAAACACATCCAAATATGTGCAAGAAGTTCACATTGGGCTTTCTTTTGTTAATCACCTCATATGGAGTTTTTTCAAACCTCTTGTTTATCATTGATCTATTTTGAGTGAAACAAGCAGTAGCAACCGCTTCAGCCCATAGATTCGGAGGCAACTTAAAGTAAGCAAGCATTGTTCTAGCTGCTTCAACAAGAGTTCGATTTCGACGTTCAACTACTCCATTCTGTTGAGGTGTCCTGGCAGCGGAAAATTGATGAGTAATACGCATGGACTTGAAGAAAGAATCAATTGTTGAATTCTTGAATTCAGTGCCATTATCTGAGCGAACAATTCTAACCGATGATTTAAGATTTACTTGGGTCTTCTTGATGAAATCAATAATCACATTCGGAGTATCATTCTTTGCATGAAGAAAGAATACCCAAGTATAGCGGGAATAATCATCGACTATCACAAGAATGTATCGCTTGCCATGGATACTTTGAACTTTCATTGGGCCACACAAATCCATATGAATAAGGTGCAAAGGACCTTCTGTACTTAGAAACTTCTTTGGTTTGTGTGATGCTTTTTTCATCTTTCCAATTGCACAAGCCGGACAAACATGTTCGCTTTTATACTTATAATCCGGAAGACCTTCAACAAGTTGTTTATCCACGAGCGCATTGATCATTTTAAAATTAAGATGAGAAAGAAGGCGATGCCATAACCAAGAATTGTGTGCAATTGCTTTTGAAAGAAGACAAATCTCTGAAGAATTAGTTGGAATGTTGTTGAGATCAATAGTGAACAAATTATTGTCTCTTGTACCAGTAAGAATATCCACACCATCTTCAGTCTGCACTTTGCATTCATATCTCCTGAATAATACTTGAAGATCATTGTCACAAAATTGTCCAACACTAAAAAGATTGTGTCCTAATCCTTCAACATAGGAAACTCTCTTGATAGTGACTCCATTTTTAACAATGTCTCCATAACCGAGAATAGGAGCAATATGATCATTTCCGAATCTTACGGTTCCCATAAACTTCTCAACAAAGTTTGTAAGAATGGACTTGTTTCCAGTCATATGACGAGAACATCCCGAGTCAACATACCATACACAAATGAGAAATTCCTGCAAGAACAAGGAATATGATTTAGGTACCCATGTAGATTGGGTCCTTGCAGGTTAGAGGGATAACATGCAAGTATACATAAAATTAAACATCAAGCAAAATAACACACAAACAAACTTTTTATTCAAATCACAAACAAACTTTTTATTCAAATCACAAACAGTCGGGAAGAAATAATCATCAACATCATTAACATCAAAGATATCATGTAGATCACCCTCAGTTTGAACAGATACATGCACGACTTCACATTCAGTTTGCACAGATGCATTCACAATTTCACAGATAGAGCATGCAGTTTGTGAAGTTTTCTCATATTGACACACAGATTGGTTTGGTGGAGTTGGAGTGGCCATAACTTCACAAACAGGACAATTGGGGTGATCACAATCATTTTCATGATTCTTGGGTGGTCAATGATACAGTGATTTTGAGTCTTCAGATTATCTATTAAAGATTGCTTTTCATCAAGAGATCTTTTCAAATCCTCTATTACCTTTTACAAAACTTTTTGTGGAACATAAGGTCTCAAGTTTTCAGCTTTTGGAATTGGAATAGTTTCTTCTAAAGGTTTTTCTTTAAAACACTCAAGAATTTCAGGAATTATTGCCTCATGAGTTTCTTTTTCGTGATTTTCTTTTTCGATTTTATGTTCAGGATGACTGACTTAGGAAAAGTGATTACCTCATCCTCGACCTCAGAAGAACTTTCATCAACTTCATCTAACTCCTTTGATTTCTTGATTTTCGTCATGAAGCACACATTTGCTGCAGGCTCATCTGTCTCTTCATCAGAAAGATGTAACCACTTGTCATCCTAAGCAAGAAGAGCAATGCCACTTTCTTCTTGTCTTGCCAGCAAAAGTTTGTACTTGTAGTACTCGGAGTTCTTTTGACGCGGTTTAGTGCAATTGATGGCAAAATGTCCAGGAAGACCACAATTATAGCATTTCTTGTCTTCATTCCTCTTCTCCATGACCTTCTTCTCAAACTTCTTCTGATTATCAATCTTCTTTTCACCACCAACATATTCCTTCTTCGTATCAAACTTAGGAGCATTTGAATTCTTTGAATAAGACGAAACTGATGAAGTCCTAAGCTGATTGTTCGTTGGTTTCTTCTTGAAGAACTTCTTCTTGAAAGCCTTTGTGAAATAAACGAGTTCCTTGTACATCTCCTTTTGTCTTTCATCCAAGTCAGAGTCACTCATTTCACTCGAATCAGAATCTGTGTCATATTCAACAAAGCTCTGTCTTGAGACTCTTGAAGATTTCTTCTCAGCTACCAAGACTTTCTTCTTTCTTCTTTTGGATTCTCAAAACATCATCAATGTTCAGTTTCAGCTTTTCATACAAGGTGTGAATGGTAAGTTTCCCAAAGTCTGATTGTTGGTTGAATTGAGTTCCATACACTTGCCATTCCTCTTCCAGATTTTTGATGAATTTGATGTTCAGTTCCATATTGGTTCTCTTCACATCATTCTTTCTAAGCTCATTGATGACATTGCAGAATCTGATGTATACTTTGTTCAGTGGTTCACCCTTCTGTTGCTTGAATGTTTCATACATGTTCAGAACAGTTGACAATCTTATGGTGTTTGAAACATCAGATCCTTCCATTTGCTTTTCCACTTCATCCCATATGTCTTTTCCAGTCTCATATGAGTCCACATTGCAATATATGTCATCAGGAAGTGCTTGGTAAAGATAGGCAATGGACATTTGATCAGCCTCAACTCTATTTCTCTGATCTGTATTCCAACTCTCTTCAGGTAAAGCTTCTCCATTAACTGGATTCTTTGGAATTTTAGGACCATCTTTGTATGATTTCCTCAGAAGTTTTCCATTATTCTGTCTGTCTATCCAGTTCAGAAATCTTTTCTTCCATTGTGGATAAGAGCCTCTAAACAAGACAGGAGGTCTCCCTTCAGATCCAAGAGCTAAAGCTTCCCTTGAAGCCATTTCAATTAAATTCCAAAAGACTTAGAAAAAAATTTGAATTTTCTATTTGTGAAGAATGCCGAGCTCAGATCTCGGCAAATGGACTAGTCAAAATTTGAAAATTTTAATTTTCTGCTCACAAGTAGATTATTGATGAAAAATGATTTTGAAACAATTTTCTTGAAAATTTTTTATTTGAGAATTTCAATTTCAACTAAGTGCCGAGCTTAATCCTCTGTAAATGGTGCAAATAGTCAAGTCACAACCCAAGTACACTGATCAACAACCAATTTCAACTGAGTGCCGAGCTTAAATCTCTGCAAACAGCACAAATGAGAATTTCACTTGGTCGAAGAAAACCAAAATAACTATTTGCCGAGCTTATATCTCTGCAAATAGCCCAAATGAGAATTGTACTTAGTCGCAACAACCAAAAACACTTGTTTGTCGAGCTTAAACCTCTGCAAACAGAACAATTAGCACCAACACTTAACCAAAAATTCTGGAAACACCTATTTTCCGAGCAGTGAGCTCTGCAAATAGAACAAATAGCTCCAGTACTTAGCCAAATTCTACTGAAACACGTATTTGCCGAGCAGTGAGCTCTGCAAATAGAACAACTAGGATCAACTCTTAGCCAACGATCTCTGCAAACACGAGTAATCACTAGACGACAAAATAGTCGGTTACTGGTTGTCTTCTTCGTTCAGGCAAACCCTTAAACGTCGAGCTTACTGTAAATCCTTGATATCTCCTTCATTTTTGTGAATTAAAGCTCGAATTTTATATCAAAATGCTCAGAAACTGAACGCGAACAAATCCTTGAACAAAATAACAACTAATTTCAGTCAGAATCAAATCCCACTGAAACCTTCATTTGCCTCGCACGAAATGTGATCAAATGATGAAATTGAAATCTGAAATCGATACAGAATGATGATATACTAACAACTAATCGATCGGTGAACAAATTTCAACAACACACACACTAATTTTGCAGAAATTACTCAAACAGTAATCTCGGTAAATGATATAACCAGAAAAACTCAAAATTCCAGAATTTAAGCTTCAAATAAGCTTGTGGATCGTTCTAATATGCTGATTGTGCTCTGATACCAATTGTTAATAGTAGAATTTGAGCTTATGTATGTGTATCAATGGCGGTTTGAAGTGAGAGAAAGTAGAGAGAGAAAGTAGAGATGTCAGGGAAAGTTTGGATAGCATTATAGGGTAAAAGGTTACATTTTCACTTATGGAGGGGGTTTATATACATATGTCTAATTTACACTAAACCCCCTTCCATACTTAGACATTTACATTCTAAGTACAAACATACAATAGAAATACAAATCACTTACTACTAATTATCTTTCTAACAATCTCCCCCTTAGTAGTGATTTGTCAAAAATATCCAGTCTTTGTCAGTCTTCAAGCTCTTGTATTCGGTCTATCTTTATTAGGATGCCAGAACCAGTTGTCTCCTTCAGGTCTGTCATCAGGAACAATCATATTTGCTTCAAAGTTCTTCGGTGGAATATTTTGTGGACCTGGAAGATGACTTGGCTCGTACTTAATCCAACAACCTCCTCTTCGATGTACAACGTACTTAGACTTCTTCACATTCTTTGCCTCTCTCATCATTCGAATGCTGTCTCTGTACTCGAGTCTTTGATTAATATTGGAAATACTTCGGCAAGAGTGGATGTGAATGTTGAGGATGTGGTGATGCAAGAAAGATCTGAGGGTGGAAATCAAGATATAATTGAAGAAGATCAAGCTGAAATTGAAAGATTAGCTGCTGTTAGAGCTAGATCTGATAGAAGATGGAAAGAGCTTGCTGATGAAACTCAAAAAGAAGTTGATAAAATGGCTAAAGTTGATAGTGATGAATAAGAAAAAGAAGAGAATGAGAATGTTGTAGTTGATGAAGAAGAAAGGTTTGTTATAGAGAATGAAATTGTTGTATATGCGAAAAACGAAGCAGAAGTTGAGGCAAGAAAAGATAATGTAATCTTGGATGAGCCAGAAATAGTTGAGACACCAGCAAATGTAGAAGCTGATGAAGAACCAATGTTTGAAGAATTTCCAGATCTTGACTATTTTAAAACAGGTTCTTCAAGCAGAATTGAAGTTGGATAATCTTCTGTTCCTGCTAGCACAACTCCACAGCATTACACTTTTGATTGTTAATAGTAGAATGTGAGCTTATGTGTGTGTATCAATGGCGGTTTGAAGTGAGAGAAAGTAGAGATGTGAGGGAAAGTTTGGATAGCATTATAGGGTAAAAGGTTACATTTTCACTTATGGAGGGGGTTTATATACATATGTCTAATTTACACTAAACCCCCTTCCATACTTAGACATTTACATTCTAAGTACAAACATACAATAGAAATACAAATCACTTACTACTAGTTATATTTCTAACAAAGTTGTTTAAAACCACAACAACTTCTTCTACCCAACCACCATTTTCCTCCTCCACTGACCAACCTGAGGATCTCCCAAAAGATCCCTCAGGATCTCCAAAGGGCTTATTAAAACGACGTAAACTTAAGAAGTCCTCACAGCCCAAGGACATTAGTACCGAAGCTAACCCTTCTGGTTCTTCCCAACAAGAACCAGAAGAAGGTCAAATGGGAAACCCACAAGCAGCCATCCCCAAAACTTCTTTAGGATGGGATGGTGAAGAAAATATAAGTGAGTCCGCCCAACTCACATTAGAGTTTGAGTCTGCACGTGCACCCCCTGTAACTTCACCAATCTTACACTCCTCTGCAGCACAAACTGATGATGTTTCTGAGGTGACACCCTTAGAAACTGAAGTTTCACACTCTACGGCCGATGAAGTAACTCTTGATGATGGTACGAGAGTTATTAAGGCAACCCTCGTGTCTACTATCACTGGCGATGATACTTTGGTTGAGCCAACACTTCATAAATCTGGTGACGATGCATCTGCAGCAGCAGTTGTTGAACCAGAAGCAGGTTCAGGCACCAGTGGTCTGAACCTGGGCATATCTGATCAGACTGTAGTTTCGACTGACCTCTGGGATGAAGATGAGCCACTTCAAGGGAATCTTGATTCCTTTGCTGATTTTGAGTTTGATGAGAACTTATTAAGGGAGAATCAGTCTTCTGATTCTGAGCCATCCCTTGATCTCACAAACGTCCCTCCTCCCCCAGAAATCCAAAATATAATTGTTGATCAAGCATATCACCCACCACCAACATCACATAAACATCCTTTCTTTCCACCTGGCTCAACACCCGCTTATATTACTTCACCAGTTTTCCAACCACAACTACAACACTTACACCCTCAAATTCATGATGTTCCAAGGCCAAGGATTTTTGATGAGCCAGAGCAAAAGGAGTTGGACTCTGAAACTGAATCTGAGAGTCCAACTGAAGTTCAATTGGAAAAGACTCTGGCTGGCCTTAGAACACTTCCCTTCAGATTTCTGCTTCAGTTTCTGAGAAGGTTGAAGAGAGGGTCAGACAGATGGTCGATGAACTCACAAGGGACACTCATAAACAAGTTGACAAGGCTGTTGAAGCTATTAAGAAGTCTGTTAACACCCTTGATGAAATTGTGAAGGGCCAATCGAAGCAACTTGATGAAATTCTGACCCTGCTCAAGAAGTAAACTATTGTTGCTCCTCCTCCCCCTGCCTCATTTTCTGAAGAGGATAGAAAAATGCTGCAAGATCTCAAGGATCACGAGGCACTGAACCTTAATTCTTCTTTCAGATTAAGGGCTCAGTTCTCTACCATGGCAAAGGGCATTTCTGATTGCCTAGAACAGCAGAGTTGGGAACCTCTAAAGGCAATGAAGACTGCAATTGATCTATATGCCAAAATGCCTTCTGAGGTCCCCAAAGGGGGAAATGTGCCTATTGGTTTGCTCTCAAGTACTCAAGAATTAATAGAGGCAACCAAGAAGCAAACTGAAGTACAATCTGGTGGTGCTTCAGTTCAGGGGGAACAACTTCAGAAATCTGAAGTACAACAATCCGAGGTTGTAAAGAAGGATAAGGGCAAGGCCCAAATGGTTGAAGAACCCAAGTCCAAAGGTTCTAAGGGTTCTGGACTTGTGGTTGGTGAAAATGTGGATGAGCATGGTTATCCCTTACACAATCTTGATGCTGATGGCAAGAAGTTAGAGGCTCTGCAGAAGCAAGTTTCTAACCAATTCATTATGTGGGGGGGAAACAAGGAAAGAGAAAGGGAATAACATATGAAGATGGGGACCCTTGATCATATTGATGTTGCAGCACTTGGTCTTTCATTAGAAAGATATCTAAAAATCAAATCTGATCCAAGAGTGCAGAATGCAGTGGTGGACATGCTTGATTATGAATGTGGAATGGCGTATTCACCTCTTGAACAAAAGCTTGAAAGTCTCACATTTAAGTTGTCTATTGAGGACTTAAAGAAAAATAGAATGACTGAAATGGAAAGAAATAAGAAAGAGATTCTGGCTGGAGTTCTGAAGGTTGAAAAAGAATTATCAAGGCCACCCACCAAGCCCAAAGTGACTGGACCTAGAACTTCAAGAAAGAATGTCCGAGATGCTGACCTTTCTACATTTAAACCAATTTCTGAAGATGCTACTGAAGTCCAAAGAAAGCATGAGCAGGATCAATATGAGAATTACATGAAGCATCGATCTAATCCAACCAAGATAGTTGATATGGAAGTAACAAAGGCTGATGGATTGAAGCTTTTTGATCTAATTGTCAAAAGGGAAGGAAGAGCAGCTGAAGAGTATAATCAAGTTTCAGTTCACGAGTTTGGCATTTCAGAACACAGGGAGATGATCCAAGCATTGAAAGCAAAGCCCAAATCTGCCTTGAGTGGTGCATGGTTATCAAGAATTCAACAAAAGATGCAGGCCAAGGTAGAAATGGAAGGAAGATTGTTTGGACAAAAGGATCATTCTCCACTGAAGAGGAAAGCTACTGAAGCACCTTCTGGTTCAAAGCCTGCCAAGAAGTAGTTTCCTTTTCAGAATATCATTTACTTGTATTTTAGTTTACATTTGTAACAAACATTTCAAGTTTGTATATATATGTTGCAAATTGTAATCGATAAGTAGATGGTAAGTTTAAGTTAGAAAAACAACAAGAAAATTCTGAGGCATCAATGATCTATAAGATGTCCTTAGAAAATTTTACAACTTAAACAAAAACTTGTATTTCAGACTTACAAACATGTATAGATAGAAGTCTGAAATGCATGCACTATTTCAAAACAAATAGGGGGAATTTGTTAGGTCGAAAATCGACCAAGTATAATTTGTCCAGAAATAGTTGAAGTTCAGTGAACAAAACTTGTACAGAATTCTGAAGTCGTTCAGAATTAGTTCACTGAAGCTTCACTCCAGTTCAGATCAACGTATCAGAATATCAGATGTGGAGCTCAGAAGTTGATTCTACCTGATCGAAGACTGAAGCATCTCAGTGTAAAGTACTTACACCACTTTATACTGATTACGAGGAAGACTTTAAGTTACATACCTTTACCTGGTTAATAGATTTATCTATTAATAAAAGTACAAGGTTAAAGTAAAAGGTTGGGAATAAAGTATGACAAGTCACATCAACTGACTTTTATACTTTACCTCAAAAGTTAGCATGTAAGGAATTAGGTTTAATTCCTTAAATGCTCCCAACCATATTTGTACGACTTTAAGTCCACGTCATCATGGACTTGTCCTATAAATATAAGTCTTCTCACAATTTGCAAATTGCTTGAAACTTTGGCATTGCAACTTGTGAGATATACTCTAAGTAAACTTACGAGTATTTCCAAGTTATTTAGATCACTTGTATTTCAGGATTGTTTAGATATTTACACTTGGGTGTTTATCTTTGTTCCGCAACAATCCTTGTATTTGTTTATACATCAATAAATCAAATACATTGAAAAAGTACATCGTGTCTGTTAGAAATCTAAAATGGTGTTAAAATGTAAATGTTTTAGAGGTGGAAGGGGCATTAGTGAAACTTAGATTTATGATATAAATAGCCCTCTTCCACACATTATTTGTAAGCCTTTCCCCATTTCCATAATTAATCCCAATCATTCAACTTTAATTCTCTCTCATCTTCATCCCTAACCTCCATTTCACACACAAACACACTTTTCACACACTAACCTAAATCCTCCATTAAACCTTCAAATCGAGCTTAAATTTCTACTTAACAATTGGTATCAGAGAAAAATCAGTTAAATCTGAACGATCCATAGCTCGATTTTGTGCAATTTTCATCAATTTTTCGAATTTTCATTCCTAAACCGTTTTAGTTCATCATCTGTGGGATTTTGCTACAGTTGATTATACCTCGTAATTTGTATACCGTTCGAAGCGTCTTTCGATTACGATTCCATCGGTATATCATTTGTGAAATTTCGTTAAGAATTGAGAGAGTTATCATCGATTTTGTGTTAAAAAATTTTCTATATACGATTCTGTTCATTCTTCGTGTTTATTATTGTTCATCGTTTGAAATATTCTGAGAAGTTTAGATATGTGTGAGTATGTGATTGGTTGTCTCATTCAGAAAAGTGAAATCATTTTTGTGTGAGAGTTTAATTGGTGCGTGAGATTCAAACTACCAATCTAGCTTTTGATTTTTGTGAATTTAATATAAAAAAAAAGGGAGCTGGTATGGTGGATTTCGAAATACAAAGGCGCGTGGCTGATTTCGTTTTAAGTGTTGTCACATCTTGTCATTAAAGCAAGAAGCAAAGTGGTACAAGTGGTTCAAAAGTGTGTACTGTGTGTGTACAGTAGAGGAACGGTTGGTATTGTGTGGATAGGACGATCTTGATATTTGCCATGACGATCTCAAGATAATCGTCTCACAATTTTCATCCGGACGATCTTGTTGTTACATCTTGTCAGACGATCTGGACAAGGTCGTTTCATATTTTTTCCCTAAGACGATCTAAATAAGACCGTCCCACACAGGACGATCTTGTTTACCTTTTAGCACTTATTTGTGCTACCTTGACTTGTGTGGATCTGTGTGATCGAGTTTGTGGCTGTGTGGTTTAGTGTTTTGGTTGGGAATCATACACTCTGGGTAACTGGACCTTTACGGACTGGTTTTGCTCAAAAATATTTTTTTTTCAATTCTAAACAAAACTCTGCCCAAATTTTCCAAAATTTCTATACTTAGAAAAATTCTCACAAGATTCTAAAACGATCTTCTCAAGACCGTTTCATTATTTCATTCCAGGACGATCTCTTTAAGATCGTCTCACTCTTCATACATTTTATACTTAGCCAATTTTTCAAACATTTTATAGGACGATCTCACCAAGATCGTCTCACCCTCTGAGCTTAAATTTCAAAACGATCTCACCAAGATCGTTTCATTTTCAAACTTTTATACTTCAACTTTTTCATAACATTTCCTAGGACGATCTCCCCAAGATCGTCCCTGTTACAAAAATAAAAATAAAAAAATTTCAATTTTATATTTTTAATACTTCATTTCAGTTATATATATATATATATATATATATATATATATATATAATATATATATATATTAAACTTTTACATATAAATAATATATATATATAATTTTTAAATTTCAATTTTTCATTTTTATTTCTTCATTTCAGTTTCAATCACAATATTTTTTCATTTCATTTCACCCTTTGCTAAACAAAATGTCAAGTCCAAGTATCTCAAATTCAGTCAAAAATGATTTCGTCTTCAATTTATGGTTAACTTCCTCACCCAAGACACCTACTTCATCTTAAGAAAAACTTCATAAAGGTGGTCTGTGTTCATGTTGTTCGTCGAAACCTTTTCCAAATCCTTGTCAAGTGATGAAGATATTGATTCATTCGACTGCATCTGAAAATGTCAAGTTTCAAGAGGAAGTAGTCACGTTACAAGCTGAGAATGTCAAACTGAAAGAACAAATGATCTACTTTCAAGCTGTGAATGTGAGACTTAGAAATGAGATCAAAGAACTTCAAGTTGAAATTGGAAACATTAAAGTTTGGAATGAACTATCTTCAACAAATTTTGAACAAACTTTGAAGAAGAATGATGAGTTGATGTCACAAGTTTCATCATTGGAAGCTCGTCTCTTGAAGGAAACAACTCTTGTTTCTCAAATAAAGTCTGAAGTGTCATTAATTTCCTTGTCTGATTTGAGTTCTTCAGTTGAAAAACAACTTGAGAAGATTGAAAGTCGAATTGCATCTTTCAAGTCGAAGTCTCTTGACACAAAAGTTGAAGCTCTTCTGAAACAATCGAGCAGTTCTCCTGTTTGCAAGATTGGTGATGTTCCAAAAAACCCCAACCGTAAAGTGTCTCAATTTACCAACTATGCCTTGGAAAAGGATAGAAGGTACTCTCAGAAGACAAATATTGATGGAACAAATACTCTTATTCCATTCCTATCATTTGAAGACAACTCTCAGTTCATCTCCCAAGCAAAAGCTCAGTTGACAAAGACTAAGCCAACGTCATTTTATAAGCCTAAGTCAACTGAGTCAAGGACATTCAAATATTCACTTTGGGAGTTATTTGATCTTGCACCAAAACCATTTGCAGTGCAAAAAGTGAATGTCCTTGCATCTCCACTGCGTCCACAAAAACTCAATTTTTCAACAACCTCGAGTTTTCACCCACCATGGACTGCAGATTCTATTCGTCGAATCGATGACACGTACATTTGGAATGTCAAGACAAAAACCGTTGGGCCTACACATAAATGGGTCCCAAAGGTTGTTTGTAAGTAATTCGATGAAATGGCTTATACACATGTCAGTGTATAACCCGGGCTAAAGATGTTGTTTATTGGACTACTACTTCATAATGGTTGATTCCTCAGTTTCGACTTCAAAGAGACATGATGAACATTTAAGCTCGATTTGAAGGTTTAATGGAGGATTTAGGTTAGTGTGTGAAAAGTGTGTTTGTGTGTGAAATGGAGGTTAGGGATGAAGATGAGAGAGAATTAAAGTTGAATGATTGGGATTAATTATGGAAATGGGGAAAGGCTTACAAATAATGTGTGGAAGAGGGCTATTTATATCATAAATCTAAGTTTCACTAATGCCCCTTCCACCTCTAAAACATTTACATTTTAACACCATTTTAGA
Organism: Erigeron breviscapus; assembly: GCA_034093135.1. Taxonomy (NCBI): domain Eukaryota; kingdom Viridiplantae; phylum Streptophyta; class Magnoliopsida; order Asterales; family Asteraceae; genus Erigeron; species Erigeron breviscapus. The sequence goes on along the minus strand of CM067168.1, from coordinate 12,076,601 downwards.
TTTCTAACAGTGTCTCAATGCTACATACTTGAATATATATATATATATATATATCTTTATATAGTTTCTGCCATTTAGTTCTTGCATTTACTTTAAGTCATTTATTTCTTGTTATCCATAATCTGGATCGTAAACTGAACTTGTCCTTCAAGATCAGTTGTACTTGCCAGTCGGGTTCTTGTTAACTATCTTATATTTGGGACTCACATTAAGTTAAACCTAAAACAAAGACATAGTGTAAATGTAGAAGGTTAGGTAAAACCTTAGATATAGACTTAATGTGAATGTAGAAAGTTATAAAAACTTTTGACATAGACATTAAGTGAATATAAAAGGCAATAGTTTAAGTGCCTTAGACATAGAAATGAAATATTTTAATGTGGAAGGTTACTTATTTCTTGTTTTATATGCCTTAGACATAGATATATCGTTTAAATTTGAAAGGTTTCAAAAGAACATAAACCTTAGAAATAGAAACGCTTATATGAATGTACAAGGTTAGTATGAATTGTTCTGATTATAAAATCATAGTTATGTATCCCAGTCATGAATTGAGGGGGAGTACATATGAATGATTTTTGATCTGAGTATTTGATCATAGTTATGTATCCCTGTCATAAATTGAGGGGGAGTACATAAAAATGATTATGGTTATATTGATTGATCATAGTTATACCCTAGTCATAAAATTGAGGGGGAGGTATAAGAATGACGAATCAATTTTATAACTTTTTACATATAAGTGTTCACAAGTGGTACAGATTCAAGAAAGCTCTTTTTGAGAATGTTTTGCAAAGATTGATCGTGGAAAAGTTAAAGAATTTTGGTAAGTTTATTAACTTTTCAGGTTTAAGACGAAGATCAGGGAAAAGATGAAAATTGATGCCTACAGGTTTGGTCATTTTAATTTTTCATATTTCCAGGAAGTTCGTAATAAACATTGATCAATTATTCAGAAACTTTGACGAAAATTTGATTTTAAAGTGTGCAGGAGGTATTTGCGACCTCGTAATTGAAGATGGCAGAATACGACCTCGCAATTGGTTGTATTGGGCCAAGTTAATTACGACCTCGTAATTGGATGGGCCGGGTTGACCCAAGCCCATTCGGGTCGAGTGGGTATAAATACCCAAATAACCCTTTTTACGACCTCATATATTAAAATCAATTTGAGAGCCTTTACGACCCCGAATATATAGTTTGCTACCCCGTTTTAGATTTGATATATACGATTAGATCGAGAGTTTTTGAGTGATATTTTTGTGTTCATCACGAAATTCTGAATCTAGGTATATAATCTAATCGTCCAGTAGTTAACCATGCAACAAGAAAATCAAGAAAAAGGGATTCTAAATTTTCGAATTAGGTTTTCTAATTTTCTTCGATTTTGATGTTTTCTGGGTAAAACTAAGGGTTGGGGTATATTTGTTGTTTGAATACGAGTGTATAGAAACAACTTTTACAAGTTTTGGTTGGGTAAATCGTAAAATCGCATTGGGGAAGACGAACAGTGCGACGACCTCGCAAAAGTGGGTTTGCTAGCCCAGATTTGCGACCTCGCAAATGTCAATTGATTTTGACTTTGTTGACTTTCAGAATACGAGGCCGATTTACGACCTGGACCAAATACGATGCCAAATTGGAAAATACGACCTCGTATTTTAGAATTTGGTTGACCGTATTTTGACCTAGAAATACGACCTCGTACAGAGATACGACCTCGTATTTAGACTTAACAGATTTTCAAAAGTTTATTTTTATAAAAATTTGAAAATAGGTTAATTTTGTATTTAACTTAATTACATGGTTAATTAAAGTTAATTTAACAGATTTTCAAAAGTTTTGAATAAAATTTGAAAATGAGTTAATTTTTTATTTAACTTAATTACTGAGATAATTAAAGTTAAGAATAAATTACCGGGATAATTTATATGTTTGATTAACTAAATTACAGGGATAATTTATGTTAATTGTTTTTGACTGGATTACAGAGATAATCTTAGTTGTTTATGTTATGCATATGAATTTTTATGTCATATTGGGTAATTAATTATTTGTTATTGATTACAGAAATGGCAAGAAATTTCATAGCAGGGCATAACTACTTGATGAACTTCGATGATAATCAGGAAGGAACCGAATATTATCACGAGATATTCGCTTTCTTCAGAAGATCAAGGATTCATCATGTACTTACACATTCGCCAATTATTTATTTGGATTATTTAAGAGATTTTTGGGTGAATGCGAATATTGTTCGTGCTGGGAACGAACATATTTTTCATACCACTGTTGCTGGGAAGCTGATACAGTTCACTGCCGCAGACCTCATTAATATTTTGGATCTGGGCACAGTTGAACAGGAAGGTGGTGCGACTGGTCTCACCAAGTTCCGTCATGATTTAATTCAAGGTGCTTTTAGAAGAATGGGGTTTGCCGGTGATCTGACAAGTAGAACTCTGTTTAAGAGGGGTTTGTATGGCAGGTGGAGGTATCTAGCTCTTGTGTTAAATGTTGGGTTGAGCAACAAGAAGTCTGGTTTTGATACGTTAAACCAGGAAGCCCAAGCACAGATGGTGGGCTTAGTTTTTAATAAGCCTTATAGTTTCTCCAAGTTCTTCTTCAAAGAAATGAGAAAACAGATCACAGCCACGGGAAAGAGGAGGTTCTTGTTGTATCCTCGGCTTGTGATGATGATTATAAATGCTCGTCTCCCGAATTTTCCAGCTGTGGCAGGAGTAGAGCATGTGAGCACAATCATCAGACGTGGTTATGATGAGTTTGTGTCTAGATACCAGAATGATCCAAATGCACAAGATGTTGCATTATTCGGTGCGATCATCAACGCCAACTATGTAGCACGATTGGATGGGGTCATATCAGCTTATGAAGGGCCTCAACCAGAAGATGGTGAAGCTGCTGGGGATGTTGAGCTTCCGGAGCAGTTGCATGATGTTGAGATTGAAGGTGATTGTTAGAAATATAAAATAGTGCTTAGTTGTATTTCTAAATATTGTATTTTGTGTATATAATGTAAGGTTGAGGGGGAGCGTATGTAATATACTTAGAGTATAAATACCCCTCAAACCTTCAACTTTTGTAAGCCTTTAACACACTTTTGAGAATCAATCAATCCTGCTTCCCACACACACACCTTTCTCTCTCAAGAACACACACTAACACACACACTTTCCACCATTGTTGATTACCTTACTTCCGCACTAGAACACGAATTAAATTAGTTTTAACAAGTGGTATCAGAGAAAAACAACAATCTGTTGACGATCCAGAACAAATTTCATGCAGTTTGATGCTAATTTTGTTCAAAATTAAGAATTCGTGTTCATATCAATAACCGTTTTAACCGTCACTGTTCTTCATCAATTCAACCTCAATTTTCATTCAATTTTCCTGTTTTTGTTCACAGATACATTCTAAATCACCTCTAAAAACATCCTGTCAAGTTTCAGAATCCAATTCACAGTATTGATGAAAATCCAAATTTTTGGAAAGTTGATGAGATTTTGAATTATCAGTTTGAGTTGATTTAAGCAATGGAATTGTTTCTAGGGTTGTGCGCGATCGTATTCTGAACATTTCTGGGTTTGATTCGAGTTCTAACTCTCAAAATTGAGTGAATTACAAACAAAATAGTGAAATTCTCGACTATTTTGTCTTTTCTGCTGTTCTTGCTGATTGGTTCTAAAACGATCTTACTAAGACGATCTCCTTCAAGATCGTCCTAGTGTTTTCCTTGTTTTGGTGTTAAGACGATCTTCCCAAGATCGTTCTAACATTTTTTGGTTCTGTGTGAACTGTGTGTTGTGGATTGAACACTTGAAGTTGTTGTGATTAGGAATCACACACTTTCTTGGGTAACTAATCTCTTTGAGATTGGTTTTGCTCAACAATAAATTTCCAAAATTTTCTATACTTAGAAAAATTTTCACTCAACCAATACTTAAGACGATCTTCAATCAAGACCGTCTTACTTTTTCATAACTAATTCTTAAGACGATCTCCTTCAAGATCGTTCTAAGTTACAAAGTTACTAAGATGATCTCCTTCAAGATCGTTCTAAGTTCCAAAGTTTTTAAGACGATCTCATCAAGATCGTACTAGTGTTTTCCTTGTTTTTAAGACGATCTCATCAAGATCGTATTATTTTGTTTTCAGAAAATCAAAAACAACAAAAACAGTTTACAAATCATTGTTTATTCATTTCAATGACAACAATGATGATTTCAGAGCTTGAGATCAGAAAGAATTTTTTAGCCAAACAACAAAAGATGAAACCATGGCTATTCGGGGATATTGATGCTGATTCTGAAGATCTCACATGCTTAATGACATCTGTCACTTCAACAACCAATCTTTCACAAAATACTTCACAAACAACAACAAGTGAGGTACAATTCATCTCCAAAGATGATTACTTGTCTGTCCAAACAACTGCTGATACTTTGACAAAGCAAAATCTTACTTTGAAAAACAATTTGAAAATGGCTAAACAAGAGTTTGATAAAATTAATATTGATTTTTCAGAACTCTCAATAGCTCATGAAGCTCTCAAAGTGAACTATGATTCTTTAAAAGAAATGCATTTGTCAAGTAACAGTTCTCAAGTTGTTTCACCCAATGCTCATTTGACCAACAAATGTCAAGACCTTGAAAAGACTGTCCATTCACTCAAGCAAACGATTGAGACCTTAAAGCTTGAGAAAACCAATGAATGGATAAGAGCAAATGCAAGACAAGCTGATGTTGAGTTTCTCATAAATAAAATGAAAGATTTTAGACCCAACTGTGAAAAACATGAAAGACAGATTTCTGATCTAAACAGTACTTGTTTTCTCAAAGGAGTTGAAATTGAGACTCTTCAAAAACAAGTTGAGGATTTGAAAACAAACATTTTGTTTTATCAAGAAAAAATCTATAAAATTGAACAAAATCCTCTTCTGAATTTCACTGCTTATTACAATAAATCGAAGATTGATAGATCAGAACTTCTTCTTGGTTTGGGTTATGAGAATCCAGCACATTTAAAAAAAATCCAAAAAGAAGACCTTGGTCCACTTTATGATGGAAAATGTCTTAGACTTGGCATGATTCAAGAATTCATCAGACCATCTGAGGATGACTTTGAGTCAGATGATGTTGAAAGACAAAAACCAAACAGTTTTCAGATTGATTATGTTGCTATTAATGACACATACAAGAAAACTCATAAAAGATCCATCTATGAGTTAGAAGAAATAGACAGCATTTCAATTCCTGAAATTGAGTCTCAAAAAGATTGTTCAAAACCAATCTCAGAAAGATTTTACATTCCAACTACCATATTGGAAAAAGAAATTGAAGGTTTAAAACAACAGATTGAGTCTCAACAACAAGTCATTGAACATCTGAAAACTCAAAATCATTCTCCAAAGGTAAGTGAGACCACCCCAACTCAAATGGAACATAATCTAACTTCTGTTGATTGCTCCACTCCATCCAATGGGAGTGAGAATGTTAACAAAGATATGCAGGGTAATAGCATCTCTCCTCAAGAGATTCATGATATGTCCACCTCATTGCTATCATCATTTTTCCATGTTGAAGAGAAAGTTCAAGCTTTAAAAGCTAAACATCTTGCTTCTGTCAAGAAAATACTTTCTTTTGATACCCCTGTAATCACCCCTGTTGACCAAAATAAATTGAACTTAGAGCAAAAGATTGAGATTCCTACTGATCTTAAGGCTAAAGCAAAAGCATTGATTGAAAAGTTGACTAATAAAACTGTTTTAAAATCAGAAGTTCAACCAAAAGAATTACAGTTTACTTATCCAGATCTTTCTGTTGAAGAATTAGATAAGTTTTTGGAATCTGATCATGTTTTTGCACCAGAAGTTGAAAAAGAGCTTGAAAAACTCTCACACAGAAAGCCTAAACCAAACAAGGAATCTAAATCTAAGTTTGCTCCAACTTCATTTTATACACCCAAAGGTCAGCATGCCCCAGCTGTCAAAGGTAAGAAGGCAATTTCTGCTAACTCAAAGCTTAAAGTTGATATTTCATCTATTTCTAGAACCTCTGCTTCTAAAGCTATCTCTCAATCTAGTTGTCTTCCTAAGATGTCTAAAACTAGCCAAGATTTGTTAATAAAAGATACATCTAATGGTATAACTAGTTATAGAGATCAGTATGGTTGGTTCACTGTTGCAACTCAAAAGAAACAGAATATCAAAACCTCCACCAAGCAAAGCAAAAATCAGAATGTGTTTTTAACTCCTCGAACTGAATCTAAGAAGTTATCTGATAAAGGAGAGAAGAGCTTAGCTAGTAACCATAAGTGGATTTCTAAATCATCATTGATAAAATCTACTAGCTATGCTAAAACACAAGTGTCTGATAAATCAACAGTTAGAAGAAGTTGGATAGCTAATGATTACAAGAAGAAAGTTCCTGATAGGAAATTTGATTCAAAGTTGAGTAATTTAGCTAAACCATGGTCTGTAGGAAATTCTAAATCTTCTACTGTGATTTCTAAACCTTTAATTGTTGATTCCAATGGGATTGTGATGAATATTAAGAATAAACCTCTTGTTCGAAAACCCCATCTGTATACTTTGAATGATTCCACTAACCCAAAAGGACCCATTCAAAGGTGGGTACCTAGAAAACCTTGATTGTGTTTTGCAGGTAATAAAGGTCTGTGTTTAGTATTTCAATCTCGGATACTGTTCAACACATGATCCTGGAATGAGTTTCTTTTCAAGAAACAATCTCAAATAAGTGCTCGTTACCAATGCGCTTACTTGCCTCTGCATGTTTTGTACAAATCCTTCATCTCTTTCTCTCTCATTCATTATCTGTCAAACATTGATGCTATGCTTACGTGCAATGTGCTTAAATATCATGCAATGTTTGAGGGGGAGAAAAAGGATAATTCATGAATCTAGGGGGAGTTTGTGTATTTGCACTATTTGAAGAGAAACTCATTGTTTATATTAGAAAAACCAAATATAAAATTTGAAAAATTCATAAAGAAAAAAATTAAATAAATAAAAATAGAAAATTGTTGTTTTTGTCAATTGTTTTGTTTTGTTTAGTTTAAATAAATAGAAAATTGTTGTTTTTGTCAATTGTTTTGTTTTGTTTAGTTTAAATAATTAGTTTTAAAATTGATAAGCCCATTTTATTAAAAGCCCAATTTCAAAAACCCATGATTTCCAAATCGGGTCAAGACCCACCCAAATTACCCGATATGTTTCTTCACTATTAAGGAGGAGGGAAACTGATTATTTTCTTTCTTTTTCCAATTTTTTTCTTTCCCAGTTCCCCATACACACTCATAAACTCTCAAATCACTTTGAAAACAACTTTTGGCTGATCATTGAAATAAGATAAGGGTTTTGTTGGTGATTACATTCTGATCATTTTATTCCATTACATCATTGTCATCTAATCACATCTTCAGGTAAGATTTCAACTTAGAATGTAGGATTTTTTCTTTCATTTTTTTTACTTGAAATTTCTGCTTCTGTTGATGATTATGTGATGATTGAATGGTTTAGAAGCATGTTTAGGATTTATGTGAATGCTTATTACATGTTTAAATGATTAGTTTTGTGATTTCGAAAATTCAAAAACCTGCAACTTATTTTGATTTGTGAAGAAGATGACCTAAGACGATCTTCGATTTGTTATAGGTTATTTTTCTTGATTTAAGTGATTGGAGTAGTGTAAGTTTACTTACTGTGATTTATATAAATGTTTTGTTATGCTTAGATGTAAATATGAATCATGTTGTGTTATGTGAAACCTGGTTGGAAATAAAACGATTTTGGCAAAGTTATTATTTTCAAGTCATTTTGTTTCTAAGACGATCTTGCCCAAGACCGTTTTAGTTCCACTTTCTCATTCATTTGCCTTGTAACCCTTGAGACCAAGACCAAGACGATCTTGTCAAAGATCGTTCTAGGGTCTGAACGCTGTGTGGTTAATGATTTGAGTTGAAAAACAAATGAATGGGTAACTGAACTCGTAAGAGATCGGTTTGCTCAAAACTAATACTTTTAAATTTAAAGGGAAATCATTGAGATGATTTCACTTTATATTTCAAAGTGTTAGAATTTTTTTTAATGAAAATTGAAGTGAAGTGTTTTTAACACTTGTTTTTAAAACGATCTTATACAAGATCGTCCCATTTTCCTTCACTTCAAAATTTTTTAAGTAATAAAACCTCAAGACGATCTTTTACAAGATCGTCTCATTTTCCTTGTCTTAAAACTTTGTCAACATATTGAATGTTGAGACGATCTTGAACAAGATCGTCCCATGTTCATTTTTCCATACTTAACATTTTTTTTCAAATAATTAATGCTAAGACGATCTTGAACAAGATCGTTTCATTTTTTTTCTTAACCTTTTTCAATAACAAATGTTGAGACGATCTTCTTTAAGATCGTTTTGTTTTGTTTCAAAACCTGAGTTCAACCTCAGGACGATCTTGTCAACATCGTCCTAGTTTCTATACTTAGAAAATTTTTCAAAATTTTTTTTTTTTTCTTTCTTAAATTTTGTGTAATGTGACAAAGTGCTTTGTATTATCATATAATCACAATATATTTGAAATACGAGGAATTGAACGCCTTTGTGTACTTCCTTGCTATTTTTAAATATATTGTACTTATATGATTATACTTTATTTTCTGAGTTTATCTTCTCATTTCAAATTATTTATAAAGAATACACTGAGTTGATCGCCTTTGTGAACCTCTTTGTATTTTATATAAATCATTTGAGTGAAACTTGTTATTTGCTATTCAAACATTATTTTATGTGTGCGTTAAATTGTTTTATGTCTTAAATCAGAAAAATAAAAATGGATCATCAAGAAGTTATTGAACATGATGAAGAGGTTGCTCTAAATGAATCAATTGAAGAAATTCTTATTGCCGGAAACACAAGTAACATGAGAAATAACAGAGCGTTGTTTGATCCTTTTATGGCTCCCGGTTTTCAAATTGTTCCAAGAATTCTTCATAATCATCCTCTCACATATGTACTTACTGTTGAACAAGACTTAGCTGAAGTCTACCTTTTTGAAATGTGGAGATCGATTACCTTTGTTCAACCTTATGATCCAACAAATCCAAAAGCCAAATCTAAATCAAAATCACCTGAACTTCGTCGTCAAGGCTACTTTCAATATCAGTTGACTTCAGAAGAAAGAACATATGAGTTTGAGTTCAATCTTGATGACTTCAGAAGGATTTTAAGACTACCTGAAGCAAACTTCAATGGACATGCTGCTTATGATGATTTTGAGTCCAATGAAGAAATGTTTGCTGCTTTAGTTTCTATTGGCTATGAAGGTCCTTTATCCAGGACCAGAGATTTCAAGTTGAAAAATCTACCAAAGATTTGGTATTATGTGTATTCCATCCTAAGCAACTGCTTAACTCCATACACAAGAGGGATGGACAATCTGACACAGCCAATGCTGCACATTTTCTATGGTGTTGTTTTCAACAGACACTATGACATTGCTCAACTTCTGTGGGATCAATTGATAGTATTAGTAAATGGCAAAGTCTCTGCTCCCAAGAAGTATATTCCATTCATAAGATTTCTCACAGCAATTGTCTACAGTGCAGTCAGACAGGAAAGAAGCATTCCAAGGCTTCCAGACAGCAGCCAAGTGACTATACACTTTTATAAGTATGTTAGAGATTCAGGAGCTGCTAACTATACTTTCCTGATTCCATCATTCCTATTAGATATGGTGTCAGATTCTGATGAAGATAAGATTGCTTATCTGGACTGGATTAGAACAGCTATGGGACCGGAAAGCCTCCCGGTTCCTACCCAAGCTGTACATAGGACACCTGGTGAGGGGTCAAGTAGTAAAAGAAAAGAGCGTGAGGGTGAATCCAGTTCCAGTAAGCCCAAGAGAAAGAAACAAAAAGGAGAAATGTTTGTGTTGAAATTGAGTAAACAAGTGCATCAAAAGAAGAAGAAGAAGAGTTCATCAAAGAAACTCAAAAGCAAAGCTATTGCTGAAACTTCTTCTCCAATATCTTCTGAAGAAACAAGATATGTTTCTGGGTCTCAAAGACCAATCCGATCACCACTCCCCAAAACAATCAATTTAATCCAATCACCATCACCCAGAACACCATCACCTCGAAGACCATCATCTCCATCTTCAACCAAATTACCTCAATCACCAATTCATCAATCTTCACCACTTCCGGAAATTACAACACCTGAACAACCAATCATACCTCAATCCACCTCAACCATACCTTCATCATCCTTTGTTCGATCTCCTCCACCGACATATACTCAAGGGAGAAAGAAATCAATTCCGGTAAATATTCGAAAAACTTTTAAAAGATCTCGCTTTGACTATGACCGATTTCAAGAACCTGAACCAGAAGATACGATCACTTCCGATAATGATGCATCTGATGATGATGCGAATCAGTTTGCTGATGATGTCATAGACATCCCGGAGGAACAAGGAAGGAATGAGGGAGGGGTTGAAAATACCGGAGAGGTTGAGAGGTCCGGGATAGGTGAAAGGCAAAAAGAAAACGTTGGCCTCCAATTAGTCTCAAACCAATATCAACGTCGGGTTCGCCGTAGGGTAGAAGACGAGAGCTCCCAACTCTCGCATGAACAAACCTCCACAAGCCATTCGGAAGTCTCTCTACAGACTGACGTCTCATTTTTGCACGGGCAAAAACCACGTACTCCATTCCATTCTCCTTCAGAGTCTGTGAATGTTGAAGCAAAAGAGACACCTGCCCCTCTCTTGAATTTCGTTTCTGCACGTGTGTCTAGTACACTTAGGACACCACTTGTAATACCATTTACACATCTAAGTGATGTTGCCGGAACAAACATAGAGAGATCGGCTCTTGTGCCCTCTCAAAGATTGTTTGGAAATCCTTCCATTGCTAACATCACGCCAGCTTTGAACGAAGGTGCCCTAGTTGTGCGACAGTCTGAATTCTTACGAGCTCGAACTGTTGCATCAGCTCTTCGTGCTATGGGCTTAACGGTTCGTCTAAGTGACTCCGGTGTTATTTATATCCATTTTCAAAAAGATTCTGGTTGCAAAGCCGAATCATCAACTGTTGCTCATACTTTTGAACCAACAGGAAATCCTGAGACAGTAATGATGTCTTCGGGTCACTCAGTAGAATCACTTGAGACTACTGATGTGCCAATTTCTGATATTCCATTACCACCTGAGGCTCAAAGATTAATTGCTCATTTTGTTGAAGGGATTGAAGAGGGACAAAGAAGTGAATTACTTATATCGAGAAACACTATCACTGGTAAACTTCCTGCATCTCAAACAACATCTCTACCACCTAGATTACGTACTGGAGGTGCTTTACGCATTCGTTCTCCAGAAGAGACTCCAACAACAATACAAACAACACCAACACCCCCACATATCCCAACAACAACAACAACAACAACATCAACAACAACCATACCACCAACACCACCACCACAATCATTTCCTGATCCAAATTCACCAAATCATTCTTCAAGCTCTTCTTCTGAATCATCTGATTCATCCGAATACTTAAGTGATTGCTCACCAAACAGAATTGCCACCAGTGGGTTATCTACCGATACTCTAATTGTTGCTCTCATGAATCGGTTGAGATCAGAAGAACCCCATCTTTCTTCACATAAACGATCTATTTTTCAATCACTTCTTGCATATTTGTCTTTCCAAAGCACACAACAGAAACACCAGGCTCAAATTGAAGCTCTTCAAAAGCGAGTAACCGAGCTTGATCAACAATGTCGACTGGCTAATATCTCACGGCGTCGGGATGATCAAGATCCTGATGATCAACCCGAGGGGGAGAATATGAGAGATATTAGAGAGGGTCATGAGACACAAGCTCAAGATGATCAAGAAACTGTTCAAGAAGTTGTTACAGAGACTCAAGGAGGAACTCAAATTCAAGAAGAGTCAGATGATTTACCTCCACTCATCAGGAATCTTTCTCATTATTATTCTTCCACATCAAGTTCTGATGAGTCAAATGATCCTGATCCATTTCAACCAGGAAATGGTAATGATGATGAGTCTGATTCTGATAAACCTGATGATGCTCCAGCAAGTGTAGTTCAAGAAGAATATGGAGAAGATATCTTTGAAGAGATAGTTTATCATCTCAGAAACACAGAAAATCTTGAGACTCCCAATGAACTTGGACAAGGAGTTAGACATCCAAGGATCTCAAGAAATAAGATATGGCAGATCAATGAGGGCTATTTTGCTGAGAATTATGAACAAATCTTGGATTTGAGCACAAGACCTGAAGAAATTGTGTGCAGAGCAAGATATCTTGAAGAAAGAGCCTTTCAAATCTATTGCTCACCAAGTGAAAGACTCAACATGACCTTGAACCGATTAAGAGCATTCTTTCTGTTCAGACATCAAGGTCAAAGAGATGCATATATGGAACTGATGAATGCTGAAAGTTCTGTAAGAGCTGAATGGTGGTATCAACAATTTCAAATCCCAATCACTAAAGTCCTTCAGTTGTTTACTCCTCTCAAAAACCACAATCTTAGACTTGTTCGATTCAGAGTTCGTCGAGCAGATGGCAATATCTATGTTGTTCAAGAAGAATCTTTTCAACATATCACGATCTCAGACATCTTATTTCTCTACAATCAATATGCTTATCTGATCATCAAGACTCCAGATCAACTTCTAGCCTACGAAGCATTGAAAAGTCATATTCAAGCATTGATCAGATTCTATGAGTTCAATGACTTTCAGATTGGATTAGAAAGAAGAACTAGCAGAATTAACCTAACAAAACCAAACCAAAGAGCCAGAGGTTATGAGCTAGATTCATATCAGATTGGAGATCCAATTGAAAATTTGGATGGATTTGTCTTCATTAATCGACTGAAGAAAAAGATCTTCATTCGTGCCTCTGAGTTTCCCAAATATTCAGATGGTACTTTGAAATATTGTCAATCAATTCTGAATGCAATAGATGAAGATTCTGACAATGAAGAAGATGAACAAATCAAGTCACAGAGAGAAGATCATATAAGACGTATCAAAGATACTCTTGATATGCGTCAGAAGATTAGAGATCTTATTGTCACAAGAACTCCCAAATCCCAAGAAGGAATTATTCATACCAAGACAGGTTCATGGGTTCATTGGAATCCTAGTCATGAACGTGGCCCTCATAACATTCCTCCTGTAAACTTCAAAGATAACATCAAGTTGCCAGATGAACGTCCTGTAGCTGATAACTGGCACTTCATCCCTAAGAAGTTTTGAATGAATCATGGAACAGTTACAAGAAGAGAGCCTTCAAATCTATTGCTCACCAAGTGAAAGACTCAACATGACCTTGAACCGATTAAGAGCATTCTTTCTGTTCAGACATCAAGGTCAAAGAGATGCATATATGGAACTGATGAATGCTGAAAGTTCTGTAAGAGCTGAATGGTGGTATCAACAATTTCAAATCCCAATCACTAAAGTCCTTCAGTTGTTTACTCCTCTCAAAAACCACAATCTTAGACTTGTTCGATTCAGAGTTCGTCGAGCAGATGGCAATATCTATGTTGTTCAAGAAGAATCTTTTCAACATATCACGATCTCAGACATCTTATTTCTCTACAATCAATATGCTTATCTGATCATCAAGACTCCAGATCAACTTCTAGCCTACGAAGCATTGAAAAGTCATATTCAAGCATTGATCAGATTCTATGAGTTCAATGACTTTCAGATTGGATTAGAAAGAAGAACTAGCAGAATTAACCTAACAAAACCAAACCAAAGAGCCAGAGGTTATGAGCTAGATTCATATCAGATTGGAGATCCAATTGAAAATTTGGATGGATTTGTCTTCATTAATCGACTGAAGAAAAAGATCTTCATTCGTGCCTCTGAGTTTCCCAAATATTCAGATGGTACTTTGAAATATTGTCAATCAATTCTGAATGCAATAGATGAAGATTCTGACAATGAAGAAGATGAACAAATCAAGTCACAGAGAGAAGATCATATAAGACGTATCAAAGATACTCTTGATATGCGTCAGAAGATTAGAGATCTTATTGTCACAAGAACTCCCAAATCCCAAGAAGGAATTATTCATACCAAGACAGGTTCATGGGTTCATTGGAATCCTAGTCATGAACGTGGCCCTCATAACATTCCTCCTGTAAACTTCAAAGATAACATCAAGTTGCCAGATGAACGTCCTGTAGCTGATAACTGGCACTTCATCCCTAAGAAGTTTTGGAATGAATCATGGAACAGTTACAAGAAGAGAGCCTTCTGGAGTTCAAAGATTGACAAGCCATCAACCTCAAATGCTGCACGACGATATAAGAAAAGGAAGAACAAGCAAAGACGTGCAAACAAGAGGAGGAGACAACATAGAAAGTGATGATGGACAACCAAGCACTAAGGGGAGAATGTTAGAAATATAAAATAGTGCTTAGTTGTATTTCTAAATATTGTATTTTGTGTATATAATGTAAGGTTGAGGGGGAGCGTATGTAATATACTTAGAGTATAAATACCCCTCAAACCTTCAACTTTTGTAAGCCTTTAACACACTTTTGAGAATCAATCAATCCTGCTTCCCACACACACACCTTTCTCTCTCAAGAACACACACTAACACACACACCTTTCTCTCTCAAGAACACACACTAACACACACACCTTTCTCTCTCAAGAACACACACTAACACACACACTTTCCACCATTGTTGATTACCTTACTTCCGCACTAGAACACGAATTAAATTAGTTTTAACAGTGATGTGCCGATTGAGCCTGAAGTTGTTGTACAAGCTGCAAATGATGTGATAAACCAAGCTGGAGCCAATCCTGAAATTGTGGATGATGTTTTGGAACAATTGGCTGATTCAGAGGGTGATATTGCTCAAGTGCAGAGGTACAATGCCAATGATGATGACCTAGTGGATGTAAACCTTGACCAAGACATAGATGATTATGTAGCTGAAGCTGCAGGTGGTTCTGAAGCAGCTAGAGCTGATGGGTCAGGTGCTGGTGAAGCTAGTGGGTCAATGGCAAGTCAGGCGAGTGGATCTGGTATGGAGGCTGGAAGAAGAAGGAGAGAAACAGATGAAAGTCGTGTGCCAGAGCAGCCGTTGCATAAGAGAACTAGACTTGTCAGGGAACAAGTATTTTCTGCTGCTGTTGGTAGTTCACAAAGAGTGCCAGTGACTTCTGTACAAGAGACTGCACAACCACAGACATCGGAAGAAGCTACTCAAGATATAGCTGGTCTGCAGAGACAACTGTCTGAGCAGAAAGAGCTATATGACAAGGATTTGTCTGATATGAGAAGCTTGATCCTTGGTTTGTCTGAGAATCTCAAGGGAGAAGCTGCCAGGAACAAAGTGCTTACTGATAAGCTGAATCAGGCAAGGTTGTGGTGTCTGGGATGTACAAGAAGTATTTGGCTCTAGATGAGAAAGTTGTCAGGATGAAAGATGCATTGGATAAGGGAGTCAAGATCTCAGAAGAAAAGGTTCATGAGTTCATCGACAACTACTTGAATTTGAAAGCTGAGAGAGATAGCTCAGGCTGCAAGGGTGATGAGTTAGCTAGGGTAAGGCATGACGATGATCACAATGAAGATCCAGATGCTGCCAAGGCTACTCAGGAGCTAGGAGGGAGTTCTGTTTTGATAACAGAGACTCAAGGTGAGTCGAGCCAGGCTGGTAGTGCTAGCAAGGCAACCTCGGAAGCTCCTCAGACTCAAGAACTGGTAGTTCACAAAGAGTGCCAGTGACTTCTGTACAAGAGACTGCACAACCACAGACATCGGAAGAAGCTACTCAAGATATAGCTGGTCTGCAGAGACAACTGTCTGAGCAGAAAGAGCTATATGACAAGGATTTGTCTGATATGAGAAGCTTGATCCTTGGTTTGTCTGAGAATCTCAAGGGAGAAGCTGCCAGGAACAAAGTGCTTACTGATAAGCTGAATCAGGCAAGGTTGTGGTGTCTGGGATGTACAAGAAGTATTTGGCTCTAGATGAGAAAGTTGTCAGGATGAAAGATGCATTGGATAAGGGAGTCAAGATCTCAGAAGAAAAGGTTCATGAGTTCATCGACAACTACTTGAATTTGAAAGCTGAGAGAGATAGCTCAGGCTGCAAGGGTGATGAGTTAGCTAGGGTAAGGCATGACGATGATCACAATGAAGATCCAGATGCTGCCAAGGCTACTCAGGAGCTAGGAGGGAGTTCTGTTTTGATAACAGAGACTCAAGGTGAGTCGAGCCAGGCTGGTAGTGCTAGCAAGGCAACCTCGGAAGCTCCTCAGACTCAAGAACTGGTAGTCACAGGGTTGACTATGACTGTGGAGTCTGACACACCACAAGCCCAACTTCTTACAAAAGATGTTGACGTTGATCGATTAGATCTGGGTAAGGGTTTGGCTGAGCAGTCTGCTGTTATTACTCCAGAAGGCTGATGACAAGATGCAGAGAAAGTAGATTAATGACAAAGACAAAGACGAAGACATTTATTTTAACGTCTAGAAGCTATTGCCAAGGGGGAGTCTGTAAGTGCACGTCTATGTCAATAGCAATCTAGATTGTTTGAGTGGAAATGCGACCCCGAATTTGCAGGGTCAAATACGAGGCTAGAGCATGAATGCGACCTCGCAATTCACAGTGGAAATGCGACCCCGATTTGCAGGGTCAAATACGAGGCTAGAGCATGAATTGCGACCTCGCAATTCACAGTGGAAATGCGACCCCGAATTTGCAGGGTCAAATATGAGGCTAGAGCATGAATGCGACCTCGCAATTCACAGTGGAAATGCGACCCCGATTTGCAGGGTCAAATACGAGGCTAGAGCATGAATTGCGACCTCGCAATTCACAGTGGAAATGCGACCCCGAATTTGCAGGGTCAAATATGAGGCTAGAGCATGAATGCGACCTCGCAATTCACAGTGGAAATGCGACCCCGAATTTGCAGGGTCAAATATGAGGCTAGAGCATGAATGCGACCTCGCAATTCACAGTGGAAATGCGACCCCGAATTTGCAGGGTCAAATATGAGGCTAGAGCATGAATGCGACCTCGCAATTCACAGTGGAAATGCGACCCCGAATTTGCAGGGTCAAATATGAGGCTAGAGCATGAATGCGACCTCGCAATTCACAGTGGAAATGCGACCCCGAATTTGCAGGGTCAAATATGAGGCTAGAGCATGAATGCGACCTCGCAATTCACAGTGGAAATGCGACCCCGAATTTGCAGGGTCAAATATGAGGCTAGAGCATGAATGCGACCTCGCAATTCACAGTGGAAATGCGACCCCGATTTGCAGGGTCAAATACGAGGCTAGAGCATGAATTGCGACCTCGCAATTCACAGTGGAAATGCGACCCCGAATTTGCAGGGTCAAATATGAGGCTAGAGCATGAATGCGACCTCGCAATTCACAGTGGAAATGCGACCCCGATTTGCAGGGTCAAATACGAGGCTAGAGCATGAATTGCGACCTCGCAATTCACAGTGGAAATGCGACCCCGAATTTGCAGGGTCAAATATGAGGCTAGAGCATGAATGCGACCTCGCAATTCACAGTGGAAATGCGACCCCGATTTGCAGGGTCAAATACGAGGCTAGAGCATGAATTGCGACCTCGCAATTCACAGTGGAAATGCGACCCCGAATTTGCAGGGTCAAATATGAGGCTAGAGCATGAATGCGACCTCGCAATTCACAGTGGAAATGCGACCCCGAATTTGCAGGGTCAAATATGAGGCTAGAGCATGAATGCGACCTCGCAATTCACAGTGGAAATGCGACCCCGAATTTGCAGGGTCAAATATGAGGCTAGAGCATGAATGCGACCTCGCAATTCACAGTGGAAATGCGACCCCGAATTTGCAGGGTCAAATATGAGGCTAGAGCATGAATGCGACCTCGCAATTCACAGTGGAAATGCGACCCCGAATTTGCAGGGTCAAATACGAGGCTAGAGCATGAATGCGACCTCGCAATTAGGTCGAGCTGGGCTTGGATTTGCGAGGCCGACGTGCTGAAGCCTTTTGGGTGTTTCCTATAAATACCAGAACCCTAACAGAGATTAGGGTTGAACATTTGTTGAAATATCAAGCATATTTGTCCAGGTTAAGTCGTCAAAGGCTGTTCCGCTAGCCTGAAGAAGATCTGCGAGGCAGCAGATAATCTAGAGGCTTATTGTAGATCACCAAGTTATAGAGAGGGATTCCGCACCTCTTGATAACTGGAGCAGGTTATTAACGATCCGTACCAGGGGACTTACAGGTCTCATCATAATCTATTCCATCTTGTTGATTGTAACCTCGAGCTACCAATCTTGCCTTGTTTCTTGTAACAATTCCTCTTTCATCCATCTTGTTTCTAAAGACCCACCTTGTGCCAATAATGGTTTTATCAGCTTGTTTAGGAACCAGTTTCCACACCTTGTTCCTTTCAAACTGAGTGAGTTCTTCTTGCATTGCACTCACCCAAGATGGATCACTTAGAGCTTCTTCAACTTCAGTTGGTTCAGTCTTGCTAACAAAATTCACAAACATGCAGAAATTTTCAGTTGCATTTCTTCTTGTTTGAATCCTTGAAGGGGGATCACCAATGATTTGATCAATTGGATGACTTCTAGTCCACTTTGTAGTATGAACTGGAGCATTTTGTACTTCTTGTTCAGCTTCATCTTCAGTAGCTTGAGGATCAGCTTGAGGCATAGACTCAGCTTGATCATTGTTGAGATCTTGAACAACTGAGTTTGCTGTGTTGATAGAGTTATCAGCTTGAGCTCCTTCACAGATGGGTAAGACAGCTTCATTTGTCTTTTGAGGTTGAGTAGAAACATGAGGCTGATTCAGCTCATCATCAAGATCATGAAAAATAGGAATCTCCCCCTCAATAGGTACATCATCTTCTTCAATAATTGGATCGATGGGAGGATCACAGTCAGGAACTGCAAGCTCTTCAAAGTCAAAATCACCATCTTCTTGAGCTGAGCTGACTGAGTTTGATTCATCTAATTTTACATGAACTGTGTCTTCAATCACTCTTGTTCTTTTGTTATACACTCTGTAGGCTTTCATGAGTGTAGAATAACCAAGAAATATTCCTTCATCAGCTTTGGCATCAAATTTGCCAAGATGGTCTTTTTGATTTAGAATGAAACAAGGGCTTCCAAACATTCTTAAGAACCCTATTTCAGGTTTTATGCCCTTCAAAACTTCATATGCTGTCTTCTGATGCCTTTTCACAATCAATGATTTGTTTTGGGTGAAGCAAGATGTGTGAATAGATTCAGCCCAGAAATGAACCTTCACACCATTTTGAGCTAACATAGATCTAGTAGCTTCAATCAGGGTTCTGTTTCTTTTTTCAGCAACTCCATTTTGTTGTGGAGTTCTTGCAGCTGAGTAACACTGAGATATGCCTTTACTAATGCGGAAAGAATGCAGAGTTTGATTTCTGAACTCAGTTTCATTATCACTTCTAAGCTTCCTGACTGGCTTCTTGTAAAGGACTTCAGCATTCTTAATGAAATTAATGATTACTTCAGCAGCTTCACTCTTTGCTTTGAGAAAGAAGACCCATGTGAACCTTGAATATTCATCTACAATAACCAGTGAGTACATCTTACCACTTAAAGAAGGAGTACTATCTGGACCAAATAGATCCATATGCAGTAAATCCAAACACGATTCAATAGTTGAACATGTTCTAGATTTGAAAGAAGCCTTGTGTTGTTTCCCTTTCTCACAAGCACTGCACAATTTCTCTTTCTCAATACTTGATAGCAGGAAGACCAGAGACTAATTCATTTTTGTTCAACTTATTTATATCTTTGAAATTCATGTGAGATAATCTCTTGTGCCATAACCAATTCAACTCATCTTGAGTTTTAGACAAGAAACACACTTCTTTCAATACTGTAGGCTTGCTCATATCAAAGGTGTAAAGAGATTCATCTCTTTTAGCAATCAGAACAACATTTCCTTCCAAATCACAAACAATTCCTCTATCAGCTCGAAATCTCACTTGATAGCCAGCATCACACAATTGGCTAACACTTATAAGATTGTGTTTCAGCCCACTGACATAAGAGACTCTTCGGAATGTGAGAGGACCATTTGTAAGAGAACCATATCCTTCTGTAGTTCCTTGAGAATCATCACCAAAAGTGACATTAGGACCAAGTATGTTCCTAAAGTGACACAGCAGGGACTTACATCCAGTCATATGCTTGGAACATCCATTGTCCAAGTACCAGATAAATGCATTGTGAATGCCCTGCAATCATAAAAAGAGTTGGTTCCTTTTGGGAACCCATCCAAGGATGGGTTCACTTGAGCTGACTGAAGTGTCAGACTCAGTTTGGGTAGAAGAAGAACTCTTGTCATTTGATTTTACTTTCCATTGTTGTTTAGATTTTTCTTGAGGATTACCTTTAACAACTTTGGACTCAGACTGTCTTAAATATCCTTTACCAATTCCAGCTTTCTTTGACTCAGCTCTGAGTTTCTTTTGATCAACTTTTGAAAGATTGTTTAAGAAAGAAACTTCTTTTGAAATTTCACTCAGTCTGGACTTGATCAGCTTAGATATAAGTTGATCTGAATCTGGACTGGGTGTTTTTGTTTTAATCTTTGAGCTGACTGGATCAGACTGACTCTTCTTAACAGATCTATTCTTTTTAGTTTTTTGACTCTTTTGAGTAGCCATCTTAGGAGAGTTTTCCTTGGCCTTAGGTTCAGTACTAGATTCGGATGGGGAATCAGTCAGCGTGGAAGATTCCAGACTGACTTCAGATTTAGACTCAGCAGAATCAATAGTAGTAGGGGGGGGGGGGGGGGGGGGGGGGGGGGGGGGGGGGGGGGGGGGGGGGGGGGGGGGGGGGGGGGGGGGGGGGGGGGGGGGGGGGGGGGGGGGGGGGGGGGGGGGGGGGGGGGGGGGGGGGGGGGGGGGGGGGGGGGGGGGGGGGGGGGGGGGGGGGGGGGGGGGGGGGGGGGGGGGGGGGGGGGGGGGGGGGGGGGGGGGGGGGGGGGGGGGGGGGGGGGGGGGGGGGGGGGGGGGGGGGGGGGGGGGGGGGGGGGGGGGGGGGGGGGGGGGGGGGGGGGGGGGGGGGGGGGGGGGGGGGGGGGGGGGGGGGGGGGGGGGGGGGGGGGGGGGGGGGGGGGGGGGGGGGGGGGGGGGGGGGGGGGGGGGGGGGGGGGGGGGGGGGGGGGGGGGGGGGGGGGGGGGGGGGGGGGGGGGGGGGGGGGGGGGGGGGGGGGGGGGGGGGGGGGGGGGGGGGGGGGGGGGGGGGGGGGGGGGGGGGGGGGGGGGGGGGGGGGGGGGGGGGGGGGGGGGGGGGGGGGGGGGGGGGGGGGGGGGGGGGGGGGGGGGGGGGGGGGGGGGGGGGGGGGGGGGGGGGGGGGGGGGGGGGGGGGGGGGGGGGGGGGGGGGGGGGGGGGGGGGGGGGGGGGGGGGGGGGGGGGGGGGGGGGGGGGGGGGGGGGGGGGGGGGGGGGGGGGGGGGGGGGGGGGGGGGGGGGGGGGGGGGGGGGGGGGGGGGGGGGGGGGGGGGGGGGGGGGGGGGGGGGGGGGGGGGGGGGGGGGGGGGGGGGGGGGGGGGGGGGGGGGGGGGGGGGGGGGGGGGGGGGGGGGGGGGGGGGGGGGGGGGGGGGGGGGGGGGGGGGGGGGGGGGGGGGGGGGGGGGGGGGGGGGGGGGGGGGGGGGGGGGGGGGGGGGGGGGGGGGGGGGGGGGGGGGGGGGGGGGGGGGGGGGGGGGGGGGGGGGGGGGGGGGGGGGGGGGGGGGGGGGGGGGGGGGGGGGGGGGGGGGGGGGGGGGGGGGGGGGGGGGGGGGGGGGGGGGGGGGGGGGGGGGGGGGGGGGGGGGGGGGGGGGGGGGGGGGGGGGGGGGGGGGGGGGGGGGGGGGGGGGGGGGGGGGGGGGGGGGGGGGGGGGGGGGGGGGGGGGGGGGGGGGGGGGGGGGGGGGGGGGGGGGGGGGGGGGGGGGGGGGGGGGGGGGGGGGGGGGGGGGGGGGGGGGGGGGGGGGGGGGGGGGGGGGGGGGGGGGGGGGGGGGGGGGGGGGGGGGGGGGGGGGGGGGGGGGGGGGGGGGGGGGGGGGGGGGGGGGGGGGGGGGGGGGGGGGGGGGGGGGGGGGGGGGGGGGGGGGGGGGGGGGGGGGGGGGGGGGGGGGGGGGGGGGGGGGGGGGGGGGGGGGGGGGGGGGGGGGGGGGGGGGGGGGGGGGGGGGGGGGGGGGGGGGGGGGGGGGGGGGGGGGGGGGGGGGGGGGGGGGGGGGGGGGGGGGGGGGGGGGGGGGGGGGGGGGGGGGGGGGGGGGGGGGGGGGGGGGGGGGGGGGGGGGGGGGGGGGGGGGGGGGGGGGGGGGGGGGGGGGGGGGGGGGGGGGGGGGGGGGGGGGGGGGGGGGGGGGGGGGGGGGGGGGGGGGGGGGGGGGGGGGGGGGGGGGGGGGGGGGGGGGGGGGGGGGGGGGGGGGGGGGGGGGGGGGGGGGGGGGGGGGGGGGGGGGGGGGGGGGGGGGGGGGGGGGGGGGGGGGGGGGGGGGGGGGGGGGGGGGGGGGGGGGGGGGGGGGGGGGGGGGGGGGGGGGGGGGGGGGGGGGGGGGGGGGGGGGGGGGGGGGGGGGGGCTTTATATATTTTTGTCTGAGTTTAGAGTACTTTTCATCTTTTCCACTAGTCCTAGGTTTAGAGTTATCAGCTTGTTGAGTGGTTTTTGATTTACAATCATTTGCCATATGGCCAGTCTTTCCACATTTATAACAAGTGATTTTTGTCATATCTAAAGGTTTCCTAGGCTTGTCATTTTTAGAAATTCCTTTTCATTTAAATTTTAAAAAATTTCTCCTTTTCAATCTTTCAGCTAACATAGCTACCTCATTGGCCAAACTCTGAGTTTCATCACTAGAATAATATTCATTCTCATATTCACAAGGTTTATCAGTTTCAACAATATCACTCACAAACTGACTTGGAACAGGTTCATCACACAATGGGCTAGGATGCTCAGTTGAAGATGCAACAAGTGCAGAGCTAGAGCTTCCCACAGCATCACCCATGGCAATAAGCTTTTCAGCTTCAGTGCATTCATGGTTGTGAAGCAACCCATAGAGACCTGGTAAGTCAAGTTCTTTGTACACAGGACTCAACTTGACACTAGCAACATAATTATTCCATTTTAAAGGTAATGAATCTAGAAATTTACTTTTAAGAACATCATCATCTTTATGTATGTCAATAGCAATCAAGTCATTTACAAGTGCATTAAATCTGGTATGAGTGTCAGTGATGGATTCATTCTTATGTGCAAAGAATCTTTCATACCTTCTAGTTAAGGTAGTCTTGGTAGACTCCATAGAAGTTGCACAGCCCTCATACATGACAGTCAAAAGTATCCCACATTTTTTTAGCACTTGGACAATGTCTAATGGCTCTATAAATGTCCTTAGGTACAGCTTGAACAATAAAGTTCCTGGCCTTTACATCCAAGTTTACCATTCTTTTATCTTCATCAACCCAATCTGCTCTGGGTTTGACAACAACTCTGACATCCGGTGCACCAGGCTCAGATCCATCAGTTGGAGCTGGCCTAGGTGTGATTACTGTGTCCTTTGGAACATAAGGTCCATCAACAAGTATGTCAGGCATGTCATTATCAATTGATTCAAGAAAAAGGGACATTCTTCCTTTCCACCCACTGAAATCAGTCTTATCAAACATGGGTGGTCTGGTTGAAGAACCATTATCAGTGTACATAGGTTGAGACATATTTTAAACCAAAATAAAAGTTAAAATGAGAGGGATCAAGTTAAGTGTATTACAAAACCCCTGCTCTGATACCACCTGATAGGTCCCAAAGGAGATAACAGGATGGTTTAAATGTCTCAAAGAGTTGTAGAGGGGGGGGTGAATACAACTTTTAAACTTAATCAGCTTGAAAAACACTTTTAATGCGGAATGTAAGTAATCTTAAAGTGTTTGTCCATATTTAGACTTAGATAGATATATTAATGAAACAGTAAACAGATAAACAGAATATAAAGACAGTAAAGTAAAGTGCAGTCCAAGAACAAAGTGTAAGCTGAGTTTCAACCAATTCTTTTATTGAAAAATAAGAAGAATTACAAGTAGTTGTGGAACAGATTAGCCTACAAATCTAACTACTTGGCTGAATAGCAACTTACAACTTTGTTTATTAACTCTACTAGCTCAAGCTAAGTACAACACAGATCCAAGCTGAATGCTTTAATCGTTGTGAGAGTTAATGTTTTTGGATGCACACATTCTTGAGACACAAAGGTTGGTTTATATAGGCATCAGCACTGCCTTGGATGTCGTCCATTTCTTTCCACGCGTCTTGATCTAGTGGTCTTTGCATGATCAGTACTAGGTGATAGTGACATTTTCCTTTTTGTTCCCTTCTTGCTCACCAAGATAAATCGTGCAGCAACAATACAATGGACACCTCATAGAATGTTTACAATCAACAACTGGCACTTCTAGAATGTCCTTTCTGGTGCTTATCCAGTTGATTGATGATATATACAAAGTTACAATAACCCTGGAGCACTTGCAATACTCCAGGCTGATAATGTACCTTCCAAACTGACTGTAAGAACCAAGCTGACTTCCACCCATCATCTTGGTCTTCTATCCTTGTTCTTCATCTTTGATTTAGACCAAGTGCTAGTTCATCATTTAATGCAGCTTGAAAGATACCATCTTCAAACTGAAGATGTTCAGGCTGACTCAGCTTGGAACCATCCGAGTTGACTCAGCTCCAGAACCAAGGACTTAAGTATTTCTTGAGGTGTTTGTCATCTTCAAATCTATCTTGCAATATATGAGTGACTTGACTCCAACAATCTCCCCCTATTTGATGATGACAAAACCTTTGCTGTTTCTTCTGATCAGACTGGAAAAACTTAAACAGATTGGGAGGGTTATCAAGTTGATAACATTTTACATCTGACCCTTTTCAATCTTTTCCTTGGGTTCTTTTGATCTTTTTTAACTTAAACAATATATACTTACAAAAACTGAGTGAAAAAGATGAACTCTATTTACTTTGAAACATAAAATACATGAAAGCATAACATAGAGTATTTACAAACATTTCTTACATAAACGACAGAGTTTAGGAATTAATCAAGAAAGCTTTCATAATACTCTTCCTTTATGTGATCAGGAGCAGGCTTATTCAAATCATACCCCCTTCTTGAGCCTTCAATCATTAGGGCTTGATGAAATCTGCTTTTGTTGTCACCAACTTGAGTGCAGACCAGCTTGAGAGCATATAGATGTACATTGGTAACCATTGTCAACCCAATTTCTTCTTTATGAGTTCTGATTATCATGCCAAGTTCAGGGGTTTCTATGATTTGGCCTTCTATTGGATTTGCAATTTCAGGAGGCAAGCTAAAATTGAGCTTATCCATCATTTCACCATATCCATACTTTTTAATCTTGACATGCAATTCTCTTCTTTTTAGTAAGACTTCAATGGTTATTTTCTTCTTCCTTTTTTTGAGACCATGCACAGTCTCATCTTCATCAGCTTCAGATTGATCTTCAGGAGCAAATGGTTGTGGCAGTCCAGAAGTGTCAATATTGTAACTTTTCATCTTGTCAAATCTTCTGGATAAGTCACCAGCCACTACTCCATAATTGCTTGTCTTGTTTAGCATAAGAAGATTGTACAGCTCCACACATTCAGCATATCCAAGAGTGAACAATTCAGAAATCTCCAATACTTCACTTGCAGCAGAGTCACCTTCTCTTTTCAAGTGGATTCTGGGGTATTTACTTGTTTTGGACTTTGTAAGCTTGACCCCAACAATCTCCTCTTGAATAGCTCTAGTCAGCTTGAATCTCTCCAGTTTCTCCTTTTCTGTCATTGATTGCTTCTTGGAGATAACAGTTGGCTTTTTCTTTACTTGAGCTGACTGCTTCTTCTTTGGACAGTCATCAAGGTGCTCTTTTTCCAGTTCTTGGAGAGCCTTTTGTGATTGTTCATATTCTTCTTTCAATCTCTTCCTCTTTTCTTCTTCATTGAGCTGATCTTGAAGCCTTAAAAATTTTTCTTTTTCTTTTTCTTCAAGGATCAGCTTTCTTGCCAATCTGGCATCTTTTGCAATTTGTCTTCTCTCCAACTCAGCTTAATTTTTCCTAACAGCTTCTTCTTCAATCTCAAGCTGACTTCTTTGTCTTGAGGTACCTTCAGTCAGTGTGCCTCCAGTCTGACTGTCTTGGTCAGCTTGAGTTTCCAAAGGTTGAATGAGTGCTGAGACTGATCCAGATCCTCTCCTCTCTGTAAAGTAAGTTCCAATAGGAATCTTGTCACTATCATCAGAGGAGGTTCCATCATCTTCAAATTCAATGAGATCTGCATCAGCTTGTAGAGCTATGACCACTTTGACATCTCCTCCTTCTTCTTATTCATCACCAGAATCTTCCACAACTACTTCTTCTTGAATTAAAACTGACTCAGTCAGAATTTGCATTTCATCTTGAGTTTCAAACTGATCAGCTCCAATGTTCATTATGGCCACAACAGCTTCAACTTCTTCATCATTCACCCCAGTATCACCTTCTATTGCAGCAGCATCTTCACCATCTACCTTCTCCCTTTCTTCCTCCTTCTCCCCCCTTTGTCATCATCAACGGGAGTAGAGGAACTGGAGCTGATTGACTTTATGAGCTGAGTAAGATCATTTCTTAAGTACGAATCTAGCTCAGTCAATTTTGTAGTGTGAGATGAGCTTGAAGTCTTCAGTTCATCAACTGTTGAGCTGATTGCTGCAACTTTGTTTCTCAGCTCAGTTTCAGACTCTTCCACTTTGGAGGGTACATTCTCAACTTCTTGGATTTGAGTCTTTAAATTCTTGATGTCTTTGAGAACCCTTTTGTTTTTCCTTTGCAGTCTTAGCCTATTGGCCTTGAATCTGATTCTCATTGACTACTTCATTTTATCTTCGGAGTTGGCAAGAAGTTCCAAATATCTTCTGTTTTCTTCATTAACTTCTGCCATTCCTTGACTCCAACCCCTAATTGTACCACTCAGTCTGGCACCCATTTTCATTATTTCATTAGTATCCTCCCTTATTTCTTCTTGTTGGGTGGCCAGAATCCACTGAGTTGTCACAATTGTAAGTCACAACTCAATAGATGGTACTAACTGAAGACACCTCTATGTCGATGGTGAGTTAACTTTGCAATATAAACACTGAACTGGAGACGACCAGTTGCAATGAGTGTATACCAAGTTCTGGATTGTTTACTTATAAAGGTGACAATAAGTAAATGACAATGCAATAATGTAAATACTTGTAAAGTAAATTGGTGAGACAATATGTATTTTTCAAGTGTAATTAATTTATTGATGTTAAACAAATTACAAGGTTGTTGCGGAACCAAGATAGTACACAAGTGTAAATATCCTAACACCCTATGAAATACAATTGATCTAATACTTGGAAATTCTCTAAACAATCGAAACACTTAAAGTTGTGAAATGTTCCTTTTTGCGATTGAGAGAATATTGCACAAGTTCACCAAGAATATTGCAGGTTTGCAAAGTGGTTTCTTGGTTGTGCAAAGACCTCTATTTATAGGCAAAGTTGACATTGGGATGTCAACTTTGGCCGTACAAATATGGTTGAGAGCATTTAAGGAATAGCATTTAATTCCTTAAAATGCTAGATAAAGTTATGACATAAAGTCACTTTATCTAACCTGCTTTATGTACCTTTTGTACTTTATACATAGATAAATCCTTTTATCCGTGTAATAGCACATAAAGCATAAAGGTCTTTTCCTCGTAATCAGTGTAAAGCTTTGTAAGTACTTTACACTGATGTTCTCCAGTTTCGGGGGGGGGGGGGGGGGGGGGGGGGGGGGGGGGGGGGGGGGGGGGGGGGGGGGGGGGGGGGGGGGGGGGGGGGGGGGGGGGGGGGGGGGGGGGGGGGGGGGGGGGGGGGGGGGGGGGGGGGGGGGGGGGGGGGGGGGGGGGGGGGGGGGGGGGGGGGGGGGGGGGGGGGGGGGGGGGGGGGGGGGGGGGGGGGGGGGGGGGGGGGGGGGGGGGGGGGGGGGGGGGGGGGGGGGGGGGGGGGGGGGGGGGGGGGGGGGGGGGGGGGGGGGGGGGGGGGGGGGGGGGGGGGGGGGGGGGGGGGGGGGGGGGGGGGGGGGGGGGGGGGGGGGGGGGGGGGGGGGGGGGGGGGGGGGGGGGGGGGGGGGGGGGGGGGGGGGGGGGGGGGGGGGGGGGGGGGGGGGGGGGGGGGGGGGGGGGGGGGGGGGGGGGGGGGGGGGGGGGGGGGGGGGGGGGGGGGGGGGGGGGGGGGGGGGGGGGGGGGGGGGGGGGGGGGGGGGGGGGGGGGGGGGGGGGGGGGGGGGGGGGGGGGGGGGGGGGGGGGGGGGGGGGGGGGGGGGGGGGGGGGGGGGGGGGGGGGGGGGGGGGGGGGGGGGGGGGGGGGGGGGGGGGGGGGGGGGGGGGGGGGGGGGGGGGGGGGGGGGGGGGGGGGGGGGGGGGGGGGGGGGGGGGGGGGGGGGGGGGGGGGGGGGGGGGGGGGGGGGGGGGGGGGGGGGGGGGGGGGGGGGGGGGGGGGGGGGGGGGGGGGGGGGGGGGGGGGGGGGGGGGGGGGGGGGGGGGGGGGGGGGGGGGGGGGGGGGGGGGGGGGGGGGGGGGGGGGGGGGGGGGGGGGGGGGGGGGGGGGGGGGGGGGGGGGGGGGGGGGGGGGGGGGGGGGGGGGGGGGGGGGGGGGGGGGGGGGGGGGGGGGGGGGGGGGGGGGGGGGGGGGGGGGGGGGGGGGGGGGGGGGGGGGGGGGGGGGGGGGGGGGGGGGGGGGGGGGGGGGGGGGGGGGGGGGGGGGGGGGGGGGGGGGGGGGGGGGGGGGGGGGGGGGGGGGGGGGGGGGGGGGGGGGGGGGGGGGGGGGGGGGGGGGGGGGGGGGGGGGGGGGGGGGGGGGGGGGGGGGGGGGGGGGGGGGGGGGGGGGGGGGGGGGGGGGGGGGGGGGGGGGGGGGGGGGGGGGGGGGGGGGGGGGGGGGGGGGGGGGGGGGGGGGGGGGGGGGGGGGGGGGGGGGGGGGGGGGGGGGGGGGGGGGGGGGGGGGGGGGGGGGGGGGGGGGGGGGGGGGGGGGGGGGGGGGGGGGGGGGGGGGGGGGGGGGGGGGGGGGGGGGGGGGGGGGGGGGGGGGGGGGGGGGGGGGGGGGGGGGGGGGGGGGGGGGGGGGGGGGGGGGGGGGGGGGGGGGGGGGGGGGGGGGGGGGGGGGGGGGGGGGGGGGGGGGGGGGGGGGGGGGGGGGGGGGGGGGGGGGGGGGGGGGGGGGGGGGGGGGGGGGGGGGGCCCTAAAGGGGAGGTGAATTTAGAAATAGTGGAGCTGATGGAGTTGTAGGACGATTTTCCTCATGAGAGTGAGTCTCAAGAGGTGGATCTGAAGATGTCAGTCTGGCATCAGCTTGAGGAGAATTAACATGTAATTCAAGATGTACATTGCCTGCTTCAGGAAACTGATTTGATTGATCAGCTTCAGCAGTGGCAGTCATCAGAACATCCCTTGAGGATGGATGAGTACCAGACTGACCAAGTGACTGATCACCCCTTGTGGTGGTGATGAGTCTTTGACTACCAACATCGTGAGGACCATCGGTAGTTGTCTCACCTGCAAGAGACGTATTGAGGTCTTGATAAATCAAGCCCTCTTGATCAAAAACAGTCCCTTGTGTTTCCACAAGTGCAAAGATGACTGTAGTTGATGTAATGTCAAGTGTAGAAATGGAAGGCCCCTCTTCTGTGATGTGTTGTTGCACCACAGCCTAATTGGGACAGAATGTTGAGGCCTGTACTCCACCTTGTGATCTAGGTGGAGCATTGGCAGCCTGTGCAGACCCAGAGTGTAAAAGAGAAGAATCAGCTTGTGTACTTTTTCTTGGAGATCTTTTGTACACATGCCCAATATTTTGCAACTATGGAAAACTCGACTCTTTATGGACTTGGGTTGAGTCCAGGGGTGTCCCTTTAGTGATTTCACCACTCTGTTTGGAGAGTGATGAAGGTGAAATTATAATGGACTCAGTCTGACCTTGGGCTGAGGTCTGTCTTTCAATGCCTACATCCTTTTGGGAGGATGCAGCAGTAACAGTTTTCCCTTTTATCTTACCTGCACCCTTTTTAGAGGATGCAGATGGGCAAATCGGCTTAGCAGCAGGTGAAGCTGAGTCAGCTTGGGAACGTTCCCTTGCAGATTCAGCCTCAAGGGGTAGTCTCCTTTTAGATGAAGAGACTTTAGCAGCTTTTGCAGCATGCTCCCCCTCAACTGATGCTCTTTTTCTCTTCTGAGATCTTTTCTTTTTGGGAATTGGAGATTTTGGCTCATTTTGCAAAATTTGAGATTTTTGTGAGGGATCGGCTAGGAAGGGATTTTGTGGGTCCACTTCCCTACCCTCTAAAAATGAAGAAGGGTGAGATGGAGAAGGAGTTTCAGGGATATTAGAAGTTGTACCTGGTTCACCACCCTGAATGGCTAAGTCTGAATCAGCTTGAGACTGATCAGCTTGCGTCGAAGGGTGGTCAGCTTCAGCTCCCTCTTCTTGAGAATCAGATTGATCCTCAAGATTCTCCATTTCCCTGTTCACGCAAAAATCAAGATAATCCTGCATAGCAGGGGTTAATGCCTGGTGAACCTCAATAGGTCCAAAAATATTTGAGGCCAAGGGTGAAATTTTTATAAAATCCCCTGTTGCCCTTTGGAAATCTCCTTTCAAAAAAATTTCAATAATGTAACCCAAGATTCTGCCATAGTAAACATTTTCAGATTTTGCAGAAATCTTGATCACAAGATCATCAAAAATTAGTTTTCCAAAATCAATCAACCTATTATTGACCATGCAATAAAAGATTTGCATTTCAAGTCTGTTTGGTGTATCAAAACCACCAACCTTAGTCTGCAATGATCTTACAATAGTTGAGATCAAAAATTTGTAAATACCAGAAAAATGTGATATTTTGACCGAACCACCAATCCTCCCTGAATAAACAATATTATTTAAAGCAGTTTTAGCAACATCCAGGGTTGGGACTGACTCATAAGCAAGATCAGACTTGTACTCTAAATCAAAAATCTTTTTAAAACTATCAAGAGTAAGTACAAGTTGACGAGATGCATTATCTAAGGTACCAACAATGCATTGCTTACCCTTGGTGGTGGTAGAAACCCTGCTTGTGAGCCAAAACTCACAAAGCTGATTGTAATTAATAAAACCAGGAGAAAAGTGCAGAATCTTACCCATAGGATGATAAAAGATATACCTTGCCATATCAGAATACTCGAACTTGTTTGAAGGTGGATGGAGATTGGCATATTGTGGAGGCCGTACCTTGATCTGAGTAGAAACCCATTTGGCACCCTCTATTTTTGGAACCCTATCTCCCTTCAAATAAGTACCGATCTTTTCGACTTGTTTAGGTTTAGGATAATTAACATTAGAAGGAGAAGCCATTTGAATGATTAAGCTGATTGAGAATAAACTTAAAACAAATAGTATAACAGAAGCTGAAAACAGAGTATGAGAGCTTTTGAGAGAAAACAGAATGAGAATGAGATTAGAGAGATGAGAATGCAATGGAATAGTGATTTGATCAAGCGGGTTGGCTTTTATATGGCCTTCCCACCAAAAATGTGGCGTTTTATGATTGGAGAGAAAAAGTACATTTACCCTAACAGTCACTTTTTACCATGAACAAATGACATTTGTGGTTTGTACAGAGGAAAGAGAGACAAAAATAGTGAAGCAATATTTTATTTACAACAAAAGGAATAAAAAATATGAAATAATTTATTAAGTAAAATCCAAGCTGACTCCAAGCTGAGCTGACTCAGCTTGGTCATCCTTAGGTCAAAGCTAAGGTCAATCAGCTTGAGTTTTAACTAATATATTATTCCATGTTTAACATTCCCAGCTTGCTCAGCAAGGTATTAAACCTTGCTTCATCAAGAGTCTTGGTAAACAAGTCTGCAAGCTGATTTTCTGTTGAAATAAAATGAAGTTCAGTATCTTCCTTCATGACATGATCTCTAATAAAATGATATCTGACATCAATGTGCTTAGTCCTTGAATGATTAACAGGATTGTTGGTACTTGCAATGGCACTTGTATTGTCACAGAAAATAGGAGTTTTGGACACAATAATATCATAGTCAGCAAGCTGATGTTGCATCCATAAGATTTGTGAACAACAGCTTCCAGCAACAACATATTCAGTAGAGGTTGCTGCTTCTTACTAGCCCAGCTGACTAAAATCTACCAAGTATTCATGTTACATGAGAGTAGAAGGTGAGGGACTCATGGTATTACTGTACAACAGGTATCATACAATGCATTACCTCACATGTGTTTTAAAATATTTATTGTACCACAATCATTGCTTTTAGTTTTTCATATGTGTAGTTGCTTTTGGTATGTATATCATAATTAATTAATAGGTAATTATGTCATTCATGTTTGAGCTCTTTTCTAATGTCTACGCACAGTCGATACAAATGGTTATTACATTGTTGACAACAAACTGATAGAACTATTAAAAACTATGGAGTCAGTATTTTTATTGGCAAAATGTGTAGTGAAGAATGTTCGACTCAAGAAAACAATCTTATTACCTTTTTATATGTACTACCATTGTCATGTATATATGGAAGATATCTCAATTCAGTTATTATCTTTTGACGTATATTTCTTGTGATTTGTCAGGTGAATGCATCTGATGTAATTATCTTGGAAGCAATACTCGTATTTCATGACCACAGAGTGCGTGACTTGATAAATATGAAGATTTTTGTTGACACAGGTGCTTTTAGCTGTTATATTTATTATAGTTTTTAGTTTTATTGTGGAGCTTGGAGTGTGATCCTTGCAAGAATACTATCATGCTGTTACTACGTCTAACTATTTATGTGTATATCGAGTGTGATCTTAATGCACCATATAGCTGTGCTCACTTTCTTAATCAGGCCATTCAATAGACAACTATTGAGACCCTTGAACACATTCCACGTACAATATTGGTCTGTGGAATTCGATTCAGATATCTCAGAAGATTCCAAGTAAATATTATCCCCAAAACTCCCTATCTGACAAGGTTACATGGCTGTTCTTTAGGCTGGTACAAACACGGTTTGGGAATTTCATGCAAACAGGTTATAGTTTTCACTGCATAAAACAAGAACATTACACTTTGTACTTTCCGTAACACGATTTTTTGGTAACCATGTAGAGTCAAATTTTCATGACTATGTGTGCCAGCTTGCCAGCATGCTTAAGTCGAATTCTTGATAGTTAGAGGAAACCATTTTATACTAATATGTACTTGATATTAAACAAGCTTAGTGATCAATTAAGACGGTTAGCCTTTTTTAATGTCTATTCTTGATGCATGATCATGGGTGGGTTTTGTGAATAAGAGTACTTATTAACAAGATTAGTTTCTCAATGAATAGAAGGTAACTCTTTATGACAGCTTCTGTTAGTCGCATTTCATCTGTTTGTGATATCCGTAATAAATCATTCAGCTAGAAAGAAGGTACTCCATAATAATGCCACTGCTAATCACATGTATTTCAGCCATTGTAACTTACCCCTAAAATATGTTTCAACGTGATATATCTTAAATCTTGAACCTGTATTAATTGTTGTGTTATTAACAATCCTGTAGAAACTTTGTGTTTCCTTGATGGCGTTGTCTAATGTTTGAATTTTGATGCATTGACCGAAGTCTGAAAAAGATAATATATGACTGTACAGACCGAAGTCTGACAAAGATAATATATGACTGTACAGACCGAAGTCTGACAAAGATAATATATGACTGTACAGACCGAAGTCTGACAAAGATAATATATGACTGTACAGACCGAAGTCTGACAAAGATAATATATGACTGTACAGACCGAAGTCTGACAAAGATAATATATGACTGTACAGACCGAAGTCTGACAAAGATAATATATGACTGTACAGACCGAAGTCTGACAAAGATAATATATGACTGTACAGACCGAAGTCTGACAAAGATAATATATGACTGTACAGACCGAAGTCTGACAAAGATAATATATGACTGTACAGACCGAAGTCTGACAAAGATAATATATGACTGTACAGACCGAAGTCTGACAAAGATAATATATGACTGTACAGACCGAAGTCTGACAAAGATAATATATGACTGTACAGACCGAAGTCTGACAAAGATAATATATGACTGTACAGACCGAAGTCTGACAAAGATAATATATGACTGTACAGACCGAAGTCTGACAAAGATAATATATGACTGTACAGACCGAAGTCTGACAAAGATAATATATGACTGTACAGACCGAAGTCTGACAAAGATAATATATGACTGTACAGACCGAAGTCTGACAAAGATAATATATGACTGTACAGACCGAAGTCTGACAAAGATAATATATGACTGTACAGACCGAAGTCTGACAAAGATAATATATGACTGTACAGACCGAAGTCTGACAAAGATAATATATGACTGTACAGACCGAAGTCTGACAAAGATAATATATGACTGTACAGACCGAAGTCTGACAAAGATAATATATGACTGTACAGACCGAAGTCTGACAAAGATAATATATGACTGTACAGACCGAAGTCTGACAAAGATAATATATGACTGTACAGACCGAAGTCTGACAAAGATAATATATGACTGTACAGACCGAAGTCTGACAAAGATAATATATGACTGTACAGACCGAAGTCTGACAAAGATAATATATGACTGTACAGACCGAAGTCTGACAAAGATAATATATGACTGTACAGACCGAAGTCTGACAAAGATAATATATGACTGTACAGACCGAAGTCTGACAAAGATAATATATGACTGTACAGACCGAAGTCTGACAAAGATAATATATGACTGTACAGACCGAAGTCTGACAAAGATAATATATGACTGTACAGACCGAAGTCTGACAAAGATAATATATGACTGTACAGACCGAAGTCTGACAAAGATAATATATGACTGTACAGACCGAAGTCTGACAAAGATAATATATGACTGTACAGACCGAAGTCTGACAAAGATAATATATGACTGTACAGACCGAAGTCTGACAAAGATAATATATGACTGTACAGACCGAAGTCTGACAAAGATAATATATGACTGTACAGACCGAAGTCTGACAAAGATAATATATGACTGTACAGACCGAAGTCTGACAAAGATAATATATGACTGTACAGACCGAAGTCTGACAAAGATAATATATGACTGTACAGACCGAAGTCTGACAAAGATAATATATGACTGTACAGACCGAAGTCTGACAAAGATAATATATGACTGTACAGACCGAAGTCTGACAAAGATAATATATGACTGTACAGACCGAAGTCTGACAAAGATAATATATGACTGTACAGACCGAAGTCTGACAAAGATAATATATGACTGTACAGACCGAAGTCTGACAAAGATAATATATGACTGTACAGACCGAAGTCTGACAAAGATAATATATGACTGTACAGACCGAAGTCTGACAAAGATAATATATGACTGTACAGACCGAAGTCTGACAAAGATAATATATGACTGTACAGACCGAAGTCTGACAAAGATAATATATGACTGTACAGACCGAAGTCTGACAAAGATAATATATGACTGTACAGACCGAAGTCTGACAAAGATAATATATGACTGTACAGACCGAAGTCTGACAAAGATAATATATGACTGTACAGACCGAAGTCTGACAAAGATAATATATGACTGTACAGACCGAAGTCTGACAAAGATAATATATGACTGTACAGACCGAAGTCTGACAAAGATAATATATGACTGTACAGACCGAAGTCTGACAAAGATAATATATGACTGTACAGACCGAAGTCTGACAAAGATAATATATGACTGTACAGACCGAAGTCTGACAAAGATAATATATGACTGTACAGACCGAAGTCTGACAAAGATAATATATGACTGTACAGACCGAAGTCTGACAAAGATAATATATGACTGTACAGACCGAAGTCTGACAAAGATAATATATGACTGTACAGACCGAAGTCTGACAAAGATAATATATGACTGTACAGACCGAAGTCTGACAAAGATAATATATGACTGTACAGACCGAAGTCTGACAAAGATAATATATGACTGTACAGACCGAAGTCTGACAAAGATAATATATGACTGTACAGACCGAAGTCTGACAAAGATAATATATGACTGTACAGACCGAAGTCTGACAAAGATAATATATGACTGTACAGACCGAAGTCTGACAAAGATAATATATGACTGTACAGACCGAAGTCTGACAAAGATAATATATGACTGTACAGACCGAAGTCTGACAAAGATAATATATGACTGTACAGACCGAAGTCTGACAAAGATAATATATGACTGTACAGACCGAAGTCTGACAAAGATAATATATGACTGTACAGACCGAAGTCTGACAAAGATAATATATGACTGTACAGACCGAAGTCTGACAAAGATAATATATGACTGTACAGACCGAAGTCTGACAAAGATAATATATGACTGTACAGACCGAAGTCTGACAAAGATAATATATGACTGTACAGACCGAAGTCTGACAAAGATAATATATGACTGTACAGACCGAAGTCTGACAAAGATAATATATGACTGTACAGACCGAAGTCTGACAAAGATAATATATGACTGTACAGACCGAAGTCTGACAAAGATAATATATGACTGTACAGACCGAAGTCTGACAAAGATAATATATGACTGTACAGACCGAAGTCTGACAAAGATAATATATGACTGTACAGACCGAAGTCTGACAAAGATAATATATGACTGTACAGACCGAAGTCTGACAAAGATAATATATGACTGTACAGACCGAAGTCTGACAAAGATAATATATGACTGTACAGACCGAAGTCTGACAAAGATAATATATGACTGTACAGACCGAAGTCTGACAAAGATAATATATGACTGTACAGACCGAAGTCTGACAAAGATAATATATGACTGTACAGACCGAAGTCTGACAAAGATAATATATGACTGTACAGACCGAAGTCTGACAAAGATAATATATGACTGTACAGACCGAAGTCTGACAAAGATAATATATGACTGTACAGACCGAAGTCTGACAAAGATAATATATGACTGTACAGACCGAAGTCTGACAAAGATAATATATGACTGTACAGACCGAAGTCTGACAAAGATAATATATGACTGTACAGACCGAAGTCTGACAAAGATAATATATGACTGTACAGACCGAAGTCTGACAAAGATAATATATGACTGTACAGACCGAAGTCTGACAAAGATAATATATGACTGTACAGACCGAAGTCTGACAAAGATAATATATGACTGTACAGACCGAAGTCTGACAAAGATAATATATGACTGTACAGACCGAAGTCTGACAAAGATAATATATGACTGTACAGACCGAAGTCTGACAAAGATAATATATGACTGTACAGACCGAAGTCTGACAAAGATAATATATGACTGTACAGACCGAAGTCTGACAAAGATAATATATGACTGTACAGACCGAAGTCTGACAAAGATAATATATGACTGTACAGACCGAAGTCTGACAAAGATAATATATGACTGTACAGACCGAAGTCTGACAAAGATAATATATGACTGTACAGACCGAAGTCTGACAAAGATAATATATGACTGTACAGACCGAAGTCTGACAAAGATAATATATGACTGTACAGACCGAAGTCTGACAAAGATAATATATGACTGTACAGACCGAAGTCTGACAAAGATAATATATGACTGTACAGACCGAAGTCTGACAAAGATAATATATGACTGTACAGACCGAAGTCTGACAAAGATAATATATGACTGTACAGACCGAAGTCTGACAAAGATAATATATGACTGTACAGACCGAAGTCTGACAAAGATAATATATGACTGTACAGACCGAAGTCTGACAAAGATAATATATGACTGTACAGACCGAAGTCTGACAAAGATAATATGCCTCGTACAGGATTTCCCGTCTACAGTGGGGTACGGACCAGAACCAAGACTGTCCAGTTCAAAAACTGACAAGACTACCATTAAAATCTCATAATGGTAAAACTACATAAGGGGGATCATTTTAGTTCGTCAAACACAAAGAACAATTTAGTCAGCCGACAACATGGCAAGTCAAGACATATAGATTCATTTTCATAAGACATGTATACACATTTTCAGACAGCCGTCACATGGCAAACATAAGACAAATGATTTCATTTACCAAATCTCATGGCATAGACAAAGACAATCATTTACAAAGTAGTCGTGTATACAGTACATGCTTTTCAGGCCCAAAGTAAAAAGGAAAAAGGGCGCCATAAACTCACCTTAGCAGTCTACGAGCTAAAAGTATGAGCAGTCTGAGAATAAGAGCAGTCTAGTCTCCACGTCTATCCAAAACCTAGGATATGAGCACGAATGGTGAGGATCAAATCTCACGACGACAAGTATCCTACGTACAACTACTTAGCTATCAATCCTAGAATGCCATAACCGAGAAGTGATTTAATGTTCAATATTATTTAACTTTAGTTGGTAATATCAATGACATCGTCATTATAAGGTAGTCTAAAGTACCATTCGATATTCACCTTACTAGTTAATCTATATCATAACCCAAGTTCATCTTTTGTTGCTAATTTCGGATGGAAAGATCAAAGTGTTTAAATGTGTGTTTAAACAAGTTTGATACTCTTTTCATGACAATATAAGACTAGTAAACAAGTTTTGGTTCAATAGAAGTCGACCGATAACCTTTTGAAAAAGTTAAGAAACGAACAGGAGCTTCACGGACGCTTCACGGATCGTCCGTATGATCGTCCGTGCTCTGAACTATGATTTTGTTCTTACATGAACAGTACGGATGCAGTCACGGATCGTCCGTGAGAGCGTCCGTGCTCTGTCTGATCAGTTTTTAAGTGCATTTTTGACCATTTGTCGTAACCAAATCGTTTTCAACTCGATTCCTTTCATTATAACAAGTTTAAACAAGTCTAAAGAGTCCGAAAACAACCCATTTTGCCAACCATTTCACCATTTCATCCATTTTGATTTCAAAACCTAATTTCTAAGTCAAATGTCCATTTATCAATAAAACCCTAATTTCTTATCAAATTCAAAGGCTTCTAATTCCATTAACACAACTGAAATAAACCCTTAATTGAATTTAAATCAAATCAAAAGATTGAGAAATAGTTTACTTACCAAAATTGGATGTTCTTGAGTGAAATAAAGATGAAGATGATGATGATGAAGCCTTGAATATTTGCTAGATAATTAATCCCCTTTAATTTCCTATTTGCTTTCAATTAATCATAGTTTGATTTTAGAGAATAAAGTGTTTTGGTGTGTGTGTTTGTGTTTGTGTCGATCCATCAGCAAAGAAGAAAACAAGGGGGAAGTGTTTTGGTGGTCTTTTTCTCACCACACAACCAAAAGGCCGGCCTATGTGGCCCATTTTAGATATTTTGTACCCTTTATTTGGTAAAATGCTTACGATTAAATACCGTTTGACCAAAAGGTTAAAATGTAAAGTAAAGGTATTTTCCCTCGTCTCATTTTAGTCAAGACAAGCCAATAAAGTTTCGTCAAAGTGAACTTTATAATATTAAGTCTAGACAGTCTAATTATTTTGTTCAAGACATAACCTTTAAATATTAATTTAAAGTTATTTTAAAGACTCGGCATTCGTCTAGATAGCTAATAGTCTACGTCAACAAGATACGTCTACTTTGACTAAGTCAAAAGTCCAAAAGTCTAATAAGTCCAAAAGTCTAATAAGTTCCACGTCAAAGACCGTCTAAATTCGACGAGATTATGATAATGACTAATCTTAAACAAGATTAAGACTAACTCGTTGTTAATTAATTACGAGTTGTCACAGCATCCCCGACTTCTAAGGATTTCGTCCCGAAATCAAGTCTTGCTCAGTAAAAAGATGAGGATAGTTATCCCTCATATAGTCTTCACGTTCCCAAGTCAAGTCGGGACCATGTTTTGAGTTCCAACGAACTTTGACCAATTTGATACGACTACGTCTAAGTTGTTTGAGCTGTTGGTCTAAAATTTCAACAGGTTCTTCAACGAATTGAAGAGAGTCAGTCACTTGCAGCTCTTCGACAGGTACGACTAAAGTCTCATCAGTCAGACATTTCTTAAGATTCGAAATGTGAAATGTGTGATGAACGTGTTCTAGCTCCTTAGGTAAATCGAGCTTGTAAGCCACGGAACCAATTCTTTGAACAATTTCGAATGGTCCGATATAACGAGGACTAAGTTTCCCTCGTACGCCAAAACGTGCAGTGCCTTTCCAAGGTGACACTTTCAACATGACTTTGTCTCCCACTTGAAACTCAAGTGGTTTCCGTCTACGGTCGGCATAGTTCTTTTGGCGATCTTGAGCCGCCTTCAGCCGTGCCCTAATTTCAACAATTTGATCAGTAGTCTTCTGAACTAGTCCATACTTGAATAAACGACGTTCTCCAGCATCAAGCCAACAGACAGGAGATCTACATTTTCGTCCATATAAAGCCTCATAAGGCGCACATTTGATGCTAGTGTGATAGCTGTTGTTATATGAAAATTCAGCTAACGGCAAAAAGGTATCCCTACTACCTTTGAAATCCATAACACATGCCCGAAGCATGTCTTCTAAAGTCTGAATGCTACGCTCACTCTGCCCGTCCGTTTGTGGATGGTAAGCCGTACTCAAATTCAACTGAGTGCCTGATACGTCTTGAAAATATCTCCATGATCCTAGATCGATGACTCTTATTCATCAAGAGTTCTCTAATTCCATTCTACTTTGGAATCCACACCCTGTCTTTGACATGTCGGATCCCATCACCATCCACTTCAAATAAATATTCAGTATTCCACAATGCTTCTTCCTTGATACGCCCTGGTTGTAGGGCCTCTTTGACATGTCGGATCCCATCACCATCCACTTCAAATAAATATTCAGTATTCCACAATGCTTCTTCCTTGATACGCCCTGGTTGTAGGGCCTCTTTTTGATCATCCAAAACTCTATCCTTTCGTGGATTTTGAGCTGTCTTGAAGCGTAAGCAATGACCTTTCCTTGACTTGTCTCCTTACGCTATCAATGTTTCGTCATTCGGTAGAGGTATTCTCACAACCTTCTCGTAACAACTAATATCAGCGCGAACTCTAGACAACCAGTCTATATCGACTATCACGTCAAAACTTCCTAGTTCTATGGGAATAAGATCTATCTTAAAGGTTTTACCAGACAATGTTAAATTGCAATTTACCAGATGATCTCTAGCAACATACTTTTGACCGTTCACATATTCGACGATAAAATTTTCTTTCATGGGGATAGCTACTATATTAATTCGAGATTTAAATTCTAAGGATATAAAGCTTTTATTAGCACCGGAGTTGAATAACACAAAGACATAATGATTATTGAGTATGAATGTACCTATCACAACATTTGGGACCACGTCATGCATCAGCAGCCTCCAAAGCAAAAACTCGACCTCTGCCTTGTCCTTCTTGATTCCTAGCTTGATTGTCCCCCGCATTGTTCCTCACGGGAACTATAGCATTGTTGTTCGGGTTTAGATTGAGTCGTGGACAAGCGGGTCGCATATGGGTTTCGCTGCCACATTCGTAACATGAAGCCGGTGCATTGTTCTTACAAAACTTTGCCAGATGTCCTGTCCTTTTACAACGGTTACAAGTAGGACAATTTCCCCGGTGATGGAGACCACACCTGTTACATCTCGGGTCTGGACCAGTGTACCTCGTGACGTCCTGAGTGACTACTGCAAAGTTTCTAACAGTCTTAAACCTCTTGCCATTTCCGTCGTCACCAAACCCACTACTAGAGGCCTGATCGTTTCTTCTCTTGATCCCCTCTGTTCCAACCGAAGAACCAGGGGTTCTTTTCAAGTCTATCACCATCCGGTTGGTTGCACTGACTGCCGCTTGAAGAGTCAAAGGATTAAAAGCGGCTACCAACCTTCGGATGTCAGGTGACAATCCATAACAGTATCTTTCAACTAACTTCTCCTCCGTATCCACCATACGAGGAACTAGCCTTGTCAGCTCATGAAAACGAGTAG
Organism: Erigeron breviscapus; assembly: GCA_034093135.1. Lineage (NCBI taxonomy): Eukaryota > Viridiplantae > Streptophyta > Magnoliopsida > Asterales > Asteraceae > Erigeron > Erigeron breviscapus. The sequence goes on along the minus strand of CM067168.1, from coordinate 12,034,340 downwards.
TGTATTTCTCGTTGTCCAATCCAACCATAGTATGATTCCAGAATTCACCTTCCATTTTCTGTACTTCCTCCCGCGGACAGTACTTCTCCATTAACACCCTTTTAAAGTTCAACCAAGGTATGCTATTTGCTTGCTCTCGACCACGGGTCCTAATCTGTTCATTCCACCATGACAGTGCGTGCTTTTGAAATTGAGCAGCGGCATATTCCACTTTGTGCTCTTCGGCACAACGGCTGATATGAAGCACCGCCTCTATGCTCTCTAGCCAATTTATTAGACCGACAGGACCTTCGGTGCCATGAAATTCCTTTGGCTTGCAATAAGTGAAGGTCTTAAAATCACTCCCGTGAGTATGACCTCGTGGGATAACTTGTTCAGCAGTAGGCTCGACATTGTTGCTATTGTCAGCCTGATGGTTATTATTGGCATTCAAGCTTGCCGTGATCTGGGCGACCAAAGTAGGCATAGCAGCCAACAACTGTTGTGTTACAAATGCTGCCATATTATTATCCCCGCCAGTATTTGGGGTAGGTCCAGGACCAGTGTTCACCTGGACAGTAGCAGCTTCCGGTCTTTGCTGAATGACAGGTTCTTCCTGTTCAGCTTCATTATTCAAAGGAGTGGATCGAGTAACTCTCTTTGGTGCAGTTTTCTTGACTGGAGCCTTTTTCTGAACTTTGCTTTTCGTCTTAGGAGCCATAAGTCTAAGATATGAACAAAAATGTCATTTAGAGACATGTGGGAAACTACATCCACAAAGATAGACTACAAAGTCATAATGATACGATCCAGAGACATGTGGGAAACTACATCCACAAAGATAGACTACAAAGTCATAATGATACGATCCAGAGACATGTGGGAAACTACATCCACAAAGATAGACTACAAAGTCATAATGATACGATCCAGAGACATGTGGGAAACTACATCCACAAAGATAGACTACAAAGTCATAATGATACGATCCAGAGACATGTGGGAAACTACATCCACAAAGATAGACTACAAAGTCATAATGATACGATCCAGAGACATGTGGGAAACTACATCCACAAAGATAGACTACAAAGTCATAATGATACGATCCAGAGACATGTGGGAAACTACATCCACAAAGATAGACTACAAAGTCATAATGATACGATCCAGAGACATGTGGGAAACTACATCCACAAAGATAGACTACAAAGTCATAATGATACGATCCAGAGACATGTGGGAAACTACATCCACAAAGATAGACTACAAAGTCATAATGATACGATCCAGAGACATGTGGGAAACTACATCCACAAAGATAGACTACAAAGTCATAATGATACGATCCAGAGACATGTGGGAAACTACATCCACAAAGATAGACTACAAAGTCATAATGATACGATCCAGAGACATGTGGGAAACTACATCCACAAAGATAGACTACAAAGTCATAATGATACGATCCAGAGACATGTGGGAAACTACATCCACAAAGATAGACTACAAAGTCATAATGATACGATCCAGAGACATGTGGGAAACTACATCCACAAAGATAGACTACAAAGTCATAATGATACGATCCAGAGACATGTGGGAAACTACATCCACAAAGATAGACTACAAAGTCATAATGATACGATCCAGAGACATGTGGGAAACTACATCCACAAAGATAGACTACAAAGTCATAATGATACGATCCAGAGACATGTGGGAAACTACATCCACAAAGATAGACTACAAAGTCATAATGATACGATCCAGAGACATGTGGGAAACTACATCCACAAAGATAGACTACAAAGTCATAATGATACGATCCAGAGACATGTGGGAAACTACATCCACAAAGATAGACTACAAAGTCATAATGATACGATCCAGAGACATGTGGGAAACTACATCCACAAAGATAGACTACAAAGTCATAATGATACGATCCAGAGACATGTGGGAAACTACATCCACAAAGATAGACTACAAAGTCATAATGATACGATCCAGAGACATGTGGGAAACTACATCCACAAAGATAGACTACAAAGTCATAATGATACGATCCAGAGACATGTGGGAAACTACATCCACAAAGATAGACTACAAAGTCATAATGATACGATCCAGAGACATGTGGGAAACTACATCCACAAAGATAGACTACAAAGTCATAATGATACGATCCAGAGACATGTGGGAAACTACATCCACAAAGATAGACTACAAAGTCATAATGATACGATCCAGAGACATGTGGGAAACTACATCCACAAAGATAGACTACAAAGTCATAATGATACGATCCAGAGACATGTGGGAAACTACATCCACAAAGATAGACTACAAAGTCATAATGATACGATCCAGAGACATGTGGGAAACTACATCCACAAAGATAGACTACATCTCAAAGTACGAGAGTACGAGTTGTTATAAGTTTTAGGCTTACTATACGTCATTATTATTAGATTATATCTTGAAAAGAACTACAACTAGCAAAGCCATCACCAAGATTTCTAAAGCTAGCAGCATCTAGATCAACCTCCCAAGGGTCTCCTTCCCTTTCCTAGCAACCTTCCTTGCTTCAGAAGCTTACTGATAATCTCCAGTCAGTGTTTGAGCTTGACTCTCAACGACTTCTCCAGTACGGACGAGAGAGTTATTCATCCTTAACATTTGTCAGAGTGCATATTCCGACCTGCAGTTGTCCTGAACTGGTGCAGATGGACCTTCAACATAAGGACCTCTAGGAGCGTAAGGAATACGAGCTCCCTCAGTAGCCCTCCTCTGATTTGGAGCTACTGGTGGTAGAGATGATTGAACATGGATAGACACATGTTCATTTCCAGATTCACTGGACGACGATACAAGATTGACTGGGCGTGATTTATTGCCCAAAGTCTCAAATGGTTCCTCTTCATAAGAGTTAGGAACACAAGGGTAGGAATTAGCTACCACAGGAACTGGAGGTGTACTAGGTACAACAGCATTATAGCTGACTCCGTCCGACATGATTAGTTTGACATGATAGTCAAAATATCCATATAAGTCTAATGGATAAGACAGTTCGAGTCCAATAAACAAGACAGTACGCAACACATGAGTTTTGAAGAGATCTTTGTTTAGTGTAAACACATACGATTTGGGCTTCTATTTCCGACATACCTTCGATGTTTATGTATAGGGTGTACCATCGGCGTACCCACCACATCTACAGTATGTCGTCCATATAACACAAACCATTCACGTATCTACACAATTTAGGAGATCCTTGTCTAGATTACACACATTCGGTTTAGGTTTCTATTACCAACATATTTGAAATGCTTATATATAGGGTCACCCGCAGCCTTCCCACCACATTTACAGTATGTTGTGAATATAATTCAACTAACACGTATATACACAATTTAAGATATTTAATTCGAGTCTTATACTATTTTACATAATCGGGACGTAGTTGATCGGGTTAGGTCTAATTATTGACAAATAGTATAACTCTCGAGATAAGTATCCTAAACCTTAAAGACTTAGATTTCCTATATGAAGCGATCATGGCTATAGATTGAGTTATTCACGAGGAATAACTCTGTATTCACTATACAGACCGAAGTCTGACAAAGATAATATATGACTGTACAGACCGAAGTCTGACAAAGATAATATATGACTGTACAGACCGAAGTCTGACAAAGATAATATATGACTGTACAGACCGAAGTCTGACAAAGATAATATATGACTGTACAGACCGAAGTCTGACAAAGATAATATATGACTGTACAGACCGAAGTCTGACAAAGATAATATATGACTGTACAGACCGAAGTCTGACAAAGATAATATATGACTGTACAGACCGAAGTCTGACAAAGATAATATATGACTGTACAGACCGAAGTCTGACAAAGATAATATATGACTGTACAGACCGAAGTCTGACAAAGATAATATATGACTGTACAGACCGAAGTCTGACAAAGATAATATATGACTGTACAGACCGAAGTCTGACAAAGATAATATATGACTGTACAGACCGAAGTCTGACAAAGATAATATATGACTGTACAGACCGAAGTCTGACAAAGATAATATATGACTGTACAGACCGAAGTCTGACAAAGATAATATATGACTGTACAGACCGAAGTCTGACAAAGATAATATATGACTGTACAGACCGAAGTCTGACAAAGATAATATATGACTGTACAGACCGAAGTCTGACAAAGATAATATATGACTGTACAGACCGAAGTCTGACAAAGATAATATATGACTGTACAGACCGAAGTCTGACAAAGATAATATATGACTGTACAGACCGAAGTCTGACAAAGATAATATATGACTGTACAGACCGAAGTCTGACAAAGATAATATATGACTGTACAGACCGAAGTCTGACAAAGATAATATATGACTGTACAGACCGAAGTCTGACAAAGATAATATATGACTGTACAGACCGAAGTCTGACAAAGATAATATATGACTGTACAGACCGAAGTCTGACAAAGATAATATATGACTGTACAGACCGAAGTCTGACAAAGATAATATATGACTGTACAGACCGAAGTCTGACAAAGATAATATATGACTGTACAGACCGAAGTCTGACAAAGATAATATATGACTGTACAGACCGAAGTCTGACAAAGATAATATATGACTGTACAGACCGAAGTCTGACAAAGATAATATATGACTGTACAGACCGAAGTCTGACAAAGATAATATATGACTGTACAGACCGAAGTCTGACAAAGATAATATATGACTGTACAGACCGAAGTCTGACAAAGATAATATATGACTGTACAGACCGAAGTCTGACAAAGATAATATATGACTGTACAGACCGAAGTCTGACAAAGATAATATATGACTGTACAGACCGAAGTCTGACAAAGATAATATATGACTGTACAGACCGAAGTCTGACAAAGATAATATATGACTGTACAGACCGAAGTCTGACAAAGATAATATATGACTGTACAGACCGAAGTCTGACAAAGATAATATATGACTGTACAGACCGAAGTCTGACAAAGATAATATATGACTGTACAGACCGAAGTCTGACAAAGATAATATATGACTGTACAGACCGAAGTCTGACAAAGATAATATATGACTGTACAGACCGAAGTCTGACAAAGATAATATATGACTGTACAGACCGAAGTCTGACAAAGATAATATATGACTGTACAGACCGAAGTCTGACAAAGATAATATATGACTGTACAGACCGAAGTCTGACAAAGATAATATATGACTGTACAGACCGAAGTCTGACAAAGATAATATATGACTGTACAGACCGAAGTCTGACAAAGATAATATATGACTGTACAGACCGAAGTCTGACAAAGATAATATATGACTGTACAGACCGAAGTCTGACAAAGATAATATATGACTGTACAGACCGAAGTCTGACAAAGATAATATATGACTGTACAGACCGAAGTCTGACAAAGATAATATATGACTGTACAGACCGAAGTCTGACAAAGATAATATATGACTGTACAGACCGAAGTCTGACAAAGATAATATATGACTGTACAGACCGAAGTCTGACAAAGATAATATATGACTGTACAGACCGAAGTCTGACAAAGATAATATATGACTGTACAGACCGAAGTCTGACAAAGATAATATATGACTGTACAGACCGAAGTCTGACAAAGATAATATATGACTGTACAGACCGAAGTCTGACAAAGATAATATATGACTGTACAGACCGAAGTCTGACAAAGATAATATATGACTGTACAGACCGAAGTCTGACAAAGATAATATATGACTGTACAGACCGAAGTCTGACAAAGATAATATATGACTGTACAGACCGAAGTCTGACAAAGATAATATATGACTGTACAGACCGAAGTCTGACAAAGATAATATATGACTGTACAGACCGAAGTCTGACAAAGATAATATATGACTGTACAGACCGAAGTCTGACAAAGATAATATATGACTGTACAGACCGAAGTCTGACAAAGATAATATATGACTGTACAGACCGAAGTCTGACAAAGATAATATATGACTGTACAGACCGAAGTCTGACAAAGATAATATATGACTGTACAGACCGAAGTCTGACAAAGATAATATATGACTGTACAGACCGAAGTCTGACAAAGATAATATATGACTGTACAGACCGAAGTCTGACAAAGATAATATATGACTGTACAGACCGAAGTCTGACAAAGATAATATATGACTGTACAGACCGAAGTCTGACAAAGATAATATATGACTGTACAGACCGAAGTCTGACAAAGATAATATATGACTGTACAGACCGAAGTCTGACAAAGATAATATATGACTGTACAGACCGAAGTCTGACAAAGATAATATATGACTGTACAGACCGAAGTCTGACAAAGATAATATGCCTCGTACAGGATTTCCCGTCTACAGTGGGGTACGGACCAGAACCAAGACTGTCAGGTACGAAAGCTGACAAGACTACCATTAAAATCTCATAATGGTAAAACTACATAAGGGGGATCATTTTAGTTCGTCAAACACAAAGAACAATTTAGTCAGCCGACAACATGGCAAGTCAAGACATATAGATTCATTTTCATAAGACATGTATACACATTTTCAGACAGCCGTCAACATGGCAAGACATAAGACAAATGATTTCATTTACCAAATCTCATGGCATAGACAAAGACAAATCATTTATAAAGTAGTCGTGTATACAGTACATGCTTTTCAGGCCCAAAGTAAAAGGAAAAAGGGCGCCATAAACTCACCTTAGCAGTCTACGAGCTAAAGTATGAGCAGTCTGAGAATAAGAGCAGTCTAGTCTCCACGTCTATCCAAAACCTAGGATATGAGCACGAATGGTGAGGATCAAATCTCACGACGACAAGTATCCTACGTACAACTACTTAGCTATCAACCCTAGAATGCCATAACCGAGAATGTGATTTAATGTTCAATATTATTTAACTTTAGTTGGTAATATCAATGACATCGTCATTATAAGGTAGTCTAAAGTACCATTCGATATTCACCTTACTAGTTAATCTATATCATAACCCAAGTTCATCTTTTGTTGCTAATTTCGGATGGAAAGATCAAAGTGTTTAAATGTGTGTTTAAACAAGTTTGATACTCTTTTCATGACAATATAAGACTAGTAAACAAGTTTTGGTTCAATAGAAGTCGACCGATAACCTTTTGAAAAAGTTAAGAAACGAACAGGAGCTTCACGGACGCTTCACGGATCGTCCGTATGATCGTCCGTGCTCTGAACTATGATTTTGTTCTTACATGAACAGTACGGATGCAGTCACGGATCGTCCGTGAGAGCGTCCGTGCTCTGTCTGATCAGTTTTTAAGTGCATTTTTGACCATTTGTCGTAACCAAATCGTTTTCAACTCGATTCCTTTCATTATAACAAGTTTAAACAAGTCTAAAGAGTCCGAAAACAACCCATTTTGCCAACCATTTCACCATTTCATCCATTTTGATTTCAAAACCTAATTTCTAAGTCAAATGTCCATTTATCAATAAAACCCTAATTTCTTATCAAATTCAAAGGCTTCTAATTCCATTAACACAACTGAAATAAACCCTTAATTGAATTTAAATCAAATCAAAAGATTGAGAAATAGTTTACTTACCAAAATTGGATGTTCTTGAGTGAAATAAAGATGAAGATGATGATGATGAAGCCTTGAATATTTGCTAGATAATTAATCCCCTTTAATTTCCTATTTGCTTTCAATTAATCATAGTTTGATTTTAGAGAATAAAGTGTTTTGGTGTGTGTGTTTGTGTTTGTGTCGATCCATCAGCAAAGAAGAAAACAAGGGGGAAGTGTTTTGGTGGTCTTTTTCTCACCACACAACCAAAAGGCCGGCCTATGTGGCCCATTTTAGATATTTTGTACCCTTTATTCGGTTAAATGCTTACGATTAAATACCGTATGACCAAAAGGTTAAAATGTAAAGTAAAGGTATTTTCCCTTGTCTCATTTTAGTCAAGACAAGCCAATAAAGTTTCGTCCAAGTGAACTTTATAATATTTAGTCTAGACGGTCTAATTATTTCGTACAAGACATAACCTTTAAATATTAATTTAAAGTTATTTTAAAGACTCGACATTCGTCTAGATAGCTAATAGTCTACGTCAACAAGATACGTCTACTTTGACTAAGTCAAAAGTCCAAAAGTCTAATAAGTTCCACGTCAAAGACCGTCTAAATTCGACGAGATTATGATAATGACTAATCTTAAACAAGATTAAGACTAACTCGTTGTTAATTAATTACGAGTTGTCACAATTTTTGTTTTTTTTTTTTTTTTTTTTTTTTTTTTTTTTTTTTTTTTTTTTTTTTTTTTTTTTTTTTTTTTTTTTTTTTTTTTTTTTTTTTTTTTTTTTTTTTTTTTTTTTTTTTTTTTTTTTTTTTTTTTTTTTTTTTTTTTTTTTTTTTTTTTTTTTTTTTTTTTTTTTTTTTTTTTTTTTTTTTTTTTTTTTTTTTTTTTTTTTTTTTTTTTTTTTTTTTTTTTTTTTTTTTTTTTTTTTTTTTTTTTTTTTTTTTTTTTTTTTTTTTTTTTTTTTTTTTTTTTTTTTTTTTTTTTTTTTTTTTTTTTTTTTTTTTTTTTTTTTTTTTTTTTTTTTTTTTTTTTTTTTTTTTTTTTTTTTTTTTTTTTTTTTTTTTTTTTTTTTTTTTTTTTTTTTTTTTTTTTTTTTTTTTTTTTTTTTTTTTTTTTTTTTTTTTTTTTTTTTTTTTTTTTTTTTTTTTTTTTTTTTTTTTTTTTTTTTTTTTTTTTTTTTTTTTTTTTTTTTTTTTTTTTTTTTTTTTTTTTTTTTTTTTTTTTTTTTTTTTTTTTTTTTTTTTTTTTTTTTTTTTTTTTTTTTTTTTTTTTTTTTTTTTTTTTTTTTTTTTTTTTTTTTTTTTTTTTTTTTTTTTTTTTTTTTTTTTTTTTTTTTTTTTTTTTTTTTTTTTTTTTTTTTTTTTTTTTTTTTTTTTTTTTTTTTTTTTTTTTTTTTTTTTTTTTTTTTTTTTTTTTTTTTTTTTTTTTTTTTTTTTTTTTTTTTTTTTTTTTTTTTTTTTTTTTTTTTTTTTTTTTTTTTTTTTTTTTTTTTTTTTTTTTTTTTTTTTTTTTTTTTTTTTTTTTTTTTTTTTTTTTTTTTTTTTTTTTTTTTTTTTTTTTTTTTTTTTTTTTTTTTTTTTTTTTTTTTTTTTTTTTTTTTTTTTTTTTTTTTTTTTTTTTTTTTTTTTTTTTTTTTTTTTTTTTTTTTTTTTTTTTTTTTTTTTTTTTTTTTTTTTTTTTTTTTTTTTTTTTTTTTTTTTTTTTTTTTTTTTTTTTTTTTTTTTTTTTTTTTTTTTTTTTTTTTTTTTTTTTTTTTTTTTTTTTTTTTTTTTTTTTTTTTTTTTTTTTTTTTTTTTTTTTTTTTTTTTTTTTTTTTTTTTTTTTTTTTTTTTTTTTTTTTTTTTTTTTTTTTTTTTTTTTTTTTTTTTTTTTTTTTTTTTTTTTTTTTTTTTTTTTTTTTTTTTTTTTTTTTTTTTTTTTTTTTTATTTTTTTTTCTCTTGTACTTGTGTACCTACACATGTGTAGGATCATTGTTTTCACATGTAAATTAGTAAATGAACATATGTACACAACAATGAAGGTTAAGGGCGGAGCCCGTCAATCCATGGCGGAGCCATGGTGGCCAAGGGCGGAGCCCGTCAGTCCATGGCGGAGCCATATCGGCTAAGGGCACCCGTTATGACCTATCACCCTCATGACCTATCACCCTATGACCTATCACCCTAATGACCTATCACCCTCAATGACCTATCACCCCCTAATGACCTATCACCCTATGACCTATCACCCTCAATGACCTATCACCCTCAATGACCTATCACCCTAATGACCTATCACCCTAATGACCTATCACCCCCTAATGACCTATCACCCTAATGACCTATCACCCTCAATGACCTATCACCCTCAATGACCTATCACCCTAATGACCTATCACCCAATGACCTATCACCCCCTATGACCTATCACCCTATGACCTATCACCCTATGACCTATCACCCTCAATGACCTATCACCCTAATGACCTATCACCCAATGACCTATCACCCCCTATGACCTATCACCCTAATGACCTATCACCCTCAATGACCTATCACCCTAATGACCTATCACCCTAATGACCTATCACCCTATGACCTATCACCCTAATGACCTATCACCCTAATGACCTATCACCCTCAATGACCTATCACCCCCTATGACCTATCACCCTCAATGACCTATCACCCTAATGACCTATCACCCTAATGACCTATCACCCTATGACCTATCACCCTAATGACCTATCACCCTCAATGACCTATCACCCAATGACCTATCACCCTAATGACCTATCACCCTAATGACCTATCACCCTAATGACCTATCACCCTAATGACCTATCACCCTAATGACCTATCACCCTCAATGACCTATCACCCAATGACCTATCACCCTAATGACCTATCACCCTAATGACCTATCACCCTAATGACCTATCACCCTAATGACCTATCACCCTAATGACCTATCACCCTAATGACCTATCACCCAATGACCTATCACCCTCAATGACCTATCACCCTAATGACCTATCACCCTAATGACCTATCACCCTAATGACCTATCACCCTCAATGACCTATCACCCAATGACCTATCACCCTAATGACCTATCACCCTAATGACCTATCACCCTAATGACCTATCACCCTAATGACCTATCACCCTAATGACCTATCACCCTCAATGACCTATCACCCAATGACCTATCACCCTAATGACCTATCACCCTAATGACCTATCACCCTAATGACCTATCACCCTAATGACCTATCACCCTAATGACCTATCACCCTAATGACCTATCACCCAATGACCTATCACCCTCAATGACCTATCACCCTATGACCTATCACCCTAATGACCGGTCACCCCCTATGACCTATCACCCTCTATGACCTATCACCCTATGACCTATCACCCTCAATGACCTATCACCCCCACTAGCTTTGGTTTATGAATATCCTTAAGGGCGAAGCCCGTTCCGAATCATAATTTTTGTTCAACCTACACATGTGTAAGTTATGTGTAAGTACCAAAAAGAAAACGAAAATTAAAAAGTCATCAAAAGTATATCGAATTGGATCTCTAATGAAAGAGGACGAAATTTTAAGACTACCCATGCTTTTGTTTCGTCTAACGATTTACGGTTTGTGAGATAAAGCATTTTGAATGATTTGGGTGAATTTTATTATTTAATTGAAGAGAGGGAAAGAGAGAAAGAATGTGTGGTCCAGAATGGTTCTTGAGTTCCTTTTTATTTGTGGGTTCTTAAAATAACTCACCCCATACATACGAAGCTTGGCCAACATGACCTTTGCAAAATATATCCAAATGTGTATTTCATACCGTCCACATTCCAGGTATTGCCTTTGTTAATATCCCTTGATTGTGGTTGCTACACAACAAATATTTCCATTCACCAATCATCAAATATTTAATAATACCTGGAAGGTGTTTTTTTAAGCATTTTCATGTTTTAGCTCCATTGGTCACAAAACGGTTGATATTGCAGCACAAGCAAAGCACCCTATCTGATAAACATCTTTATATTATCATATATATATTCATTTGCAAACATTAATTGGTGATTCATATTACAGATTAGAGGCATGCATACATTGATTTGAGATCGGGAGATATCAAAGCATGATTTTGTATTTTATTCGGACCGATTAATCCGATTGGTAACAATAACTCTAGTTTATCTTGTATTTTAACATAGAGTAGTCAATAACATTAAAAGTATCTGATTATCTACCATTTTCAGAGAAGCAAGTAGTCACTCCCACAGGTCTATCTAGTTCCTGAGGCTGGTGTCACTTTTCTTATACCAGATCAAGTTGCCATAAAATTACTTTAACCTGTGCCCACTTGATAACTCAAAGCATATGCTTTTGCTTAAACAAAGACCAAAACTAATACTATTTTAGCATTAAATATTAGGAGGAAAATTTGTTTGATTAAAATATCGCATGCTATAGATGGTTGGTTGCTGTTTTATCTTTTGCTGCTTTTGATGAGCAAGTGCTATGTGTTCGATTTATGACCATTAGATCAGGTGGTATTTGTTAAATGATAAATCTTGTATTACAATAAATGCATTCTTGAGGATCGCACAAATTTATGATGCGCAGAGCTGTGTGGACATTCTTGACAGTTATTGAGGTTTTGTTGCAGGGTCTATATACACTGGAGTTGACTTCTGCAAGAAATTGTGTGCTGTCTCTGTTGAAATTCTAATGGGAATTCAATCTTCTGGTTCAAGCTTTCTATCTAAACAGTTTGAATGTTGCTGCAAGTATGGATCGTTCTATCTAGTTTGATAGAGTTGGGAAATATTAAGATGCAAGTCATGGGCTCGTGATTAGCAATCGACATGACTTGGGTTTTCTCTCTGCTGGGCTGCTAGTATGGGCTTGTTATGATGTATTGGTCTTTTAAGAGACAGCCCAGCTATGGATACAACGGCTCTTTTCCATGACAAGCCTCCTAGAATGCTTGTATATATAAGGAGAAAAGAAATAGAGAAGAAAAGAACAGAACGATGTAGCCCCTTACTGCTACTCGCGATATTCAACACTATTTCAGCTGTAGCCGTTATTTTCTTTTTGCTTCTATTTCCTTTCACAAAACATAATTATGTGTTAATAATCATCCCACTTTTGGGTATTGAATCATGTATTCATGTCTTGTTTAAAACTCCTCTTTGTCATCAATCTTAATCTAAATCTGATTACTTAGTTTGTTGTTTAGTATCTTCGATATTTCCTTCTATATCTATTATCTATATCTATTCCTCTTATTTTATCAGTCTCAATTGTTAGAAGGTGAGTATTACTAAGCCCTTACTATAAGCTGTAGTATATATCTGTAAGGTTCCTGCTGGACCTGCGGTTACTGTCTTACTGTGTACGAAAAGTGCATGCTTTAAATTATTCTAGAGAAATCATTTTTACTTGTTTAGACGAGTTAGTAACATTACTGTTATTTTGTAGTGGTGAAAGTATGGAAAACGCATTGAGGGCATGTTGCAAAGGCATAAAAATTGGAAAAATTCTTATCCATCGCGATGTTGACAATGGGAAGCGGGTAAATATCTTTTCTTTGTTTGTTCATTGACGCTTTACCTTGCATGATTAGCTTTGCCTGTACCATTTTGTGCTATCATGTCATTAGTTTTATAACCTTAGTTTTATCTTCCATAACAAATGCAGCTTATTTATGAAAAGCTACCAGACGACATTTCTGAAAGACATGTGCTCCTCCTTGACCCCTTTCTTGCTACAGGTAACCAAGTACTTCCTGCTTCACCTAGAAGTGGCTTTAATTCTAAAGTTTTTCTGCTCCATAATATTGATTCTAACGAATAATCTTCCATAATATTCTATGTGGAAATGGGTTTCAGGTAATTCAGCTAATGAGGCAATTGAATTATTAGTGAAGAAAGGAGTTCCAGAATCGTACATAGTATTTCTGAACCTTGTTTCTGTAAGCTGATTTTTCTTCACATGACCAATATCTGCTTCCTTTTATAATGATGAGGTGCTCATTCCTTCTACATATATCCATGTCATTTGATTAGGCACCAGAGGGAATCCATTGTCTTTCCAAAAGGTTTCCCTCCATGGAAATTGTTATATCAGACATTGATGTTGCTTTGAATGAAGAATATCGTGTTATACCTGGTCTGGGCAAGTTTGGGGACCGGTACGTTGGGACTGACGACTGATCATATGGTAGCTATTTATATATAACTGAGAGGAGGTGAAGAGCAGCAAAGGTTACATCGGGTTTTGAAAATTGAGGAATCAATCTTTTGTTTTGCGGGCATTCTTTGTAGACCCGTAAATATTAAAACTAGGCATACCAAAACATAGATGTTATTCTTTTCTTGATTCAGCCAACGCATCATGTAAACTATTAGTGCAAAAATGAGATATATGTCAATTTTTACTTTCATGTCTTCAGAGGCCAAATTGGAATAAAACTAACAAAAGAACGATGTTTTGTGAGTTTGACTATCTTGATGGTTGATAAAATTGGGTTCCCGATTTCACATGTAATGACTGTTACAGTGATCTGGGATCCATATTTGGCGATTCTGCAAATGATGACTTCGTCGTTTTGTATATATGCAAAATTGCAAACCAACATTTCTAAGTAAACTTGCATTTTGTGCCTTATCACTGTGCTTTTACTTTGGTAGCACAATTTATTCAAGCCGTATATCATTTGTTCTGTCAACTATGTTCAATTGTGTTTGTACGGTTATTCAATTTACTACTTGCATTTTAAACAGGTATGTTTAATTCCAATTTTCTTTTGCAAGTCCACTCTATTTGAAATGATATGTTCTGCTTTGTAGTTCCCAGAGAACCTTCCAAGTTATTTTATGTCAAGTTTGTCGACTATAAACATAACCACGAACTCGTGTGTGTTCATGTATGTGCTTACAACTGAACATGCGTGTGGTTCTTGTGTAACTAAGTTCCACTGGGCACTTCAGTTGGTTCATATATGAAGAACTAGATGGTCACTAGCTTCAACTTTTTTAGAAAGTGCAGGTTTGTTTTTGATTTATTTCACCTTGTTGGGGTCAAAAGCAAATGCAAAAGATGTTAGCTAAAAATAACTGACTGCAAAATTTATAAGATCATAAGAATAACTTATTTGATGTATAATGGGCTGAACAATGCAATCTTTTAATGTTACTAATGGAGACATTTTACATTCATATGGTACCTTCTTTACGTTTGATCAAAGAATACAAAATTGGTACTGGAAAGTACACGGACATATCAACCAATCCGCCTAACTGCCAACTTAGCAACCGTTTTTACTCCCATGGGATTTTTCAGGATGAGGAAATGCAGTCAAAATGTTATGGTCTCTCATGTCTTGCCTTGTCAAGATCAAGAACAATAAGATCGGGTCAGACACAAATTTCCTTACCATATTTATGATTTAAAACCATATTGCTCCATAATGTTTATGCAATGTTAAAAGAAAAACAAGCATGTGACGAAGCCCCACTTGTCTAAATTGCACCAATGCCTTGGCAACCGACATGGTTTCTTCTTTTGGAACCGCAACCTCCTCAATCGTTCCCCGCCTTTCGGCAACATCAACCCATGTAAACTTTTCTCTAACTTCCCTCTCTTCTGTTCGTCTTCTCTCTTGTAAGAACCATTTCTGCTTCAGTACTAACAATAGGTGAGCCCTCAAAACAAGCCCGTGCACTTCACTTACCTGACCTCCACTTGGCATCAATACATTATCTTCAACTGCAAAAGCATTTTGTGTAGTGTTTCTCAAAACATCAACTATCCAACCTACTTTCTCAATTCCAGATAGGATAACCACTGGTGGTTTGATGTCGGCTAGCTCACTGACGTTGATATTTCTCATCCATGGCTCAGGGTGAGTTTCCAAGAAAAGTAACCCTTTAAGATCTAGTATGATCTCGTATATGCTTGGGTTGAAGCAATCTCCAACAGTTTTGGAAATTAATAGGACAAGCATTGTTATAGGGAGTAAAAGAAGGTTAGTAGTCAACTCTAGGAATATCACACAAAGGGAAACCGTCATCCTCATGGAACCCGCCATTAATGAAGCTGCACCTAGAACAGCAAACAGACCTTGGTCAATGGTTGTGTAGGATCCCATTGCCATGCCAAGCAGACGACCATAAGCTGAGTCCATGAGGATGATAGGGAGGAAGAGACCAGAGGCGACTGCAATACCAAATGTGACGAGTCCCAATATGCAATAAAATGATGAGATCTCTTTGATCACCATCATTGTTGAAGTAACGAATCCATTTCCATATGCGCCGGTAGTTGTCCAGGCCACCTTGACCTAGTAAAGAAGCAATGCAGGCACCAATGTGGATCAGAGGACCTTTTCCTAGATCCAGCCCTGCAGCCACAGCCCCTATGCTTCTAATGATCTACATTTTATTCCGAAAGAAATATATCATTAACTTAAGCGAAGTACATACAAAAAGTATATCCCAATAGTCAGATCAACAGCATGATTACTCTTTTCGTTTTTGATGACAAACTATACATAAGTGATCTGTATAACTATCTTAAAAGGTCTCGACTTTGGTGCCAATGAGGGCTAATGGACAATTATTATAATATAGCTGAAGTATCTGGTAATCTTTGGGAAGAGAACGGCCATATGACCAATTTTTAATCGATAGCATTCAACATGAAAAATGTAGGCTTCAACTGTCTCATCATTACAAATTCATGGAGGTACACAAGTATCCTATGTGATGATAACAAGAAAAACTAGAGTGATTGATTCATATAATGATGAGACAAAACATTAACAATTCAGCAGCATACACATATATTAATACTGCTCTAACATGAAGACCACCATTTAGCATCTATGACGTTTACCCAGCCACTTTCCTCCTCAGAAGACGACTCCATCTCTTCATCATTATCATTCTTGCAAGACGGCTCCAACTCTTCAACATTATCATTCTGTTTCTCGGAGAGGCGACTTTTTTTCAAAAACGGCTCCAGATCTTCAACATTATCATTCTGTTTCTCGGAGAGGCGACTTCTCTTCAAAGACGGCTCCAACTCCTCAACAGTATCATTCTGTCTCTCGGAGAGACTTTGAGGTGTCTTTTTAAACATGGTTTCAGATATTTGTTGACAGATAGACAATTCAGGTTTAACGTCTAAAAAGTGGCTTTTGTCATTGCAGAATTTAAAAAACTCACACAGCTCACTCTTCCCATATTGGTAATGACCCTCATAAATCATCTCTCTATCGTTCTCGGGGGTTTCACCTTGATAGAAGTTGACAATATCAGCAGCGACACCCATCTCGCTTAATTCTTTTCCCATTTCTTCAGCCTCATATTCACTCATATTTGTAAGACTGGTAGGGCCAAGAAATGCACATAATTAATTAGCAAACATGTTTAACTATACATATACACAAAATTTTAACTACATGTGTGCTCGAGTGATGAATGGAGGTTGACCATAACATATTATTTTGGCAAGGATGACAGTATTGGTGGAGAGTTCTTATCTAATGATTGTGATCAGTTCTTTAAATCAGTGTGATTTTTTTGTTTGCTAAAAATTCGACTACAAATAATTTATGCTTGGAGTTTCAGACCTTTTTTCCATTTAAGTAATGAACAAATAGTTTTTCCTATATAATACTACTATCACTATGAATATTTATATTATACTTCATATAGTGTTTTTATTTGATTGAAGTTTAGCGTCTACTAATTATTATTCTTCAACGTTTTACATTAAGTGTAGGTAAAAAGACAACTGAATCATGCGCACTCCAAACCAGGAAATACAACACAGAACGAAAGATGCTTGTTCAGGTTTTTTTCATTAAATCTTTTTAGGATTAAGGGGCCCAACTCAGAATATATAAGATTGATAAAATATATACAGAGACACACGCGCGCTAAATAAATTTCTTCTACATATAAAACTCAAGTCCTTTACTAAATTTTCTCATTCATTAATCCTACTTGGCACAGCTGAGAGCCATCCATTCATTAACTTTATTTAAAAAAAATGTTATTTATGATGTCATCTAAACATAATTAAATTAAATAAAAGAGGTTTTTCCCAAAAGTTGGTCCTAACGGGCTAGCCGTCCCTCAGATTATAACCCAAACATTCAAAGGGCTTTTTCACCATAATATATCCCCAATTATTATATCCTCAAATTCATGAATACAAGATTTTCTAACGAAGCTACATACATCATAGCAAGTATTGTTGCGATTCGGTCAAATTAGTCAAAATTGGTATTGTGACCGGAATATCTTCAATAAATCGATTGCATATTTCTATTGACACATGTTACCACGTAATATAATATATTTTGTTTCAATGCGATATTAAAATTGAACATGTAATATTTAAAAGCATGACTGTACTGTTTCTACTATAATTAGTTATCATAATAATACCCGGGTAGTCACCGGGGTCCTTAAGCTAGTAATAAGATATACATACCCTCCAACAAAAAGAAGAATCCGTGTCTGTGTCTTGTTATCCGGGAGATCAACCCAATGTTGAAGAGGAATAAGGGAAAATGATAACCCACGACTAAGGTCCAACACACCTTGTCTGATAGTTCTTCCTGAGAAAGAGGCACGGTTGATAGAACCAAAAAAACCCCAAGTACATATTATAAAGATATATGTGTGTGTGTGGCTAATTAAGCAATTAAAGCCTACCTCGGACGGAATCAAGGATTCTTGTAAGATCTCTGGTAGGAGGATAGAGCAGATGAAACGGATCTTCACCCAATGTGTGTAAGCCCACAACAGTATCCGGATGTTCCTGTGTAACAATAACAAATTAAACACATACAATTAAATAAATTCTTATTACCAATAGTAATTAATAAACACACATGTATATATATATATATATATGAATGAACACTATCATCCGTTAATATATAATGTATTAAAGTTTTCGACAAAACTATTATTACTGGGCATAAAAATTACGTACTTGGAATTTTAATTTGCAGTAATGTTCAATAGCATCATACTGATCCTGAAACATCTTGGGGGACGACATCCAACGAGAATCGTCTACACAGATGACTATAGCCTGAAAGAAATTGTTTTTGATTTGAAATTGATAAATAGCATGATTTATTAATACTATAAAGAAAGAGATGAATACAGATAGATAGAAACCTCGGGAACAGGATCCGCCATGAATATGAATATGATTCTTCAAGACAGAAACCTCGGCAACCTGAATAGACATATCAATTTATGGATTATCAAAACCTAACAAATTTAAGAGGTTGAGAGAGAAAACGGGGGAATATATACAACAGGTTGGCCCGAAGCCGATAACAAAACCACTACCCAAACATACCCGATCTACATTTAAAAAAAAGGGTAAACCCGACCCGAGTATACTAGAGTTGCCCATCCCCTTTTTAAAAAAAGATATGAAATTATGGTCAAGATTTTTAATATACCCAGCCACTGCCGAAGTACGAAGACTTGAACAATGGAGTTTAAGATTTATACCGAAGTGGAGGATTGAAGATAAAACAGAAGCGTGTATATATATATATGTCACAAAAAAAAAAGATCAATAGACTTTTGGTTCACCCATCGAATCAAATAGATAACTTACAGCGTGTTATAGAATCAACATCAACTATGTAGATATTCGTACCTCTTTTGTTGCTACCATTTCAACAACATCGGAATCTGTTGTTTTGGTTAAAACAATATGAGAATATGTATGACCATATAAAGAATAAAACGAATTGCATTTTTGGTCCCTGTGTATCACACCATTTGCAAGTTTCATACAAAAATACAGGGTTTGATAAATTTGGGGGAAAATTTTGTATTTTGACGATTAAAAAAAGACAGATAATCAGGTTTGTTTGTTTAATACCGTTATTCTTAGTGCAAGATGAGACAGTTGTGTTTGTTTATAAATTTAAGACTCGATTTTCCACATCAAAGATATAGAGTAAAAATGATGTAAAATGGTGGGATATAAGGTGAAAAGGACTATAACGGATAGATAACTCCGCTAACGGAGGTCCATAATTACAAAATTGCCACCGCGTCTGTTTCTCTTAAAGTCACGTATTTACAAAATTGCCACCGTTCATTTTATTAATTTATGCCGCATGTCTATTTGTGGTTGGCTAAAAAACCTTCTTCCCCTTCTCTCCTTAAGACACCTTCTTTCAAATAACTGCCCTCTATATATATATATATATATAATAACTATATACATAGATAGAAACTTCAAATGATTATCCCTTATTAAGTTTCCATAATGATTTTCCTATAAAAAAAAAGTTAAAAAAAAAGTAGACAACAAATCAAACCCATGACATATCACTCGGAAAGCGACGCGGAGACCTAGGTCAACAATAGTCTTGTGTAATTCTTGCTTCACTGAATATATTGCGGCTGCTATTGAGACACGAAAACAGAGAGTGTTTTGCTATTATTTTACCAGGGATGAACAGAGGGTGAACCTCAAAACCTCCTCAAAACCTAAAAAATTAAATCGCCGCCTAAAGGTATGTAATACTTTTTTTTTTTTTTTGAAAGGCAAACAAAACTTTCATTAATGTAATACTTTTATAATCAACTAAAATATGTTCCCACCGTATGGCGGCGGCCTGGCGTAGGTTTATTCCCGTCGTGGGTTTTTTCCGGCCACCGTATCTGACCATGGCGGTGGTCTTGTGTGTGTATGTATATATTATTCCTTTTAATCACAGAGATAATTAGCAATGTCATCATCCACCTCCAGAGGAATACCAACGCGTAGGGTTCTTGTTTGTCCCAAGAGTACTATGTACCTCTTGGTTGAAAAGAGGCAAAAGAAAATTATGTGGTTATCTAAGTTAAATATTAAAGTGTGTGATGGTTACCGAGGAGAGCATGTTTAGACTTATATCGATGCTATAGCAAATGACAAAGGAGGCATAAACTTGTACCTCTGTTTTTGACTTAAAAAAATATAAAATTACAATAGATCAAGAACCCATAACATATTACTCGAAAAGCATCATCAAGTTTTCCATAATGATTTTCCTTAGGTATATAAAATACTTAAAAAAAAAGTAGACAACAAATCAAACCCATGACATATCACTCGGAAAGCGACGCGGAGACCTAGGTCAACAATAGTCTTGTGTAATTCTTGCTTCACTGAATATATTGCGGCTGCTATTGAGACACGAAAACAGAGAGTGTTTTGCTTTTTGAAACGGCTACCAATGAACAGAGGGTGAACCTCAAAACCTCCTCAAAACCTAAAAAATTAAATCGCCGCCTAAAGGTAGTAATACTTTTTTTTTTTTTAAAGGCAAACAAAACTTTCATTAATGTAATACTTTTATAATCAACTAAAATATGTTCCCACCGTATGGCGGCGGCCATGGCGTAGGTTTAACCCCCGTCGTGGGTTTTTTTCCTGCCACCGTATCCGACCATTGCGGTGGTCTTGTGTGCGTATATGGGTTTTTACTCCGTATCATTAATTACAGAGATAATTAACAATGTCATTCATCCACCTCCAGAGGCCCCCACCCCGACCAAGGCCTTGGGTTCTGTTTGTCCCAAGAGTACTATGTACTTGCTCTTGGTTGAAAAGAGGCAAAAGAAAATTATGTGGTTATCTAAGTTAAATATTAAAGTGTGTGATGGTTACCGAAGAGAGCATGTTTAGACTTATATCGATGCTAGAGCAAATGACAAAGGAGGCATCAACTTGTACCTCTGTTTTTGACTTAAAAAAATATAAAATTACAATAGATCAAGAACCCATAACATATTACTCGAAAAGCAATCATCAAGTTTTCCATAATGATTTTCCTTAGGTATATTAAACTTAAAATGGTTTTCGACTATAAAAAAAAAGTAGACAACAAATCAAACCCATGACATATCACTCGGAAAGCGACGCGGAGACCTAGGTCAACAATAGTCTTGTGTAATTCTTGCTTCACTGAATATATTGCGGCTGCTATTGAGACACGAAAACAGAGAGTGTTTTGCTTTTTGAAACGGCTACCAATGAACAGAGGGTGAACCTCAAAACCTCCTCAAAACCTAAAAAAATAAATCGCCGCCTAAAGGTATGTAATACTTTTTTTTTTTTTTTGAAAGGCAAACAAAACTTTCATTAATGTAATACTTTTATAATCAACTAAAATATGTTCCACCGTATGGCGGCGGCTATGGTGTAGGTTTATTCCTGTCGTGGGTTTTTTCCGGCCACCGTATCCGACCATGGCGGTTGTCTTGTGTGTGTATGTATATATAACATTTATTCCTTTTAATCACAGAGATAATTAGCAATGTCATCATCCACCTCCAGAGGAATACCAACGCGTAGGGTTCTTGTTTGTCCCAAGAGTACTATGTACCTCTTGGTTGAAAAGAGGCAAAAGAAAATTATGTGGTTATCTAAATTAAATATTAAAGTGTGTGATGGTTACCGAAGAGAGCATGTTTAGACTTATATCGATGCTAGAGCAAATGACAAAGGAGGCATCAACTTGTACCTCTGTTCTTCTTCTTAAAAAAATATAAAATTACAATAGATCAAGAACCCATAACATATTACTCGAAAAGCAATCATCAAGTTTTCCATAATGATTTTCCTTAGGTATATAAAATGATACTTAAAAAAAAAGTAGACAACAAATCAAACCCATGACATATCACTCGGAAAGCGACGCGGAGACCTAGGTCAACAATAGTCTTGTGTAATTCTTGCTTCACTGAATATATTGCGGCTGCTATTGAGACACGAAAACAGAGAGTGTTTTGCTTTTTGAAACGGCTAACCAATGAGCAGAGGGTGAACCTCAAAACCTCCTCAAAACCTAAAAAATTAAATCGCCGCCTAAAGGTATGTAATACTTTTTTTTTTTTTTTGAAAGGCAAACAAAACTTTCATTAATGTAAAACTTTTATAATCAACTAAAATATGTTCCCGTATGGCGGCGGCCTGGCGTAGGTTTATTCCCGTCGTGGGTTTTTTCCGGCCACCGTATCCTGACCATGGCGGTGGTCTTGTGTGTGTATGTATATATTATTCCTTTTAATCACAGAGATAATTAGCAATGTCATCATCCACCTCCAGAGGAATACCAACGCGTAGGGTTCTTGTTTGTCCCAAGAGTACTATGTACCTCTTGGTTGAAAAGAGGCAAAAGAAAATTATGTGGTTATCTAAATTAAATATTAAAGTGTGTGATGGTTACCGAAGAGAGCATGTTTAGACTTATATCGATGCTAGAGCAAATGACAAAGGAGGCATCAACTTGTACCTCTGTTTTTGACTTAAAAAAATATAAAATTACAATAGATCAAGAACCATAACATATTACTCGAAAAGCAATCATCAAGTTTTCCATAATGATTTTCCTTAGGTATATAAAATACTTAAAAAAAAAGTAGACAACAAATCAAACCCATGACATATCACTCGGAAAGCGACGCGGAGACCTAGGTCAACAATAGTCTTGTGTAATTCTTGCTTCACTGAATATATTGCGGCTGCTATTGAGACACGAAAACAGAGAGTGTTTTGCTATTATTTTACCAGGGAGAAAAAGGAGGTCAACCTCAAAACCTCCTCAAAACCTAAAAAATTAAATCGCCGCCTAAAGGTATGTAATACTTTTTTTTCTTTTTTTTAAAGGCAAACAAAAACTTTCATTAATATGCTAGAGCAGTTTGTATCTCGTGGTGATTATTCCCGTGGTGGCTGGTGGCGGCGGCTATGGTGTAGGTTTATTCCCGTCGTGGGTTTTTTCCGGCCACCGTATCCGACCATGGCGGTTGTCTTGTGTGTGTATGTATATATATGTCTTCGATTAAAGTGGTGTTTATTAGCAATGTCATCATCCACCTCCAGAGGAATACCAACGCGTAGGGTTCTTGTTTGTCCCAAGAGTACTATGTACCTCTTGGTTGAAAAGAGGCAAAAGAAAATTATGTGGTTATCTAAATTAAATATTAAAGTGTGTGATGGTTACCGAAGAGAGCATGTTTAGACTTATATCGATGCTAGAGCAAATGACAAAGGAGGCATCAACTTGTACCTCTGTTTTTGACTTAAAAAAATATAAAATTACAATAGATCAAGAACCCATAACATATTACTCGAAAAGCAATCATCAAGTTTTCCATAATGATTTTCCTTAGGTATATAAAATACTTAAAAAAAAAGTAGACAACAAATCAAACCCATGACATATCACTCGGAAAGCGACGCGGAGACCTAGGTCAACAATAGTCTTGTGTAATTCTTGCTTCACTGAATATATTGCGGCTGCTATTGAGACACGAAAACAGAGAGTGTTTTGCTTTTTGAAACGGCTACCAATGAGCAGAGGGTGAACCTCAAAACCTCCTCAAAACCTAAAAAATTAAATCGCCGCCTAAAGGTATGTAATACTTTTATTTTTTTTGAAAGGCAAACAAAAACTTTCATTAATGTAATACTTTTATAATCAACTAAAATATTTCCCGTGGTGGCTGGTGGCGGCGGCTATGGTGTAGGTTTATTCCCGTCGTGGGTTTTTTCCGGCCACCGTATCCGACCATGGCGGTTGTCTTGTGTGTGTATGTATATATATGTCTTGTCTATTAAGAGTATATATATCTCCGATCTGGTTTTTGTTCCAAAAACACCTCATCCACCTTCCAGAGGAATATTTCGTGCCGGCTTGGTTCTTGTTTGTCCCAAGAGTACTATGTACTTGCTCTTGGTTGAAAAGAGGCAAAAGAAAATTATGTGGTTATCTAAATTAAATATTAAAGTGTGTGATGGTTACCGAAGAGAGCATGTTTAGACTTATATCGATGCTAGAGCAAATGACAAAGGAGGCATCAACTTGTACCTCTGTTCTTCTTCTTAAAAAAATATAAAATTACAATAGATCAAGAACCCATAACATATACTCCAAGCAATCATCAAGTTTTCCATAATGATTTTCCTTAGGTATATAAAATACTTAAAAAAAAAGTAGACAACAAATCAAACCCATGACATATCACTCGGAAAGCGACGCGGAGACCTAGGTCAACAATAGTCTTGTGTAATTCTTGCTTCACTGAATATATTGCGGCTGCTATTGAGACACGAAAACAGAGAGTGTTTTGCTTTTTGAAACGGCTACCAATGAGCAGAGGGTGAACCTCAAAACCTCCTCAAAACCTAAAAAATTAAATCGCCGCCTAAAGGTATGTAATACTTTTTTTTTTTTTTTGAAAGGCAAACAAAAACTTTCATAATGTATACTTTTATAATCAACTAAAATATTGGCGGTTGGTGGTGGCGGCTGTGGCGTGGGTTTATTCCCGTCGTGGGTTTTTTCCGGCCACCGTATCTGACCATGGCGGTGGTCTTGTGTGTGTATGTATATATATGTCTTCGTCTGAAAAGAGATAATTAGCAATGTCATCATCCACCTCCAGAGGAATACCAACGCGTAGGGTTCTTGTTTGTCCCAAGAGTACTATGTACCTCTTGGTTGAAAAGAGGCAAAAGAAAATTATGTGGTTATCTAAATTAAATATTAAAGTGTGTGATGGTTACCGAAGAGAGCATGTTTAGACTTATATCGATGCTATAGCAAATGACAAAGGAGGCATAAACTTGTACCTCTGTTTTTCTTCTAATCCCAGTGGTGACATGGTACGTTAAATTCAGTCTTTTCTAATTTTTAATGAATCAGTGTATTTCATAAGTACATTTCTTTTACTACTCTCAGATAGATTGGAAGACTGCTCATGATTTGGAGACTTATGTTACAAAGTCGTTTAAGAAAGGAGTCAAGTTCGATTATAAGCCTGCCAAACTGAAGCTTGACAATTCTGGAAACCCCGTAAATAAGTTGTCAGGGGACTCTCGCTATCAGAGCATGCTAATTACCCCTCTATATGGCACCTCGACGTATGTGGTGTCCTATCGTGATACGATGGTTCAATGAAGATTTGCCTATTTACGACACTTCAAAGTGATTTGCCTGTTTACATAATGTTTCCGAGAGCTGAAAGAGTATAAGTTTTTTTATGGGGGATCTGAAAAATATAACTTTGGAGGACATATGTGTGGGATAAGAACTCCGACGGGGAAAGATAAGCATCAATACCCCTCGAACTCACTCACTGGAAGAACGGATGTGTTTAATGCGGCCATAAAAAAAATGAACATGGTTGGTGCTGCAAAGAAAAAGAACAAAATTGTTTTAACCAACCTCCAGCAAAACATGTTTGGTGGGGAAATTGACGCCGATGGTGGTGTGTTGTTCGCGTTCGAACATTGCGCGTTTAACTTACATGATGGTCTTAGGTCTCTTAATTGCAATAAGGATATAATAAAGGATTTGCTAAGGTATTTCATTACATAAAATACGTTTGATTAGGTAATTAAGAAAAATTTAACTCTCTAAAATTTCATGGCTTTGCAGGGGTGTTGTTCGTGGTATACATCATCTCCACGGTCTACGTTTGGCTCATCGGAACATTACACCATGGAGAGTGCTTATATCTCGTACTAATGTTCCTAAACTGTGTGGTGCTGGGAGATGGGAAGCTTTGACTGACGATCTAAAAGGCAAGTTTGTTACTTTTAAGCACTTTTCTAACTTTCCTTACATGTACTCCAAAAAACCTTAAGCCGGCACGAAATAAACTTTATCCTTTAGTTCATGTTTACTAATTAACTTCTCTTTCTTTTCCTTTTTTTGTGCATAATAGCCAAGTTCACACTTGGGACTATTAATATGCTATTCTTTTAGTAAGGATGAAATCAGATCAAAATTCACAACTGAGGAGGAGTACGTTAATTCACATTCAGGTCCCTTATTGGAGGGATTACGTGATGCTAATCCGGAGGCATATCATTTGGCAAACATGTTAGTGCATCATGAAAGGTATGATACACACATACTTATTTATTTTGAGTGTAACTTCTGTTCATTTAGTTAAAAACTTTTGAGGGCGTAAAATATATTGATATCGTATTATGATGAATCGAATGAATATGTTGCTTAATAACACTGTTGGAAATCAGTGACACACAAATATCAAATAAGAAAATGAAAGGACGGAAAAGTTGCAGAGAATGGGACTTTTATTAATAAGCTTTTCAGTCGGATGCTTACATTCAAAGAAATAGAAAATGTTTTTTCGACTGATTGATTGAAAACAAGAACAGAAACTACTACTACTTATAACCCACTAGATAAAACAAAACAACTTTGACCGAAATAAAAGGTCCTCCTTTTATTCAGGAGCTAACGTCCATTTTCTTATGCACGTGCATTTCTTTTGAACTGGTCTTCAACAGTCATCAAGACTTTTTCAAAGTCTGACAGGTCATCATGACCACATTATCCAACACTCTCCCCTGTAATGTTGGCATGTTGACTTATCTTCTCAGCATCACAGACTCCAATAAGCTCCCTCATCTCACAGAACTTGATCCTTGGCAATGCTTTAGCAAGTATGTCAGCCTTTTGCTGGTTGCTACTTGTTGGAAATATGATGAAAATACTTAAAAAACTTAATGAAACTTGATTGAATAAAATTTGGAAGGCTAAAATTTGGATATATAAAAGGTAGTATTACAAATGAAAGTAATACTCCTAAACTATAAAACTTGACAAGTTGTTTTTGTAAAACTTGATGTGTATTTTGAGACTTATTACATGCATCTATTTATAGATTATATTTGCATGTCCATACAAAGTTGAAAAATCTAATTTGAACAAGTCTAGCCTACAACATATTTAACACATGTTTCTTGATTAAAATGTATGGTAGGTAAAGCCTTCATAGTTGAACTTCTAAGCCTCCATGGTTGAACTTCTAGTAAAATGTAAAAATCTTCTTTTTGACAAAAAACACATTAGTTTACATTCTCCCCGTAATGTGTTTTGGTTGAACTCCCAATTGTTTTCTGAGCTCCTGAAACTTTTCTCGTGGAAGTGCTTTTGTAAAAATATCTGCTAACTGCTCATGTGTTCCACAAAACTTGAGATTCACTTCGCCGTCTTCAATTGCTTCTCTGATAAAATGATGTTTCAAAGCAATATGCTTTGTGCGACTGTGATGTACAGGATTCTTTGCAATTGCTATTGCAGACATACTGTCACAAAAAATTGTTGTTGGCTCAATTTGCTTTTCACCAATGTCTTCAAAAATTCTTCTTGTCCAAATTGCTTGTGATGTGGCTAGAGTTGCTGCTACGTACTCTGCCTCTGCGGATGATTGTGCAACTGTTTGTTGCTTCTTTGAACACCAGCTGAATACACCTGAACCAAGTGAGAAAATATACCCGGATGTACTTTTCATGTCATCTGTACATCCACCCCAATCACTATCACAAAAACCATGTAAATTTAAAATCTTGTTTTTCTCGTACTTGATTCCAAAATCTTTTGTTCCTTGCAAATATCTTAAAATTCTTTTACCAACTCCCATGTGAATATGACTTGGATTGTGCATAAACCTTGAGAGTAAACTTGCAGCAAACATGATGTCAGGTCTCGTTGCTGTGAGATACAACAATTTCCCGACCAAGCTTCGATAAAGTGTGGCGTCCACTTTATTTGAACCGTCTTCTTTCATGAGCTTTTCATTCGCCACCAAAGGAGTGTCCTTCGGTTTGCATTCTGACATGTCAAAAACTTTTAAAATCTTCTCGGCATACTTTTCTTGGCATATAAAAACTCCGTTATCATCTTGATAGATTTCCATTCCAAGAAAATGATTTAGAAGGCCTAAATCACTCATCTCGTATTTTTTCATCATTTCATTCTTGAAATCTTCAATCATTTTTGCATTGTTTCCTGTGAAAACAAGATCATCGACATAGAGTGCCACAATAAGGATATCGTTTTTACCTTGATTCTTGACATATAAGGTTGGCTCACTCTTGCTTTGATCAAAACCTTTTTCTTTGAAATAACCATCAATTTGGCTATACCATGCTCGCGGTGCTTGTTTAAGCCCGTAAAGAGCTTTCCTCAACTTGTAAACTTTTTCTTCTTTTCCTTTAACCTCAAATCCTTGAGGTTGATGCACATAAACTTCTTCCTTGAGTTCTCCATTCAAAAATGCTGATTTGACATCAAGTTGGTATAAAGACCAACCTTTCTGAGCTGCTAATGCAATGACTGCTCGGATTGTATCCATTCGAGCAACTGGAGCAAAGGTTTCGTCATAGTCAATTCCAGGCTGTTGTGAGTAGCCTTTTGCGACTAGTCTTGCCTTGTTTCTTTGCACCGTACCGTCTGCATTGAATTTGACCTTGTAGATCCATTTGACACCAATGACATCTTTGTCTATCGGTTTGTCTGCGAGCTCCCATGTCTTGTTCTTTTCAATGACTCTAATTTCTTCCTCCATTGCATTCCTCCATGATTCATTTTGAATAGCTTCTTCAAAACTTTCTGGTTCCACCTGACAAAAATTACAAATAATCTTTTGTGTGTTGTCATATAAATCTGTTAGCCCACGAAATTTTGGTGGTGGACTTGAAAATGGTGAGGATGCTTGAGAACTTTGGTTTGTTGGTGTTGATGGAGGTGAACTTGGGGATGGTTCATTTGGTACTTCATCATTTGCTGGATGATCTTCTTCAGATTCTGAAACAGCTCCATCCTGCATATTCTTCATAGAAACACTTGTTCCCTCTTTCTTTTCTTCTTCCCAATTCCAGGAAGAATTTTCATCAAAAACTACATCTCTACTTATAATGACATTTTTCTTATTTAGGCTATACAATCTATAAGCTTTTGATTTGCTACTATAGCCTACAAAAATACATGTTTCACTTGTTTCATCTAACTTGTGTCTCTTTTGTTTTGGTATTTGAGAATAACAAACACACCCAAAAATTTTAAGATGCCTTACCGAGGGTTTTCTTCCATTCCACGCTTCAAGTGGAGTCTTGTCATTTAAAGCTTTTGTAGGACTTCTGTTTAACAAGTAAACTGCCGTGTAAACTGCTTCTGCCCAAAAACTTTTTGGTAAACCTTTCTCATGCAACATTGATTTCGCCATCTCTACCACAGTTTGATTTTTTCCTTCGACTACACCATTTTGTTGAGGTGTATATCTTGTGGTAACCTGTCTTTCCATGCCTTCATCTTCACAAAACTTATCAAACTCTTTTGAATTATATTCTTTGCCTTGGTCACTTCTTAACACTTTGATAAAACGACCAGTTTGTTTTTCAACAAAACTTTTAAACTTTTTAAAAATTCCAAAAACTTGTGATTTTTCTTTCATGAAATAAACCCATGTCATTCTACTAAAATCATCAATAAATAGAATGAAATAGATATTATTACCATGAGAAGGATTGCTCATTGGACCACAAAGATCGGTGTGTACTAGCTCGAGAATTCCTTTGGCTCTTAAAGCAACTCCTTTCGGAAATGGTTTCCGATGATGCTTCCCAAGTGCACACCCTTCACAAACGCCTTCAACTTCTTGAATTTGTGGCAAACCTCCAACCATATTTTTCTGGTGAAGTAAATTTAGACTCTGAAAATTCAGATGTCCAAGTCTCCTGTGCCATAACAAAGACTCATCTGCAACTGTTGCTTTTAAAGCAACGTGCTTCCCATATTTGAGTGTGATGGGAAAACTTCTGTTCTTTCCCATTGTTATCTTCTGCATTAAATTTTTGTTCTTGCCTTTGTCATAAATATTGCAACCTTTTCCTTCAAAAATAACAGAGTATCCATGCTCTACAAGTTGTCCAACACTAAGCAAATTTTGGTCAAGATCAGGAACTAGCAAAACATCATTAATGTATTTGATACCTCTTTTTGTTTCCACCGGGATCTTGCCTTTGCCTTTCACTTGCACCACTGCTCCATTTCCCATTTTCACATGAGACTTTATTGTAGTATCAATATTGACCAAAATACTTTCATCACCGGTCATATAATTACTACAACCGTTGTCAAGAAACCAAATGTCATTTTTGTTGACGGTGGCTGAGTGACAAAAAAAAGACATTTCCATCTTCTTGCTTTTCTTCGGAGTAGTTGGCTTGTTGTTGTTGGTTCTTTTGTTGACAAAAATTTTCAAGGTGTCCAAATCGATTACAATAAGAACATTGAAACTTTCCTTTGTTCCAACAATCTTTTTCTTCATGATTATCTTTCTTGCAAATCGAACACTTGTAAGAATTTGCTTCGGCGGGTGATTTTCTTTCAAAGTTGAATCGGGGTCTTGAAGTTCCATAGCTTTGGCCACGTCCTCGACCTCTAAAATTTCTGCCTCCTCTTCCACCACGGGATGAACTCCCTCTTTCGAAACTTTGTGGTGGCTTATTATCACTTTGCAAGCTGGACTGAAATGCACTTTCAATCGCCCTGCCTGTGTGACGTGTCATGCGTTGCTCGTAAGACTTCAACGAACTTAACAGTTCTTGAATACCCAAAGTTTTGAGATCTTTGGTGTTTTCAATGACTGCTATAATTGGATCAAATTTTTCTGGAATGGTAATGAGAATTTTCTCGACAATTCTTTGGTCTTCAATTTCATCACCATAACTTTTCATCTGATTAACCAAATCGGTTAATCTAGACGAATAGTCATTAAGTGATTCATTTTCTTTCATCTTCATATTCTCGTAATCCCGTCTGAGAGACTGCAATTTGATAGCTCTCACTTTTACATCGCCTTGAAATTCTTGCTTAAGAATTTCCCAAGCTTCTTTAGCATTCTTGATCCGCATGATCTTTGGAAAAATTGATGGTATGACTCCCCGCTGAATCATACTTAAAACAGCTGCATTTCTGCTTCTTTTCTTTTTTAATTCTGCCATTTGTTCAACCGTTTGTTTTTCAGTTAATAATGGCTCTTCAAATGTGTTATGGACATCATCTAACACATCTAAAGATTGAAATAATGTCTCCATTTTGACACACCAATAATCGTAGTTTTCACCATCGAAAATTGGGACAACAACATGACTAAGATCAAATCCTTGTCTTGCCATGATTGTTAAATAATATTGTAACTCGTTTAACCCAATATAGATTGAACAAGCTCTGATGCCAATTTATGTTGGAAATATGATAGAAATACTTAAAAAACTTAATGAAACTTGATTGAATAAAATTTGGAAGGCTAAAATTTGGATATATAAAAGGTAGTATTACAAATGAAAGTAATACTCCTAAACTATAAAACTTGACAAGTTGTTTTTGTAAAACTTGATGTGTATTTTGAGACTTATTACATGCATCTATTTATAGATTATATTTGCATGTCCATACAAAGTTGAAAAATCTAATTTGAACAAGTCTAGCCTACAACATATTTAACACATGTTTCTTGATTAAAATGTATGGTAGGTAAAGCCTTCATAGTTGAACTTCTAAGCCTCCATGGTTGAACTTCTAGTAAAATGTAAAAATCTTCTTTTTGACAAAAAACACATTAGTTTACATACTGTCGTGTTTCACACAAATCTGATCCCTTTCCACACATTCACGAATAAAATGGTACCTCGGATCTATGTGTTTGCTTTCATGAAAGGGTTTTATTAAGCGATAGATGCTTTAAAGGCAAAGGCATAAAAATAAAAACAAACTGTTTCCAGTCACTTTGCTACCGGGTGGAATGCACTTCGAAATTCCATTTCTGGTTCTGGACATACCCTTAAGCCACGAGTCGAGCTTTATGCTTTATTAGATTCCCCGATGCATCTTTCTTGAGTTTGTATACCCATTTTAAACCAATTGGCTTGTGATTAGCGGGCAACTTGGTCAGAATGGGTATTATTCTTCTTAATCGACTCTAATTCCACCTTCATTGCTTTGCACCATTCATCATTTGTTGCAGCTTCTTTATATGAGGCTGGTTCTTCATTTAACAACAACAACTCCTCATCATACAAGGCTTTTACTTGTTCATCATCCAAAGCAGTGCTATTTTGGTAGATGTCATTAATGGATCAAAACCCACGTGTGGGTGTGTGATCATATGGAGTTGTATCTTCATTATTATCGTTATTGCTTGGATTCGTGCTGGAACCAACGTTTGAATATGAAGAACCTGCATTATCAAATAATCTTGAGGAAGATTCATTTGTAATTGGAGTATTAGGACTTGCTGACTGATACGTCTCAAATTGAGTTGACTGGGTTGGGCTTGCTGTATTAAAGCAGGTCCAGTTTGGTGTGCTAATTAGATCAAATGTGCAGCCGCTTTGCCAGTCCCATTTCTTGTCTTCAATGAACTCAACATCCCTACCCTTAACCAGACATTTGGTTTCAGGGTTATAGAGCCTAAATGTCTTACTTCCATCTTCTACACCCAGGTACACCATTGGCCTTGATCGGTCACTTAACTTTGTCAACCCTACCATCTTCTTCACAAAAGCTACACATCCAAACACCTTTAGATGATCAACAGCGGGTTTTTCTTTCTTCCATGCTTCATATGGTGTCGCGTTCTTCAATGCTTTCGTCCCAACACGATTCAGGATATACACCGAGTGTCTGACTGCTTCGCCCCAAAAGTAGTCAGGTACATTCATTGCTTTGAGTATTGCCGTCGTCATCTCCATGATCGTTCTATTTCTTCTCTGTTCACTGTTCAAACCTTCCTCTCTATTTCTACCCAATTGAGAGCTGTGATTCTTATGATGAACCGAATGGGAGATCAAAAGAGGTATTTAAAACCAACTCAGCCCATAACTTTCTGATAGGGCGTAATATGTGGAGAGTTAGTTAATGGGCTTTGACCGCGTTTCTTCCTATCTAAGTCAGCCCCCTCTTTTTATTTTATTTTATTTATTTATATATGTACCAACTATATTGATCTGTTTATAATTTGTGTCACTTATTTTTCAAACACTGATTTTTTTTAAAAACTCACGGGTTATTATATGTGTGATGGTTAATTTAATTTTATGCAGCTATGAAAAACCATCTACCGCAGAAATTTTAGCACATCTGTCCCTTTGGAAAGCCTTGAAAAAGATTAACTTCATCTCGGCTGTCAATGGTGTTTTAAAGGAGCCCTCAAACTCTAATGCCAGAGAATTAATTCGCACCGTCATGCCAAACGATGCCAAAGCAGGTGCTTGGGAAGATAAGTTTCCAGAAGAATTGGTTAAGTATATGAAACTACAATTGCGTGAGGAAAAATATGATTTTTATGGACCCAGTAATCTGATAAGATTCTTAAGAAACCTCTCAACCCATAGAGGAGAGATGATCAGACATATGAAGTCAGATGATGCAAAACGCTGCGTTAAAAGTGAGGACGATTTGGTATTCTATATCAGTATAACGTTTCCACAATTTCTCTCAAAAGTACAGCATGTGCTAGAAGAGGTAAAATCAAAGCTACAAGGCTATTATGATTGAAGCTTCACAGGATTCATTTTTGAGGCTAGTTAGAAGGTTGGCTCTGAAATGCTTGCATTTTGTACTTGTGAATTGTAGTGTGTGGAGAATGGTTACTTTATAACCCTTAGAGAGTAGATCTCTTCAGATTTTTGTGATCTTTAGGTAATCATATGTAATGACCGTTTAGAACATTTATGACGACCTTTTATGAATTTGTGTCGAATGGTTTGGATTAGAAGCGCCGTTGGTTGTATTTTTAGTTTTTATATTATGCAAAAACTCATGCAGGCGCTGTAGCATCCAAATCACAGTTCGAGCAGTGGAAACGAGATGAAGTTTTCCCAATAAATGGAATACCAACATGTTTTGCAGCACCTCAATATGTAGGTTTGCTGCAATATCAATAGCCATATTGCCACTTATTTTCCCACCACTCATATGGTACTTATATAGTGTCCAAATCACATTGTTATGGGTCCTTTGTTGTGGCATTGGTTTTGAACCTGATATGTGATTGTATTCCTTCAACCGTGTCTTGGTTCATTCCCATTCCCATGGCAATGGCTGTACTGTTTTATATTAGAGAATACTTCGCAATTGATATGCTTCTGGGGACGGTGCACCCATGATACTTTGCAAGCGAAATGGGTTATCTTGGGTTTTTTACTTGCAATGCAAACAGATATCTTTAATTCCAATTTTCTTTTACAAGTTCACTTTATCTGAAATGATATACTATTCTGCCCTGTAGCTACTTTATCTGAAATGATATATTCTGCTCTGTAGCTCCCTGGTTACCTTCCAACTTTTTTTTTATTTGAAGTTTGTCGACTATAAACATAGCCAACAACTCTTGTGTTGTGTAGTTAAGTTCCACTAGGCACTTCAGTTGGATCAAATATGAAAGAACTGGATTGTCACTCCAGGTTTATTTTTGATTTATTTCACGTTGTTGCCTGTGGTTATCTATGATAATACCGTTTTTCATGATAGGAGATATAAATTTATTTTATGACTCGATTAACGAACAATGCTAATAACAAAGTTGGTGAGGTGAAATAGTATAATGAAGTTGTAGACTTTTCTGTTTGCAATGTCTACAACTTCCCTTAAGATCAATTTCTTTCCTTGTGGGGTCAAAAGCAAATGCAAGATATGTGTCAAAAATAACTGACTGCAAAATTTATAAGATCATTAGAATAGCTTATTTGATGTATAATGGGCTGAACAATGCAATCTTTCAATGTTACTAGTGGAGACATTTTACATTCGTATGGTACCTTCTTTAAGTTTGATCAAAGAATACAAAATTGTTACTATAAAGTGACATATCAACTGATCCGCTTTCACTGCCAATTTAGCGACCCTTTTTACTCCAATGGGATTTTTCAAGATGAGAGAACGCAGTCAAAATGTTGTGGGCTCTCAAGTCTTGCCTTGTTAAGATTCCGACCACTGGTGGCACCTGCAAGAAGAACAATAACATCAGGTGAGACGCAATATTCTTTGCAATATTTATGATTTAAACATTTATATTCCTCAATGATGTTTATGCACTGTTAAAAGAATGGCAGACTAACTTACTCCGCCACATCAACCCATGTAAACTTTTCTCTAACTTCCCACTCTTCTGTTCGTCTTCTCTCTTGTAAGAACCATTTCTGCTTCAGTACTAACAATAGGTGAGCCCTCAAAACAAGCCCGTGCACTTCACTTACCTGACCTCCACTTGGCACCAATACATTATCTACAACTGCAAAAGCATATTGTGTGTGTTTCTCAAAACATCAACTATTCGACTCACTTTCTCAATTCCAGATAGGGTAACCACTGGTGGTTTGATGTCGGCTAGCTGACTGACGCTTATATTTCTCATCCATGGCTCAGGATGAGTTTCCAAGAAAAGTAACCTTTTAAGGTCAAGTATGATCTCGTATATGCTTGGGTTGAAACAATCTCTAACACTTTTGGAAATTAGTAGGACAAGCATTGTTATTATAGGGAGTAAAAGAAGGTTATTAGTCAACTCTAGGAATATCACACAAAGGGAAACCGTCATCCTCATGGAACCCGCCATTAATGAAGCTGCACCTAGAACAGCAAACAGACCTTGGTCAATGGTTGTGTAGGATCCCATTGCCATGCCAAGCAGACGGCCATAAGCTGAGTCCATGAGGATGATAGGGAGGAAGAGACCAGAGGCGACTGCAATACCAAATGTGACGAGTCCCAATATGCAATAAAATGATGAGATCTCTTTGATCACCATCATTGTTGAAGTAACGAATCCATTTCCATATGCGCCGGTAGTTGTCCAGGCCACCTTGACCTAGTAAAGAAGCAATGCAGGCACCAATGTGGATCAGAGGACCTTCTTTTCCTAGATCCAGCCCTGCAGCCACAGCCCCTATGCTTCTAATGATCTACATTTTATTCTGAAAGAAATATATCATTAACTTAAGCGAAGTACATACAAAAAGTATATCCCAATACTATGATCAACAACATGATTACTCTTTTTTCGTTTTTGATGACAAACTATACATAAGTGATCTGTATAACTATCTTAAAAGGTCTCGACTTTGGTGCCAATGAGGGCTAATGGACAATTATTATAATATAGCTGAAGTATCTGGTAATCTTTGGGAAGAGAACGGCCATATGACCAATTTTTAATCGATAGCATTCAACATGAAAAATGTAGGCTTCAACTGTCTCATCATTACAAATTCATGGAGGTACACAAGTATCCTATGTGATGATAACAAGAAAAACTACAGTGATTGATTCATATAATGATGAGACAAAACATTAACAATTCAGCAGCATACACATATATTAATACTGCTCTAACATGAAGACCACCATTTAGCATTCAGATAAACATCAACATAAATTTAATCTAAACATCATAAGACCACCATTTAGCATCTATGACGTTTACCCAGCCACTTTCCTCCTCACAAGACGACTCCATCTCTTCGTCGTTATCATTCTGTTTCTCGGAGAGGCAACTTTCCTTGCAAGACGGCTCCAACTCTTCAACATTATCATTCTGTTTCTCGAAGAGGCGACTTTTTTCCAAAAACGGCTCCAGATCTTCAGCATTATCATTCTGTTTCTCGGAGAGGCGACTTCTCTTCAAAGACGGCTCCAACTCCTCAACAGTATCATTCTGTCTCTCGGAGAGACTTTGAGGTGTCTTTTTAAACATGGTTTCAGATATTTGTTGACAGATAGACAATTCAGGTTTAACGTCTAAAAAGTGGCTTTTGTCATTGCAGAATTTAAAAAACTCACACAGCACACTCTTCCCATATTGGTAATAACCCTCAACAATCATCTCTCTATCCTCCTCGGGGGTTTCACCTTGATAGAAGTTGACAATATCAACAGCGACACCCATCTCGCTTAATTCTTTTCCAAATCCTTCAGCGTTATATTCACTCATATTTGTAAGACTGGTAGGGCCAAGAAATGCACATAATTAATTAGCAAACATGTTTAACTATACATATACACAAAATTTTAACTACATGTGTGCTCGAGTGATGAATGGAGGTTGACCATAACATATTATTTTGGCAAGGATGACAGTATTGGTGGAGAGTTCTTATCTAATGATTGTGATCAGTTCTTTAAATCAGTGTGATTTTTTTGTTTGCTAAAAATTCGATTACAAATAATTTATGCTTGGAGTTTCAGACCTTTTTTTCCATTTAAGTAATGAACAAATAGTTTTTCCTATATACTATCACTATGAATATTTATATTATACTTCATATAGTGTTTTTATTTGATTGAAGTTTAGCGTCTACTAATTATTATTCTTCAACGTTTTACATTAAGTGTAGGTAAAAGGACAACTGAAATCATGTGCACTCCAAACCAGGAAATACAACACAACGAAAGATGCTTGTTCAGGTTTTTTTCATTAAATCTTTTTAGGATTAAGGGGCCCAACTCAGAATATATAAGATTGATAAAATATATACAGAGACACACGCGCGCTAAATAAATTTCTTCTACATATAAAACTCAAGTCCTTTACTAAATTTTCTCATTCATTAATCCTACTTGGCACAGCTGAGAGCCATCCATTCATTAACTTTATTTAAAAAAAATGTTATTTATGATGTCATCTAAACATAATTAAATTAAATAAAAAAAATAAAAGAGGTTTTTCCCAAAAGTTGGTCCTAACGGGCTAGCCGTCCCTCAGATTATAACCCAAACATTCAAAGGGCTTTTTCACCATAATATATCCCCAATTATTATATCCTCAAATTCATGAATACAAGATTTTCTAACGAAGCTACATACATCATAGCAAGTATTGTTGCGATTCGGTCAAATTAGTCAAAATTGGTATTGTGACCGGAATATCTTCAATAAATCGATTGCATATTTCTATTGACACATGTTACCACGTAATATAATATATTTTGTTTCAATGCGATATTAAAATTGAACATGTAATATTTAAAAGCATGACTGTACTGTTTCTACTATAATTAGTTATCATAATAATACCCGGGTAGTCACCGGGGTCCTTAAGCTAGTAATAAGATATACATACCCTCCAACAAAAAGAAGAATCCGTGTCTGTGTCTTGTTATCCGGGAGATCAACCCAATGTTGAAGAGGAATAAGGGAAAATGATAACCCACGACTAAGGTCCAACACACCTTGTCTGATAGTTCTTCCTGAGAAAGAGGCACGGTTGATAGAACCAAAAAAACCCCAAGTACATATTATAAAGATATATGTGTGTGTGTGGCTAATTAAGCAATTAAAGCCTACCTCGGACGGAATCAAGGATTCTTGTAAGATCTCTGGTAGGAGGATAGAGCAGATGAAACGGATCTTCACCCAATGTGTGTAAGCCCACAACAGTATCCGGATGTTCCTGTGTAACAATAACAAATTAAACACATACAATTAAATAAATTCTTATTACCAATAGTAATTAATAAACACACATGTATATATATATATATATATGAATGAACACTATCATCCGTTAATATATAATGTATTAAAGTTTTCGACAAAACTATTATTACTGGGCATAAAAATTACGTACTTGGAATTTTAATTTGCAGTAATGTTCAATAGCATCATACTGATCCTGAAACATCTTGGGGGACGACATCCAACGAGAATCGTCTACACAGATGACTATAGCCTGAAAGAAATTGTTTTTGATTTGAAATTGATAAATAGCATGATTTATTAATACTATAAAGAAAGAGATGAATACAGATAGATAGAAACCTCGGGAACAGGATCCGCCATGAATATGAATATGATTCTTCAAGACAGAAACCTCGGCAACCTGAATAGACATATCAATTTATGGATTATCAAAACCTAACAAATTTAAGAGGTTGAGAGAGAAAACGGGGGAATATATACAACAGGTTGGCCCGAAGCCGATAACAAAACCACTACCCAAACATACCCGATCTACATTAAAAAAAGGGTAAACCCGACCCGAGTATACTAGAGTTGCCCATCCCCTTTTTAAAAAAAGATATGAAATTATGGTCAAGATTTTTAATATACCCAGCCACTGCCGAAGTACGAAGACTTGAACAACGGAGTTTAAGATTTATACCGAAGTGGAGGATTGAAGATAAAACAAGAAGCGTGTATATATATATATGTCACAAAAAAAAAAAGATCAATAGACTTTTGGTTCACCCATCGAATCAAATAGATAACTTACAGCGTGTTAAGAATCAACATCAACTATGTATATTCGTACCTCTTTTGTTGCTACCATTTCAACAACATCGGAATCTGTTGTTTTGGTTAAAACAATATGAGAATATGTATGACCATATAAAGAATAAAACGAACATAATAATAACAAACTTTGATTAAATTAAAAAATACAGGTTTTGATAAATTTGGGGGAAAATTTTGTATTTTGACGATTAAAAAAAGACAGATAATCATGTTTTGCAAATAGTTTATTCTTCGTGCAATATGACCAGTTGTGTTTTGATTTTATCTTGTAAATATCTGGGGGATCCTGACAATTTTATAAAAGTTTTGTAGATATAGAGTAAAAATGATGTAAAATGGTGGGATATAAGGTGAAAAGGACTATAACGGATAGATAACTCCGCTAACGGAGGTCCATAATTACAAAATTGCCACCGCGTCATGTTTTCTTTAAAGTCACCTTATTTACAAAATTGCCACCGTTCATTTTATTAATTTATGCCGCATGTCTATTTGTGGTTGGCTAAAAAACCTTCTTCCCCTTCTCTCCTTAAGACACCTTCTTTCAGGATCTCTACCCTATATATATATATATATATATATTGAGATTATCCGTCTATGACGTTTTCCATAATGATTTCCTTAGGTATATTAAACTTAAAATGGTTTTCGACTATAAAAAAAAAGTAGACAACAAATCAAACCCATGACATATCACTCGGAAAGCGACGCGGAGACCTAGGTCAACAATAGTCTTGTGTAATTCTTGCTTCACTGAATATATTGCGGCTGCTATTGAGACACGAAAACAGAGAGTGTTTTGCTATTATTTTACCAGGGAGAAACAGAGGGTGAACCTCAAAACCTCCTCAAAACCTAAAAAATTAAATCGCCGCCTAAATTTATGTAATACTTTTTTTTTTTTTGAAAGGCAAACAAACTTCATTAATGTAATACTTTTATAATCAACTAAAATATTTCCCGTGGTGGCTGGTGGCGGCGGCTATGGTGTAGGTTTATTCCCGTCGTGGGTTTTTTCCGGCCACCGTATCCGACCATGGCGGTTGTCTTGTGTGTGTATGTATATATATGTCTTCGATTAAAGTGATAATTAGCAATGTATCATCCACCTCCAGAGGAATACCAACGCGTAGGGTTCTTGTTTGTCCCAAGAGTACTATGTACCTCTTGGTTGAAAAGAGGCAAAAGAAAATTATGTGGTTATCTAAATTAAATATTAAAGTGTGTGATGGTTACCGAAGAGAGCATGTTTAGACTTATATCGATGCTAGAGCAAATGACAAAGGAGGCATCAACTTGTACCTCTGTTTTTGACTTAAAAAAATATAAAATTACAATAGATCAAGAACCCATAACATATTACTCGAAAGCAATCATCAAGTTTTCCATAATGATTTCCTTAGGTATATTAAACTTAAAATGGTTTTCGACTATAAAAAAAAAGTAGACAACAAATCAAACCCATGACATATCACTCGGAAAGCGACGCGGAGACCTAGGTCAACAATAGTCTTGTGTAATTCTTGCTTCACTGAATATATTGCGGCTGCTATTGAGACACGAAAACAGAGAGTGTTTTGCTTTTTGAAACGGCTACCAATAAACAGAGGGTGAACCTCAAAACCTCCTCAAAACCTAAAAAATTAAATCGCCGCCTAAAGGTATGTAATACTTTTTTTTTTTTTTGAAAGGCAAACAAACTTCATTAATGTAATACTTTTATAATCAACTAAAATATGTTCCCACCGTATGGCGGCGGCCTGGCGTAGGTTTATTCCCGTCGTGGGTTTTTTCCGGCCACCGTATCCTGACCATGGCGGTGGTCTTGTGTGTGTATGTATTATATTCCTTTTAATCACAGAGATAATTAGCAATGTCATCATCCACCTCCAGAGGAATACCAACGCGTAGGGTTCTTGTTTGTCCCAAGAGTACTATGTACCTCTTGGTTGAAAAGAGGCAAAAGAAAATTATGTGGTTATCTAAATTAAATATTAAAGTGTGTGATGGTTACCGAAGAGAGCATGTTTAGACTTATATCGATGCTAGAGCAAATGACAAAGGAGGCATCAACTTGTACCTCTGTTTTTGACTTAAAAAAATATAAAATTACAATAGATCAAGAACCCATAACATATTACTCGAAAAGCAATCATCAAGTTTTCCATAATGATTTCCTTAGGTATATTAAACTTAAAATGGTTTTCGACTATAAAAAAAAAGTAGACAACAAATCAAACCCATGACATATCACTCGGAAAGCGACGCGGAGACCTAGGTCAACAATAGTCTTGTGTAATTCTTGCTTCACTGAATATATTGCGGCTGCTATTGAGACACGAAAACAGAGAGTGTTTTGCTTTTTGAAACGGCTACCAATGAGCAGAGGGTGAACCTCAAAACCTCCTCAAAACCTAAAAAATTAAATCGCCGCCTAAAGGTATGTAATACTTTTTTTTTTTTTTGAAAGGCAAACAAAACTTTCATTAATGTAATACTTTTATAATCAACTAAAATATGTTCCCACCGTATGGCGGCGGCCATGGCGTAGGTTTAACCCCCGTCGTGGGTTTTTTTTTTCTTTTTTCCTGCCACCGTATCCGACCATTGCGGTGGTCTTGTGTGCGTATATGGGTTATTAACATTTATTCCTTTTAATCACAGAGATAATTAGCAATGTCATCATCCACCTCCAGAGGAATACCAACGCGTAGGGTTCTTGTTTGTCCCAAGAGTACTATGTACCTCTTGGTTGAAAAGAGGCAAAAGAAAATTATGTGGTTATCTAAATTAAATATTAAAGTGTGTGATGGTTACCGAAGAGAGCATGTTTAGACTTATATCGATGCTAGAGCAAATGACAAAGGAGGCATCAACTTGTACCTCTGTTTTTGACTTAAAAAAATATAAAATTACAATAGATCAAGAACCCATAACATATTACTCGAAAAGCAATCATCAAGTTTTCCATAATGATTTTCCTTAGGTATATAAAATGATATTAAACTTAAAATGGTTTTCGACTATAAAAAAAAAGTAGACAACAAATCAAACCCATGACATATCACTCGGAAAGCGACGCGGAGACCTAGGTCAACAATAGTCTTGTGTAATTCTTGCTTCACTGAATATATTGCGGCTGCTATTGAGACACGAAAACAGAGAGTGTTTTGCTATTATTTTACCAGGGAGAAAAAGGGTGAACCTCAAAACCTCCTCAAAACCTAAAAAATTAAATCGCCGCCTAAAGGTATGTAATACTTTTTTTTTTTTTTGAAAGGCAAACAAAACTTTCATTAATGTAATACTTTTATAATCAACTAAAATATGTTCCCACCGTATGGCGGCGGCCATGGCGTAGGTTAACCCCCGTCGTGGGTTTTTTTTCCTGCCACCCCGAATCCGACGCCTTGGCGGTCCAGGTTTGTTTTTGATTTATTTCACGTTGTTGCCTGTGGTTATCTATGATAATACCGTTTTTCATGATAGGAGATATAAATTTATTTTATGACTCGATTAACGAACAATGCTAATAACAAAGTTGGTGAGGTGAAATAGTATAATGAAGTTGTAGACTTTTCTGTTTGCAATGTCTACAACTTCCCTTAAGATCAATTTCTTTCCTTGTGGGGTCAAAAGCAAATGCAAGATATGTGTCAAAAATAACTGACTGCAAAATTTATAAGATCATTAGAATAGCTTATTTGATGTATAATGGGCTGAACAATGCAATCTTTCAATGTTACTAGTGGAGACATTTTACATTCGTATGGTACCTTCTTTAAGTTTGATCAAAGAATACAAAATTGGTACTAGAAAGTACACGCACATATCAACTGATCCGGTTTACTGCCAATTTAGCGACCCTTTTTACTCCCATGGGATTTTTCAAGATGAGGAAATGCAGTCAAAATGTTGTGGGCTCTCAAGTCTTGCCTTGTCAAGATCCCGACCACTGGTGGCACCTGCAAGAAGAACGATAACATCAGGTCAGACACAATATTCTTTGCAATATTTATACCCAATATATATCCTAATAATAAAAACCCTAACTAATATCTTAAAAACCAAAAAATACTCTCATTCGATTTGATGCTATCTCTCGACCGACGAAACTAATTCACAAAACCAAAACATTAGTTTGTGATGTTGGTGCCCACGTAACAAAGAAACCAAAAACATTTATTTGGTTATCTTTCATTCCATTCGAATAATAATAATAAAAGCAAACTATGAGTTTTGGCTTTTGGTGATTCAAGATCTAGCAATCTTCGGGTATTGTTCGACGTGTCGTGTGTGCGATCGTAGAGGGGTTTTACTTTAAACCCTAAATAATAATAATTCTCATTATTATTTATCTATTGGAAGCTAAGCTAAAAGGTACACATTCACTTTTACTTTGTTAATTAATTATATTGCATATGATTTTCCGTTGCGTACTCGTGTAATTGTTTATGATAATAGTTATAAATCCTAACAGTGGTATCACGAGCCTAATATGTGATATATTAGTTACAAAGTTCAAAACTTGAGGGGGGTTTTGAGGGTTGGTTCGATTAATTAAATTAAATAATTAAAATTTGTTTTGTTTATTTATTTTTTAATAAAATCGAAAAAGATGAAAAATAAAATTAGGGTTTTGTTTTTTATCATTAATTAAACCCACTTAATGTTAATGGTTAAATTAAACCCTCTATGCAAGTTTTGATTATGTGAATTGGCATGTTTATGTGATAAATTGCATGTTAATTGTATCTTTTATTTAATGTTGTTAAATAGAAGTAAAACCATAAGGAATTCATGCAAATTTTTTATGGTTATTACTTAGATATATTGA
Source organism: Erigeron breviscapus (assembly GCA_034093135.1). Lineage (NCBI taxonomy): Eukaryota > Viridiplantae > Streptophyta > Magnoliopsida > Asterales > Asteraceae > Erigeron > Erigeron breviscapus. The sequence goes on along the minus strand of CM067168.1, from coordinate 11,989,699 downwards.
TATATTTAAAGGTCCAATAAATAGGGTTAATTATTTGCTAATTATGTGACAATCTGAATTTTTCGTGTGATTTTTCCTGTTTGACACCAGTTCACTAAACAATTCATATAAAATCAACCGTAATGAGTTAGGAGCTCTCCTTTGTGACTGTAGATGCACGATTCATAGGGCTACAACTTTGTAGTTCTGCTCGAAGGCCAATTCTGTTGTTAAACAGGCCAAATCTGGTCGTGAAGCTGCTGGAAATTTCCAGTCAGCATCTTAATCTATGTGTTTATTTGATAATTGTATGTTTGTATATGTTTAAAGGCTTACGCAATCAAGGTAACTTGATGTATGTGGTCCTCTTCTATGAAGGGGGAGCCATTCTTAAACATGTACATTAATCCATAGAGACCATGATTTAGGTTGCCCACCATAAATCGTTGCATGATTAATTGTTAATAGTTAGTAAGTTTATTATTTTGCTATTATTGTAAATGGTGATGCAAAATTGTTTTAAGAAAAAATAAACTTGACTAATAAATATGAAATATGATTTTGTTTTAATAAAATTGGTGTCTTGCAATCAAAAGATACACCGGCTCACCCATTTGAACAAACTCTAAAAGAGGTATAAGTCGGGATGCGCTAGCTCCCTAAAGAAGTGGGTACTTAATTGCTTCGCGCAAACCTTACTTCTGCGCTTCTTTGTGCGTTCAAATGGAGCTACCGAGCTCTTTTGTGTTGTTAAGACAATAAAAATGATTTTATTAAACATTATGTTATGAAGATGTGCATGAATCTTCATACATAAACTTTTGATTCACATCAATTGCATTACCCAAATCAAAGTTAAGTCTTTGCCACCCACTTTGCTAAGAACACTTGCAAGTATTTTTTGCTCTACATGAGACGTAGGTGAATTGCATCTCCAAGGTAAATTACTACTCATCGTGAGACGGTGGTAGACTATTTACAAGTTCTTAATTGGGCGACTTAAAACGAATTAAGCGGTGAGACCTTGACCCGTGGCATAAGATGAGACAAAACATGATTACAAAACACTTGATGTCCCTCCACAAGTGCCTTTGTATGATCAAATTAGTTGTTTGTGCTGCTGAGGATAGAGCATCTCGGTTTGGGGTTAACAGCCGTAAAAGAGTTATGATCGGGCATCAAAATAAAGAAGCACAAATGTACTTTTGTTGAATAAGTTTAGTTGCAAACTGGTGGGGTTAAGGTTTCTTTCTTGGTGTTTCAAACAGGCAAGAATCAAGGGATGAATCACTTGAGAACTATGAAATGGCCTCTCAACAGCGCACATTTTCTCCTGATGAAAAACCTTTTTTAATGTTAAGCGCTGGCCTATGTTTGGTCGCTGTGCAGTAGCTGATGTAGTTGCTGTTGTGTTTTTTAATTGTTGATTTGCTGCTCAGCTTGTCGCTGGTCTCATCCATCAGCAACTCGTTCATCAGCAGCCCTTCTCTTAGTCACTAAGCTGATCATTGTTGATCCTTCAGCACCTGTTCTTCAGCAATTCTACTCTATATATGACGTTTTCTTTCAGAATCTCCACACTCTCATACTTGGTAACTCATTTAGCTCGTGTTAGTGCACTTGGGGTAAAAGACCTTCGGTGTGACTAACACTCCAGCAGCCCACACTCAGTGCACTTGGGGTGAAAGACCTTCGGTGTGACCGAGTGTTCCGGCTTTGTTAATATTCCTTGTTTGAGTGGAGATCTTGCATCTTGTTTGCCTTGTTGCCTCAATCCAAGTATTGACGGTTTAGTCTAGTTCTATTGGGTGAAGGAGCACTTGCCCGCTAAGATTGTTGGGGGGTGTTGGAAATATCTATGTCTCCAATCTTAGCCTTAGTTTTACTTAAAGGTGGTCAAGAAAAATATAATATTGAGGGCTGAAGTGTTCTTTACGCGAAGATGAGGGGTCAAAGGTGTAACACCACAATACACATCATCTGCTACAACGGTCATACCTTTATCTGCCTATATTCATACAATTGCAGAAGGAAAAAATCTTTGACAACATACCACAATGTAGCCGTTTAACTCTCTGTTCCTCCTGCCTTTAATAAAAATTCTCTCTTTCAATATTTCTGTAATTGATCTCTTGGAGATCATATGAGATCTTTTAGATAACCTTATTATTGTAATAATAACGAAAGCAAAGAATCGGGCCGACTGCCCTTTGTTAATCTGTTTAGTTGTTGATCAGAAATGTTATTTGTGTTGTTAATCTTGATTTTCTTCACAATGAAACGTAAGGTTATAAGTGTTTCTTATCAGTTTCACAATAAACTTATATATATATATATATATATATATATATGGTATAGGTATATATATAATTTAATCAAGATAAATATATTTTATAGCGAATATATATATGGTTAATTTATATATAAGTGAATATATATATATATATAGTTACATTAAGAGTTGTTTTTAATATATATATATATATTATATATATATATATATTATATATATATATTATATATATATATATAATATATATATATATTATATATATATATATTATATATATATATATTAAGTATATATATATAATAAACTTATATATATATATATATATATATATATATGGTATAGGTATATATATAATTTAATCAAGATAAATATATTTTATAGCGAAAATGAGGTGTGTGATGGTTAATTTAATATTATGCAGCTATGAAAAACAATCTACCGCAGCTATTTTAGCACATCTGTCCCTTTGGAAAGCCATTGAAAAAGATTACTTCATCGCGGCTGTCAATGGTGTTGTAAAGGAGCCCTCAAACTCTTATGCCAGATCATTAATTCAAACCCACATGCCAAACGATGCCATAGCTGGTGCTTGGGAAGATAAGTTTCCGACAGAATTGGTTTGAGTATATGAAAGTCAAATTGGGTAAGGATAAATATGATTTTTATGGAGCTTTTCATCTGATAAGATTCTTGAGAAACCTCTCAACCCATAGAGGAGAGATGACCAGACATATGAAGTCAGATTATGCAAAACTCTGGGTTTAAAATGAGGACAATTTGGTATATTATATCAGTAAAGTGTTTCCACAATTTCTATCACGAGTACAGCATGTGCTAGAAAAGGTAAAATCAAAGCTACCAGGCTATTATGCTTGAAGCTTCACAAGATTCATTTTTGAGACTAATTAGAAGGTTGGCTCTGAAATGCTTGCATTTTGTACTTGTGAATTGTAGTGTGTGGAGAATGGTTACTTTATAACCCTTAGAGAGTAGATCTCTTCAGATTTTTGTGATCTTTAGGTAATCATATGTAATGACCGTTTAGAACATTTATGACGACCTTTTATGAATTTGTGTCGAACGGTTTGAATTAGTAGAACCATTATATATTATGCAAAAACTTATGCAGGCGCTGTAATACCCAAAGCACACTTCGAGGAGTGGAAACGAGATGAAGTTTTCCTAAACAAATGGGATACCAACATGTTTTGCAGAACCTCGATATGTAGGTATTGCTGCAATATCAATAGCCATATGATACGAACCAATGGCTTGTATCAAATGATAAGAACAATTAAATGGATAGGTATTCGAGAACCAGCAAACTCCTAAATTTGATTAAACAAGAACAATAAAACTTCTGAATAATATTCCACACCCCCTCAAATTACAGCCATATGTTCTATAAATACTAAACCTATATCTTGGACAGCAAGCTATTAAACTAAATAATAATATATATCTAAAATAGAATGTATCTACTAAATAAAATACCGAAATAATAAATATTATCTCCTAAGATTCGTATCATTACTCCCCGCCGCAAAACACACCTTGTCCTCAAGGTGTGGCTTCAAAGAATGCTTCAAGTGATTCCCGGATCCCAATTCATTCTTCGAAATACCATCTTCTAATGTGAAAAGCCAGAATTATGATGAATTAAGACAGCTCAAAAGTAGCCTTTGATGTCAAAATTTCAGAAGGCGTATGATTTGATTTGGATGATGGCTTGGTCGCAGTGGTGTTTTGCGGTGATGCTGGTGCAGGTTTTGGTGCCAACGAGGTTGATACAGGTTTGTTGACTTTTGATGGAACTGCTAGTGGTAGTGTTGAGACTGCGGTAAAGTTAGACTTCAACGGGGAAATAGGGCATGTTTTTAGTGGTAATGATGGCAAGGTTTTTGGTGGCAGTGATGGCACGGGTTGCGGGGAAGTAGGGGTTGTTTTTGGTGGAGTTGTGGTGGTAGCGGTTGGTGGTATCGCTGCTGATGAAGGCCAATCAGACACATCGCAGCCCCTCGAAACCGCTAGCTCCCTTAAGCACCTCATGATCTCATTGTGTTGTCTTGCCCTCCGTTCCATGTATTCCTCGTGTCTTCTATTGAAATCCTCCATCTTCGCCCTGAAATCCTCCATCTTCGCCCTGAAATCCTTCATCATTGCCATTAAAAATAAATTTTTTTCCCCGATGAACAGCAACGGATGAACAGTACGCGCGGTGAACAGTATACAGAAACAGTGTTTTCTGGTGATGAACAGTACCGTGAACAGTGTTTTGATTTTTATTTTTTTGGATATCATAGGTTGCAAGATCGATGCTCTGATACCAATTGATACGAACCAATGGCTTGTATCAAATGATAAGAACAATAAGAAAGATAGGCTGGTATTCGAGAACCAGTAAACTCCTAAATTGATTAAACAAGAACAATAAAACTTCTTAATAATATTCCACACCCCCTCAAATTACAGCCCTATGTTCTATAAATACTAAACCTATATCTTGGACAGCAAGCTATTAAACTAAATAATAATATATATCTAAAATAGAATGTATCTACTAAATAAAATACCAAAATAATAAATATTATCCCTTAAGATTCGTATCACCATATTGCCACTTATTTTGTTATTTCCCACCACTCAAATGGTACTTATATAGTGTCCAAATCACATTGTTATGGGTCCTTTGTTGTGGCATTGGTTTTGAGCCTGTTATGTGATTGTATTCCTTCAACCGTGTCTTGGTTCATTCCCATTCCCATGGCAATGGCTGTACTGTTTTATATTAGAGAATACTTTGCAATTGATATGCTTCTGGAGACGGTGTACCTATGATACTTGGCAAGCGAAATGGGTGATCTTGGGTGCGGCGAACCTTTTTTACTTGCAATGCAAACAGATATGTTTAATTCCAATTTTCTTTTACAAGTTCACTTTATCTGAAATGATATATTCTGCTCTGTAGCTCCCTGGTTACCTTCCAACTTTTTTTTTATTTGAAGTTTGTCGACTATAAACATAGCCAACAACTCTTGTGTTGTGTAGTTAAGTTCCACTAGGCACTTCAGTTGGATCAAATATGAAAGAACTGGATTGTCACTCCAGGTTTATTTTTGATTTATTTCACGTTGTTGCCTGTGGTTATCTATGATAATACCGTTTTTCATGATAGGAGATATAAATTCATTTTATGACTCAATTAACGAACAATGCCAATAACAATGTTGGTGATGTGAAATAGTATAATGAAGTTGTAGATTTTACTGTTTGCAATGTCTACAGCTTCCCTTAAGATCAATTTCACTCCTTGTTGGGGTCAAAAGCAAATGCAAGAGGATGAATTAGATATGAGTCAAATGCAAAAGATGTTAGCTAAAAATAACTGACTGCAAAATTTATAAGATTATAAGAATAATTATTTGATGTATAATGGGCTGAACAATGCAATCTTTTAATGTTACTAATGGAGACATTTTACATTCGTATGGTACCTTCTTTAAGTTTGATCAAAGAATACAAAATTGGTACTAGAAAGTACACGCACATATCAACTGATCCGGTTCACTGCCAATTTAGCGACCCTTTTTACTCCCATGGGATTTTTCAAGATGAGGAAATGCAGTCAAAATGTTGTGGGCTCTCAAGTCTTGCCTTGTCAAGATCCCGACCACTGGTGGCACCTGCAAGAAGAACGATAACATCAGGTCAGACACAATATTCTTTGCAATATTTATGATTCAAACATTATATTACTCAATGATGTTTATGCACTGTTAAAATAAATGGAAGGCTAACTTACCCCGCCCCCATTGTACTTTGGTAAAACAAGCATATGGCGAAGCCCCACTTGTCTAAATTGCACCAATGCCTTGGCAACTGACATGGTTTCCACTACTGTATAAGGTGTTGTGTTGGTAATCGGATGCAAGTCTACATACATTTCCATTTCTTCTTTTGTAACTGCAACCCCCTCAATCGTTCCCCACCTTTCCGCCACATCAACCCATGTAAACTTTTCTCTAACTTCCCACTCTTCTGTTCTCCTTCTCTCTTGTAAGAACCATTTCTTCTTCAATACTAACAATAGGTGAGCCCTCAAAACAAGCCCGTGCACTTCACTTACTTGACCCCCACTTGGCACCAATACATTATCTACTACTGCAAAAGCATTGTGTGTAGTGTTTCTTAAAACATCAACTATACGACCCACTTTCTCAATTCCAGATAGGGTAACCACTGGTGGTTTGATGTCTGCTAGCTCACCAACGTTTATAGTTCTCATCCATGGCTCAGGGTGAGCTTCCAAGAAAGGTAACCCTTTAAGGTCTAGTATGATCTCGTATATGCTTGGGTTGAAACAATCTCCAACACTTTTGGAAATTAGTAGGACAAGCATTGTTATAGGGAGTAAAAGAAGGTTATTAGTCAACTCGAGAAATATCACACAAAGGGAAACCGTCATCCTCATTGAACCCGCCATTAATGAGGCTGCACCTAGAACGGCAAACAGACCTTGGTCAATTGTTGTGTAGGATCCCATTGCCATGCCAAGCAGACGGCCATAAGCTGAGCCCATGAGGATTATAGGGAGGAAGAGACCAGAGGGGACTGCAATACCAAATGTGACGAGTCCCAATATGCAATAAAGTGCAAAGAAAATGACCAAGGAAAATACATTATATTCACTGGGAGTGTTGGTGGAGAAGATGTTGCGTACTGCATCATCATTTGTCGTCAGCAGGAGAGTCGCAAGGTCGTTGTAATGTCCTTTCGGGCAGTTAAATCGCTTGAAGTTTCCCATTCTTCCTGTAGTTGGGCATACGGAATTCACCATGGATGGATCACATGGTTTGCAGCTGGCGAGAAATGGAAGTCCATATAAGCATGCAGATGTGAACAATGAGACTGAGAGACTCAGTAAGATTTTCGCTAATTTCCCTTTCCTGTAAGATAACATGACAAAGTTAGAACAGAGTATCAATTGCAGTGAGGCTAGAATTCGAGGGTATTTGACTATATGCTATCGACTTTGAAGGTAAGTAAATGCTACCTAATCAACAGAATCAAGTTGACTGCAAAGATAGTGTTTGGATGTATTTTTGCTCTTTGAAGTTTTAGTAATCAAATACTGTGATTTGTGTGAAGTGTATACATAGAATGAAATAGAAAATTCTGTGAGAAAAAAAAAAAACAGAACTTCTTTTGAAATTGGGAGTAAATTTGTACTAGAAGGATAGATAGACTCTTCGATAATCGGTTTGCAGCTTATCTAAAAATCAAAAACAGATTATCCAAACATTAAAAACCTATTATAGTCGCAATAATCACATCCAAAACGCAATTCCAAACACCTAACGATATAAAGTATGGAGAGCCTTACTCGTTAATGAGATTGTAAAGACGGAGGACCTTGTGAAGTAGGTAATTATACAAGCTTCCTAAAACTCCACCAATGATTCCAATAACAGTGACAGGGATGAGATCAATAACATGGTATTTCACTGAATCACCACTTACATCAAACATGATCAGCCCACCTTCACCAAAAAGGCCACAGTTTCCCGATTTGCAGTACTCCATGAAAGCTCTAAGCACAACCACCACAACCGCTGTGCTAAAAAATGTTCTCCACAAAAGAGCACTTCTCCACCATGTTGCCACTTCCTCAAGTGCGAAAAGCACACCTCCAACTGGGCCCCGAAAAGCGGCACAAACCCCTGAAGATGCCCCACAAGTGATGAGATCTCTTCGATCACGATCATTGTTGAAGTAACGAATCCATTTCCACTTGAGCCGGTAGTTGTCCGGCCCACCTTGACCTAATAAAGAAGCAATGCAGGCACCAATGTGAACCAGAGGACCTTCTTTTCCTAGATCCAACCCTGCAGCCACTGCCCCTATGCTTCCTATGATCTATATGTTTTATACAAAACCATTAAAGAAAAATATATTCTTAACTTAATCTAAGTACATACAAAAGTATATCCCAATACTAAGATCAACAACATGATTACTTTTTTTCATTTTTGATTTCGACTTATTCACAAGTGATCTGTTAAACTATCTAAACAGGTCTCGACTTTTAGATTATCGTAAGTGATCAGTGAAATTGTATCACAACTTAGGAACAAGTAGTTGAAGATATATGTTTACCTTAACAAACATTGTGGTGGCACCATACATATTAGGAGTGTCAACACCATTTAGGTAAGCTTTAATTTCAGGAATGCCAGGACCAGCTGCAGTTGGTGCAAAAAACACAACTAGAAGAGTTGCACTTAGTGTCAAAATGAAATTCACCCCAGTCATGAACAAAAACCCCGTCATGTATCTGCAATCACAATCATAATTCAGTCTTTTGAAATACATATATATATAAATGTTGTATAAATGTAGAATACCTCTTATCATCTATATACTGGACTACAGCAAGTAATTTGTATCCTGCAATGTTCTCAACAGCCAAATTGATGAGAGTGGCTATGACACCTGTCAAAAGCCCAACCAAGAAAGCAAATAACCATTTAAGGAATACATACTGCAACACTTGAGCTTGTGATCTGGTTCTCCAATCATGCTTGAACAGATCATTCTCATTGATCCTGCCATTTTACATAAACAACAAAGTAAATGGTTAGTCCTTTTTTTTTTTTGTTCAAGAATTTCTTTACCCGAGAATCGTTATCGACACTTACTCATAATCCAAGCTTTCTATATAAGAAACTTTGGTGCCAATGAGGGCTAATGGACTTGAAGAAAGAGTTGTATTTCTTTTTAAAAGTGGCTGTTGGAGAGAATTGCTCTCTGGGTCAGTTTCTTGTTGATGATTTGTTGCTTGTTCTGTATTCTTGGAATTCTCTGCCAGTTTTTCTGCATCTTTCTCCATTGGTTTTAAATAAAGTTGCAGTCTTGCAGAGGTATAGATTTAGTTTGAATTCTGACACTATTTGTATTCCTCTGCTCTAATCAGACTAGTCTCTCTATGAATGTGCTATTTATAGGTTTGAATGAGTTATAATAATGAATTGCATATAATGCAGTCATCATGTGTTGGGGTCATGGGTGTTTTGTGACTATAGGCTTGGTACCAAAAGGTGAACCTTTTTAATCAGATCTAAGTATAAGGGGTAGTGAAATTTGTAACATCAAATACAAGTGTATCTATAAAATAAACAATAATGGGTCCAGATGTGCCACTTGATTATGGTTTGATTCAAGTTTTTGGTAATATATGAAGCGCAGTGGCCTTTCTTATATTTACATAATGCTCTAATAATCCAAACGAATTGTATAAAGGCACTTCTAGGACACTCCACCATCTGTTTGTGTATGTATATATTCGATATAATAATAATTGGTACTTTACATATGTTAAGGCTATGGTATACTAAGCATTTGTTCCCAAAGTTATGGAACAGTGCATGCAGGCTTCTTGAGCTATGAGTTGCTACAACTTTGCTCTATTTTCAAAAATGTTCTTTTGGTAATTGTTAATGTTAGTTAACAGTAGTTATATTGTATAATTTTGCTTTTTTTTTCTCAACGGCTATTTAGTTCAGCTAAAAAATGAGCTCTTGATAAGTCTCGACAATAATATAATGGTTGGTTTGATTCGAAATTGTGTATATGAAACATGATTGGTCTGCCTAAAACAAATACCTTAATATATCTCTAATGAGTAGAGTCATGCCATTACAAATAAAAAAAAATGGTACATTTGTCTAAAATGTACGTTTAAAAACATGCTTAAAAAGTAGATCAAGACATATATCAAAATCAAAGGTAAAGATATTAATAAAGACAAGGAGTGGAATTTATGTGTCAAAATTGAATTGATTCGACATATTTAAGTCTACATATTTTAAACCTATGCTATTATAAAATCAGTTGTGCCGGTAAAGATAAATAATGTGTAAGTCATATGTCAAGCACTTGAATGAAATAAACTTGTCTTTCATATATGTTTTCTTAAGTACATCTATAACGACTCTAAGTAAGGACACAATGGTCTGAGGGTGGTTGCTCGTACCCCAACCATGAGCCCACACCATTGTGTGAGTCTCATGATCTGGTGATTCGGGAAGCAAATAACAAATGCAGTTATGCTTTTTAATTTGTTAATTTTTCTTATCTTCACTCATAAGTTAAATTTAAAAATTGATTTTATGACTAGTGGTTGATTTGTGTTGTATTGAGGGTGTTAATAGTTAAAAAAGTATCCGTAATTGAGAGTATTTTTCTCATGTGGGCTGACAATGACTAACGGTGTTTTGGGATGGACAACCTATTGCTAACGCTCTAAATGTATTTGGCATGACATATAGGTCAAATACATAGTTCTTGAACTAGATCGAACGAAAGTGGATGGAGAAATGCTTAGTAATTGATATAAAAATAATAATGTTTATAGACATTTTTGATTGCAAATGAAAGAAATCATACGAGATTGATTTGTGATCTTGATCTTGATGGGGTAATCGGATGGCTAGGGGAAAACGGCTCTTGGGAATATGGAAGGTCACATTTTTGCACTTAAACAATTAATCGTTTTCAGGTAGCTACAGATTCAATCAGGACAGATATGGTTAGAACATGTATCCTGCTGTTGGTCCACGTGGCCGCCTAAAGTTGGCCCACTTTTTGTGCTTGAATTTAATTTCCCATGAGGATCATAATTATCATCCAATCGGTTTTCTTGGACCATATAATCATCGGACCTTTCATATTTGTGTTTTTCCTTATTTCTTTGGTTTCTAATTAAAATTTGTGATGTTAGGTGGTGGTTGGTTTGATAAAACCTATCATATATAATGGGTATACATGAATCCATGTTTTAAAGGTTTATTAAAAGTTAAAACGTATATCAATAAAGTTATGGTTTCATTATCGTTTTGTCATATCAAAACTCTCAAAACAAACACCACCTCCTTACATGTTGGTATTGTTTTATACAAACAAACAAATTTCATTTGGAGGAACTTCTTTTAATCTTTTATGTTTACACAAATTCGTTTAGACGCATATGAATTTAGATGTATACAGTCTTACCAATATATCTCGTGACTGTTTTCAATTTCTTTTCATGACCCTTTAAGAGGTTTTGATAACAAGTTTCCAATCTATGATCTCTTACATATGACCTAGTTATATATGGTTCTTTTATGTTTATATAGGAGTTGTGATCATTTGAAAACTAAAATTTTCGTAAAAACTAGAAAACTGGCCAAAACACACTGTGATCTGAATTTAACACAATGTGTTTTTAATGTGTTTTTAGAAAACACATTGTGTTAAGTTCATATCACAGTGTGTTTGAACAATTTTCTGATTTTCACGCGCTATAAAAAACACATTGTGATTTAAAACTTAACACAATGTGTTTTTAGAAAACACAATAAAAACGCATTGTGCTTTTAGAAAACACAATAAAAACATATTGTGTTTTTAGAAAACACAATAAATACACATTGTGTTAAATTCAGATCACAGTGTTTTTGTCCAGTTTTTTAGTTTTAACAGAAATTTTAGTTTTCAAATAAACATTTCACATACAAGGATAATATGATAAATCTCGGATCTTTTTCTCGTATTTGTTGGTACTATCTTAATATGAACTTGTTTTTTGTTTGTAGAGTGGAGTCAATGTGGATGCGTAGAGGAAGGAAGTTTGGATTGTTAGTCATACCCACAAGCAAGAACACGCTAAAAATGCCATATCCTTTTTAGATATTAAAAGATATGTATATCATCTATATTGTGATCATGTTTTGACATTTTAGTTTGAATAACTCTTTTTTATGTCATGAGTACATCTTGTGTTGACATCTGGTGGATAATTCCCCTTTTGTAATAAGAGAGGAAAGAAATGAATAAAACCCGGAGACTGGGGATCTCAGATAATAATGTTTTATACATATACGAGTCTTGTGCTAGATTAAAATATGGATAGCACATAATCCTAAATCATTTTTTTAACACTAATATTAAAGAAAACAAATGAATGTTAGCATTCATTCATTTATTAAATATTATAAATAAATTTGCATAACGTAAGAATATGAGAATATGCTAACAGTTAGGATATAAGAATAAGATTTGGATGGGGTGAAGTCATATTTTCGTTTCTTCATTCATATTTATGCCTATTTAAAAATAAAAAAAATCAAAGACATGAAATTTTACCCTAAGAATATATGGGTGAGTTTTTCTTTCCGGTTCACTGGTTGATAGAAGTTTTACATTGAAAGGTTAAAATTAGATCGTTTACAAATAAGAATACCTTGTTGGCTTGTTTGATGACTATAGACAATACAACTAATTTTTGTTAGTTATAAGTTATAACAACTTGATTATTGTTGTATTATTTATTTTAGAAAATTAATTAAATAAAAAGGAAAGATTATCAAGGTTTTTGTAGAAAATCTATTGTTAAATAGGATAAGTAGAAAAAACAAACTTACTATAAACTTATATAACATAAAAAAAAAATTACACTTTTTTATCTTGAATATTTATAATAATGTTTATTTAAATATATAAATTATATGTGTATAGCTAGTTGATTTAAATATAAAAATTATATGTGATACATTACACTTTTTTTTTATCTTGAATACTTATAATAATGTTTATTTCGGATGGTAAACGGGTAATTATGGATAACCAAGCGTCACTCATATCCATTTACCAAAAACATATGTCGACCTGGTCAGGTGTTCATTGTCATCCTTATATATAGTTTCGTGCTCATTATGATGGATTTTACTGTTGGAATATGATCACGTTAAATAAATGCATGTCCGAAAATGTTTAAGCCTACGGGGTCACACGCGATGACACTTAGATATCCGGTAATATGTATATATTGTATCTACATATTTATAATCACCATAATTGAGAGAAATGATATTGGACATTATTAACTAGATATGTTAATTAGAATTATTTATTAATTAATAAATATGAATTATTAATTATTAAATATTAATTAATAATTAAATGTAATTATTAATTAAAGAAATCCTAGTCCAAGTCAAACTGTAAAAGATGTTAGCTTGAATGTTAAGTTATTAGAGATATATTTATACCCAATATATATCCTAATAATAAAAACCCTAACTAATATCTTAAAAACCAAAAAATACTCTCATTCGATTTGATGCTATCTCTCGACCGACGAAACTAATTCACAAAACCAAAACATTAGTTTGTGATGTTCGTGCCCACGTAACAAAGAAACCAAAAACATTTATTTGGTTATCTTTCATTCCATTCGAATAATAATAATAAAAGTAAACTATCAGTTTTGGCTTTTGGTGATTCAAGATCTAGCATTCTTCGGGTATTGTTCGACGTGTCGTCTGTGCGATTGTAGAGGGGTTTTACTTTAAACCCTAAATAATAATAAAAGTAAACTATCAGTTTTGGCTTTTGGTGATTCAAGATCTAGCATTCTTCGGGTATTGTTCGACGTGTCGCCTGTGCGATTGTAGAGGGGTTTTACTTTAAACCCTAAATAATAATAATTCTCATTATTATTTATCTATTAGAAACTAAGCTAAAATGTTAGGACCAGTTCACCTGGTAAACTGGCCAGTCTCCAGTTGCATCTGGAGACCCAGTGAAATTGTCCAGTGAAACTGGAGACCTAGATGATTTGTCGAGAAATATATTGAAGTCCAGTTGCACCGTACAGTCAACGCAACTGAAGACTTCCTCCAGTTGAGAACTGACCAAGTTGAAGAATCATTCCGGTTGAAGTCGAAGACAACAAATGGAAGATAGAGAATGACAATGGCAGCGAAGCCCAGTTGACATTCTAGTCAGTTACAAACTGGAGACCATCAGTGGAAAGCTCTTACAAAGCTTTATACTGATTACGAGGAATTGACTTTTATGCTTTATGTACCTTTACCCGGATAATAAGATTTATCTTATTATTTAATTGCAAAAAGGTACATAAAGGTGGTTGAGTAAAGTTGCTTTATCATGCGACTTTACACTGCTTTTTAAGGAATTAAATGATATTCCTTAAATGATCTCAACCACATTTGTACGGCCAAAGTTAACATCTCAATGTTAACTTTGCCTATAAATACAAGTCATTGCACACCAAGAATATTACTTCTTCGAATACACTTCGATAGAATTCACACTTTGCAAACCTGCAATATTCTTGGTGAACTTGTGCAATATTCTCTCAATCGCTAAAAGGAACATTTCACAACTTTAAGTGTTTAGATTGTCTTGAGAAATTCCGAGTGTAGATCAATTGTATTTCATAGGTTGTTAGGATATTTACATTCATGTATTATCTTGGTTCCGCAACAACCTTGTAATTTATTTAACATCAATAAATAAATTACACATTGAAAATTACATATTGTCTCATCAATTTATCTTACAAGTATTTTGTATTATTGCATTGTTCTTTACTTATTGTCATTTAAATAAGTAATCTATCTAGAACTTGGTATATACTCACTGCAACTGGTCGTCTCCAGTTCAGTGCATATATTGCAAAGTAACTCCACCATCGACATAGAGGTGTCTTCAGTAGTACCATCTATTGAGTTGGGACTTACAAGTGGTATCAGAGCAGAAGGCTAATAAACTTGCCTGGATCTGCTAAGATGAACACTACTGAAGGTGGAGATGGTTCTGGTTCAGGTGAAACCCCCTTGAATAATAATGCACAACCTTTTCAAAATGTTAATACAAACCCTCCTCCTCCTACTGCCCCAAATCACGTCCATGTACATTATTCTAACACTCATGTTCCCAAATTCGATGGAAACAGTGAGACTTTTGGTACATGGAAGGCTAGAATGCTTTTGCATTTTGGTGGGATTGAAAGGTATATGTTGAAAATCCTTAAGGATGGACCATATACCCATGTCTCTTGGGGTCAGTCCTCTTCTTGATCCAACTGGAAGAAGAGGTTCAAGAGAAAAGCTCGAAGACCATTGGTCTGATGAGGATCGTAGACTTGTTGATCTGGACACCAGACTCAAGAGCATGATCCTTGGAGCTGTCCCTGAAGATCTAATTCCAACACTTGTGTTGTTCCCCAGTGCCAAGTCAATGTGGGATGAATTAGTTATTCAGTTTGAAGGAGGTGATGACACTATTGTCACACGAAAAGTTGCCTTGAACAAGAAGTATGAATCCTTCTTTGCCTTGCCCAATGAAAGTCTAACTGGTACATACACCAGATTTTCTAGCCTCATTAATCAGCTGAGAGGCTTGGGTGTAGAGAAGGATAAGGATATTCTTCTTGAGAAGTTTTGTGATATTCTTCCTTCCAAATGGGAAAACATGGTTCTTGTCTTGAGACAAGGTAAAACCTTGCACAACCATACTCTTGCATCGCTCTATGGAGCCTTCAGATTCACTGAAGATAATAATGCTGCAAGACTGGTGGCTGAGCAAGATGCCATGAACCATGCCCAGAGTTCCAAGGTTGCTAGTGTACCTGAGCGACCTTGTGTTGCCTTAATGTCTGCAGAGAGTGTCCAGTCACACTCAATGAAGGAGATGTTAAACAGTTTCTTGAACTCTAGCCTGACCACTGAAAACAGTGATGGTTGTAATGAAACTGACGATGATGATCTGGTAGCCATGATTGGTAAAACCTTTAACAGGTTTAAGCATAAATCTAAAAGATTTAATGGCCCCAACAATGCTTCCAGCTCCAGCTCTCTGGATAAAACCAATCTTACCTGCTATAAGTGTGGTAAGAAAGGTCACTTTATGAAGGAATGCAGATCTAGTCAGTTGAACAACCAAACTGGCCCCCCTGTCCCAAATTTCAATCGGCCTGATGATAGCTACAAAGCTAAATACAAGAAGCTTAAGGCCCAGATTGTCCTCCTGTCCATGGAAAAGGAAAAGGATCAGTGCCTAATTGCACAAACTGAGGGAAAATGGGAGTACTCTGATGACTCATCAGTTGATGAAGAAGAGGAAAGGGACATGTGTTTCATGGCCTTGGAAGATCAACAGCAGCAGCATGTGGCAAAAGAAGATGTCATCACTGAAAGATGGGTGGACATCATCTTGAAAAAGGTATGTGACTATGATAATCAGGTTGACCCTGAACTGAAACTGGACCTGGCTGAATCATTAAGTGGTGATTTAGCTTATGTAGAAACTGTAAGAGCTGATAGTGAAAGATATCTTGACAC
Source organism: Erigeron breviscapus (assembly GCA_034093135.1). Classification (NCBI taxonomy): domain Eukaryota; kingdom Viridiplantae; phylum Streptophyta; class Magnoliopsida; order Asterales; family Asteraceae; genus Erigeron; species Erigeron breviscapus. The sequence continues at coordinate 11,973,238 of CM067168.1, read as the reverse complement.
TATCTTAATTGAACTGAACAACGTTAAGCCACAACTTAATGATTTACAAAGTGTCCAGTTGGCTCTCAAGGAGTCAGTTTTAAAGATTGAGGCTTTAGAACTTGATAATCAAAAACTATTTTCTGATCTTGAAAAAGAACAAAAGATTATCAAGTCATGGGTAAAAGCATCTGGTAAAAACTATGATGCATTTTCAAGAACTATCGATGCCCAGAAGAATGCATGGAAATCTGGAGATCTGGAGATGGCAGCTCTCATACCAGATCTTCATGCATTGCCTCCAGCTCTCAAGGTTGAAACACCTTATGATCAACCTGAAGCTGTTGAAATTGAACCCTTTGAGACCACCCCCTTTGAGGTTAAAACTGGAGCCAAACAGGCTAAAGCTCCAGTCAAAAAGGCCACTGGTAACAAGCCTTTACCTCAAAAGTCTAAGGTGCCCAAGACCCGACAGACTAAAAACTCCAACTGAACCAAGGTCCAAGGTTCAGTTGCCTGATGAAAATAATATTTTGATTAATCTGAAAAGTCAACTCCAACTTTTGTCTCGACAGGTTCAGAGTTGTACTGCCCGGATTAAAAATCTGGAAGGAGGTTCATTACCTCCAGTTTTCAAACAAAATATTAAACCACTCCCTTCAAAACCTAAACATAAGAATGTTCCATCTGGAACAAAATCTGGTAAAAATAAGGGGAGTAAGTATCAAGTACCAATCGTTTTTACTCCTGCACCTGGAGCTGGTGAAAGAGCTCCAGATGCAGCCTCCGGTTCAACACCACAACAATCTACTGTGACTTCTGTAGAGAAGTCCAGTGAACCCATCAAGAAAAGATGGGTTCACAAAAATAACTGATGATTTTTGTGGTTGTGCAGGGCGATTGAAAGAAGAATATCTGGTATCTGGACAGCGCTGCTGGCCGGACTATGACCGGATGTAAGCCCCTGCTTGAAGAGTTCATTGTCCAAGATGGACCGACAGTGACGTTTGGTAATGATCAATCTGGAAAGACTGAAGGATATGGTGTGCTCAATAATGGACAAGTCGAATTCAAGAGAGTTGCATTTGTGAATGGTTTGAAATACAACCTGATCAGTGTCAGCCAACTTTGTGATGATGGCTTCAGAGTTTTGTTCGATATTGCACAAGGCACCATATTTAACAAGGATTGGAAAGTGGTGATGGTTGCACCTAGAAAAGGAAATGTGTACATCATGGATATGGAACCAGCTCCAAAAGAGCAATGTTTCTATACCAAGGCTGATGAGGACACCAACTGGCTATGGCATAAAAGATTATCCCACCTTAATTTTAAAAATATTAACAAGTTGTCTCGCAAACAACTGGTTTATGGGATACCTTAGATTTCTTTTAATAAAGAAAAGCCTTGTCCAGGGTGTGAGATGGGAAACTAGGCAAAATTTTAGCATCACTGAATCTCTTGACATGCTACATATGGACCTCTTTGGTCCAGTGAATGTTCAAACTAGAGCTGGAAAGAAGTACACTCTAGTTGTGGTTGATGAATTCACCAGATACAGCTGGGTGGTATTCCTCAGATCCAAAAGTGATGCACCTGCTGAAATCATCTCTCTCATCAAAAGAATTGAGCTCAAGTACACTCGAAAAGTTTGTCAGTTGCGAAGTGATAATGGTACTGAATTCCATAATAAGGTACTTGAAACATTTTGCAATGACACTGGCATCTCTCAAAACTTCTCATCAGTTCACTCTCCAGAGCAAAATGGAGTTGTGGAAAGAAAGAATCGCACACTGATAGAAGCAGCCAGAAGTATGCTATCTGAATCTGGTCTTCCCACCAGTTTTTGGGCTGAAGTAGTTGCAACTGCTTGTCACACCCAAAACCGGTCAGTCTACATCAAGAGGCATAAGAAGACTGCCTATGAAGTACTCAGGAATCGTAAACCAAATATTGGATACTTTCATGTATTTGGTTGTCCAGTTTATATCTTAAACGATTCCAGTCAGCTTGGAAAGTTTGATGCAAAAGATGATGAAGGGGTATTTTTAGGTTATTCAGATATTCGAAAGGCCTTTAGAGTTTATAATTATAGACTCCAAAAGGTTCATGAGACAATTCATGTCACATTCGATGAATCAACTGAAGCAATCAACAAGAGACCAAGCCTTAATATTACTCCAGTCATTCCAATCAATTTTGGTGAAACTGACCAAGTTCATCAGTCAGTTGTTTCACCAAAAGATGTTTCCAGTTACAACAAATTGGAACCAGTTAAGAGGAAGAAAAGCACCAGTGACACATCATTTTATCCCTCCATCAATTTCAACTTACCACAAGAATTGTTGATTGGATCTGATGTACGTGCCACTCCAATATCAGCACCAGTTCAAACTCCAACTTCTCCAGTTCTTCAAGAAATGCCTTTGAATGAAGAATTTCATGATGCAAATCGTGACCTCATCTGATGAGGATGTAAAAGTAGTTTGGACTGATCCTCCTCCAGAAGCTACTGCAACTGAAGAAGATCGCCAGGTGACTTGCACTGATATTGTTATGCACCAGCCTAGTCATTACACTAGATGGACTCGAGCACATCCAATTGAACAGATTGTGGGAGATCCAAATAGTGGGGTTCAGACAAGAAGAGCTACCAGTGAGCAATGCTTAAACGTCACCTTCTTATCTTTAATTGAACCAAGAAGATTGACGAGGCTATGGCAGATCCAAGCTGGGTGGAAGCTATGCAAGAAGAGCTCGTCCAGTTTGAAAGGAACAATGTTTGGGAGCTTGTTCCTTGTCCACCAGGGTTAAAGAAAGAACCCATTGGTACCAGATGGGTCTACCGAAACAAAATGTATGAAGATGGCCATGTTGTAAGAAACAAAGCCAGATTAGTTGCCAGGGTTATTGTCAAGCAGAAGGTGTTGACTTTGATGAAACTTTTGCTCCAGTTGCAAGACTTGAAGCCATCAGAATATTTCTGGCTTATGCAGCCCATCTGCAGTTCAAGGTCTTCCAGATGGATGTCAAAAGTGCGTTCCTAAATGGAACATTGGAAGAAGAAGTTTATGTTAAGCAGACTCCAGGTTTCATCGATGAGAAGCATCCTCATTGGGTTTATAGACTGAACAAAGCTTTGTATGGTCTAAGACAAGCCCCAAGAGCCTGGTATGATACTTTAACTAAACATCTTCTTAAAAATGGCTTTCAAAGAGGTGCAATAGATAATACCTTATTCATCTTGAAAGAAAGAGGTAATATCTTATTGGTACAAATTTATGTTGATGACATTATTTTTGGTTCAACTGATGATGCAATGTGTAAAATTTTTTCTAAAATCATGTCATCTGAGTATGAGATGAGTTTAATGGGTGAATTAACATTTTTCTTAGGTCTTCAGATTAAGCAAACTGAAAATGGAATTTTCATAAACCAAAGAAAATATGTCAGAGATTTGTTAAGAAAATACAAATATGATTCAATCCCATCGAAAAACACACCTATTGCAGCACCATTAAATTTGGACTCTGACCCAACTGGCAAACCAGTTAACATAACTGACTATAGAGGTATGGTTGGTTCACTGATGTACTTAACTGCCAGTCGACCAGATATAATGTTTGCAACATGTTTATGTGCCAGGTTTCAGGCTAACCCTAAAGAATCACATTTGCACGCTGTAAAGCGTATCTTTAGATACCTGAAAGGGTGTCTTAATCTTGGTCTTTGGTACCCCAAAGGCTCAGGATTAGATCTAATGGGTTATTCAGATTCAGATCATGCAGGTTGTAAGATAGATAGAAAATCAACAACTGGTGGTTGTCATTTCCTTGGAGGAAAACTGCTAAGTTGGACCAGCAAGAAGCAGACTTCAGTCTCTATGTCCACTGCTGAGGTAGAGTACATTTCTGCGACCAGTTGTTGTGCCCGGATTCTCTGGATCAAGAACTAGTTACTTGATTATGGTCAAAAGTATACAAGGACCCCAATCTTTTGTGACAACACCAGTGCAATTGTTATATCTCACAACCCAGTGATGCACTAAAAAACAAAGCATATTGACATCAGGTATCATTTCATTCGTGATCATGTTATGAAAGGAGACATTGAAATTCATTTCATCCCCACTGACAAACAGTTAGCTGATGTTTTTACAAAACCTCTCGATGAGAAAACCTTTAAACATCTCATCAGCGAACTGGGAATGTTAAATCCTTAAAACTGGAGCTTTCTTTGTTATTGAACGCGTCAGTGACACTGATGAAGTTCTCCAGTTGAGGAGGTCCAGATAATCTTTGCTCGCCAGGCTATCGAACGCCTTTGTGATACTATCCTGGCACTAATAGATTTCTGGATCATCATTTTAGGGGGAAAGACTCAAAATAATTTTCTGACTAAAATTCGTTTTTGTTTGAAAATGGCAACTGGAGAACTCTTCAGTTGGAAACTGGTACTGGACTGATCCTCCAGTGACCAGGTTCAGTCTTGTCTTGTTTTATAACGTTAGAAATACTTGGTCAATATTTGTGACACATGATAGTACTCGAGTGTTTTAAACCACTTGGTATCGTGATCTGACGTGTTTAAAGCTATTTTAGTACTTGACAACTGTTTGTATTGGGAAAAGAAAAAGTGAGTGGGCGCGTGGGTAAGATAAGCCGTCGTAGCATTTAATGCTGACATGATAGCATTTAATGTTGACATGGCAAATTATTATTTTATTTCAAAATTCAAACTTACTTTGTGAAAATATCTACAAAAAGGATTGTGTTTAATAAAATATATTTTTTGGTATTTCATTGGGATCTTGAATCCATTATAAATACCCTTATTTACTCCGAACTCATTTACTTCTTTCTCTTACATTCTTTCATTTACTTCTCAATCATCAAAATTGCTTCATTTACTTCTTTCTCTTACATTCTTTCATTTACTTCTTTCTCCGAACTCATTTACTTCTTTCTCTTACATTCTTTCATTTACTTCTAATCATCAAAATTGCTTCATTTCTAAATCTGCTTCACAAATCAAGAACCCTAATTCCTAAATTTCATTTTCATTTTCCTATGGCTCCTAGATCATCCCGTTCAAGAGATGTAAATCTCTTGACTGTTCCATATGCTCCTTCACCAGATGTCAAACCGGCATCTGGTGCTCCTAGTAATGCTTCTGTCATCAAACACAATCCAAATAATCCGATGGCAAGCTTACAAGGATCTCAAGGGTCCAATACCCTTATTGGTAGAATCCAAAAGTTTTTGAAGGATTCTCCAATAGGACCCTCATTCTCTCTAAACCCACGCAAGTTGTTTCACAACTACTTGTGTGAGTTTTGGTACACTGCCGTTCTTTTTTCCGATTGTTCCTCCATCAGTTTCACATTAAAGGATGGAACAATCCAGTGTACCTTGTCTGCTGACGTATTGAGGGATGCCTTACGCCTCAATTACTGGAGAGAGGGTGAATCTCCAGTCGTCTTACCCCCAAATATAAATTTTCGTCAAGTCCTCCTAGAAATGGGACATAAGGAGTGCTTGGATAATGGGGTGTTGAAAACGAAGGGTGCGATGACCATGAAGGGTCTTACACCTTCATGGAGGTATTTTTTCATCCACCTGGTGGAGAGTATGGGTGGGAGTTCTGGTGGTCTTGACCAGATCAACTCCTCACAAGCAGAAATGGCTTACTGCTTGTGGAATGGATTGAGAGTGGACTTTGCAGATATTCTGTTTAGAAGCCTAGTTCAAAAGCTTAAGGGCACCAGGGGTGTGTGTATCCCCTTTTCAAGGTTCCTCTCTCTCTGTTTTAAACATATTCTGGGCAGAGAAGCATATTTAAGTACAGATTCACCGTACACTGCTCCAGATATGTTGAGGAATTTAGACTCTCTGGTATCTGAAGCTGGAGAGGTCGAGATTCCAGAACGAATGCAACTGGCATTCGCTTCAACTGATGCACCTATTGAAGGTGAGTCAGAAAGGCAACTGGGCGGGCCTCAAAATAATGAGGGACCCTCCAGTTCGTCTAATGTTGTGGTTGAGGATAGAGCAACCATAACTGAAGCAACTCCAATCACATCTATCCCTGGTGAAGATACTTCGGTATCTGATCCACCAACAGATGCACCCATCCAGGAAACTGGGGAAGGTCATCTGGGGACTGACCCTTCTGGTCAGCCCTCAGTTACATTCATGGATTTGGACATGAATGTTAATGACGAGGAAATCCTTATTGAATCTTCGGATTCAGAAGGTACTGAAACAGACTTGGAGATTTTTGATGCTGCTGTACCAGATCAAAACCCTTCATCTCCAGTCTCGCTTCCAGATGCATCAATTTCACTTTCACCACCCCAAGAAAATGTGCCTACTAATATACCATTCCAAACTTATACCGATTTACCAACTGGGCAATTCTCACTTGCTCGAGAAATGCCACCCCCACCGCCGCCGTTGTTCACACCTGAGCATTCTCAGCATGAACAACACATTGATTTTCCAGTCCTTTCTTCATCCACGACTCCTATTATATCTTCAACTGCTGACATGACAACTGGGGAGACTTCCTTAAGTTTGCCTCCTCCAGTTGCTCCAGTAGTAACTGCTGCTGGTCCAGTGACACCTTCTCCTTCGTCACTGGACAGTCAAGTTGTCTCTTTACAAGCCGATCTCCAAAACCTTCTTACCAGGGTGGAGGAGATTCAAAAGACACTTGACAAAAACACCAAGTCCTTCTCCATATACCACAAAGATCATTTGACAAACATTAAAGTGGTTGATCTGGGGATAAACAAGTTTTCATCTAATGAAGACTTGGTGTTTAAAAAGCTAAATGAGTTGGTCACTGGCTGCAACAATTTGGCTGGTACTTTAAAGGAAGCCTTTGACCTTACTCACTCCAAGGTTACAACCTCAATCTCTAATCTGCTTGGCAACACTGTAAGAACATCTGAAGTAGATTTGAGGGAGATTGAAAGGCAGGTAAAGGAATTGATTGAAAAACCTGGCCTAGATGTAACTGAACTTGGACAGCAGTTGATGACTTCAGTTCGTCAGAAGATAGAGGATACGCTGGGTGCTAGAGAAGCATAATTGATTGAAAGGGTGATGTCTGAGATCACCAAGCTGGCCACTCCTTAGGTTGATCTGGCCCCACTCACCAGTGAGATCAACCAGTTGAGAGGCAGCATTGAGAATTTGAACACCCAGGTATCTCTACATGCTCAATCCTTAGATAAACTGACAACTGAAGTAGAGAATTTGAAGAAGAAGGATGATGAAGTGAAGGAAAAGGTTGTCTCTGGTTTGGATGAAGACTCCAAGATCCTAAATGACTTAAAAACTGGTCAAGAACAAGTTACTGCCAATGTTTTGACCCAGTCAAAGGAGACCAACCATTTATGGAGGTCTTTCAGAATGATGTGTGGGATTTTCAAGGAGTGTAAGGACATGCAATCATGGCAGCCTCTTGACCGGTTGCCATCTCACCCCTCTGAATGGGAAGGTATTCGGGCAGGTCTAGATGCTGCCAAGGGAGAAAGAAGTGTAGTCCTTCCACCAGTTGCACCTGGAAGAACTTCATCTGGAAGAGAAATGGTTGTAGCTACCAGTACTGAAGTTGGTGAGCAAGATGTTAGGGGGAATGTGTTGGATAAGGGGAAAGGTTTAGCTGTTGATGCATCTGCCCAGCCGGCCACTGATGTAATGTTAGAAACTGGCAATGCTGATATACTTCCTCCAGTTTCAGATAGTGATAGCAGAAGACTGGCCAGACTTGGTAATGATATTAAAGAAAGAAAGAAGATGAAACAAAGAAACCAAGATGATGCCAGGGCACATCTTGCACAGATCAAGTTGCTTGATATGAGTGATGCCAATCTTCTGGGTATCACTAAGGAGGTGTATGTCAGAATTAAGAATGATCCCAGGATAGTTGACCAGATGAAAGAAATGCTGGATGTTGAACTGGACAGACGCTATCCTGAGGATGAAGCTGAATTCGATGCCAGAAGCTTGAACATTTCAGTGGAGAAGGCTAAGGAGAATAGGGCCAGTGGGATTCTTAAACGAATTGCAAATGTTAAGAAGGTTGTGAAGAAGGTATTGAATCCACCAAGAAGGATTCCACAACCAAGAAGACCACTGTCAAGAGATGCTGACCTTAGCACATTTGTTGAACCAACTGGCGAGGTATCTAATGAAGACATCAAGTCCGCTGTACTGGCTGCTGGTGCTGGGAGTATAAAAATAACAAATGAATCTGAAGCAAGAAGCTATTACTCCCAGATCATGTCAACCAGAAGACATAGTGGTACTATCAATGGTGTAAATGTAACAATCAAGCCAGGCACCAAAGTCTTTCAAGTTGAAGTTAGTTATACCAGAGGGCCACTGGTTAAAACTGACAATCCTGGTGCTATGCAGTATGGGTTCAGTGAATGGGTAGAAATGGTAAGTGTGTTGGATGCGAAGGCACAAAAGAATAGGTTTGAGAAAGCATGGGTGAACTCTTAAGGGGCAAGATTCAACATAAAGAAAACCTGGAGCAAAAGCTGAATATTGACCCTGAAGACTCACAACCTATTTCTTCAGTGACCAAGAGAAGAAGAACTGGCGAAGGGCCATCTCATTAAGTTCTTTTTCCAGTTATCTACTTGTAATTTTTTTTACATTCTGTAACTTGTATAAATTTCATTTCCTTGTATAAATGAAGTTACCAGTTTGTAACCACAAGGTAGATAATAGATTAAAATCTAACAAACCTAAAAAGAAAAACCTAAGACATTTATTGATCTATAAAAATGCCTTGGAAACTTAGATAGATTTAAATCGAACAAGTCTCTTCAGTTCACACTTGTACAGATACAAGAACTAGAAAAAGACTTGGCAATATTTCTAGACAAATAGGGGGAATTTGTTAGGACCAGTTCACCTGGTAAACTGGCCAGTCTCCAGTTGCATCTGGAGACCCAGTGAAACTGGAGACCTAGATGATTTGTCGAGAAATATATTGAAGTCCAGTTACACCGTACAGTCAACGCAACTGAAGACTTCCTCCAGTTGAGAACTGACCAAGTTGAAGAATCATTCCAGTTGAAGTCGAAGACAACAAATGGAAGATAGAGAATGGCAATGGCAGCGAAGCCCAGTTGACATTCTAGTCAGTTACAAACTGGAGACCATCAGTGGAAAGCTCTTACAAAGCTTTACACTGATTACGAGGAATTGACTTTTATGCTTTATGTACCTTTACCCGGATAATAAGATTTATCTTATTATTTAATTGCAAAAAGGTACATAAAGGTGGTTGAGTAAAGTTGCTTTATCATGCGACTTTACACTGCTTTTTAAGGAATTAAATGATATTCCTTAAATGATCTCAACCACATTTGTACGGCCAAAGTTAACATCCCAATGTTAACTTTGCCTATAAATACAAGTCATTGCACACCAAGAATATTACTTCTTCAAATACACTTCGATAGAATTCACACTTTGCAAACCTGCAATATTCTTGGTGAACTTGTGCAATATTCTCTCAATCGCTAAAAGGAACATTTCACAACTTTAAGTGTTTCGATTGTCTAGAGAAATTCCGGGTGTAGATCAATTGTATTTCATAGGTTGTTAGGATATTTACATTCATGTATTATCTTGGTTCCGCAACAACCTTGTAATTTATTTAACATCAATAAATAAATTACACATTGAAAATTACATATTGTCTCATCTATTTATCTTACAAGTATTTTGTATTATTGCATTGTTCTTTACTTATTGTCATTTAAATAAGTAATCTATCTAGAACTTGGTATATACTCACTGCAACTGGTCGTCTCCAGTTCAGTGCATATATTGCAAAGTAACTCCATCATCGACATAGAGGTGTCTTCAGTAGTACCATCTATTGAGTTGCGACTTACATAAAACCCTCTATGCAAGTTTTGATTATGTGAATTGGCATGTTTATGTGATAAATTGCATGTTAATTGTATCTTTTATTTAATGTTGTTAAATAGAAGTAAAACCATAAGGAATTCATGCAAATTTCTTTATGGTTATTACTTAGATATATTGATATATTTAAAGGTCCAATAAATAGGGTTAATTATTTGCTAATTTTGTGACAATCTGAATTTTTCGTGTGATTTTTCCTGTTTGACACCAGCTCACTAAACAATTCATATAAAATCAACCGTAATGAGTTAGGAGCTCTCCTTTGTGACTGTAGATGCACGATTCATAGGGCTACAACTTTGTAGTTCTGCTCGAAGGCCAATTCTGTTGTTAAACAGGCCAAATCTGGTCGTGAAGCTGCTGGAAATTTCCAGTCAGCATCTTAATCTATGTGTTTATTTGATAATTGTATGTTTGTATATTGTTTAAAGGCTTACGCAATCAAGGTAACTTGATGTATGTGGTCCTCTTCTATGAAGGGGGAGCCATTCTTAAACATGTACATTAATCCATAGAGACCATGATTTAGGTTGCCCACCATAAATCGTTGCATGATTAATTGTTAATAGTTAGTAAGTTTATTATTTTGCTATTATTGTAAATGGTGATGCAAAATTGTTTTAAGAAAAAATAAACTTGACTAATAAATAGTGAAATATGATTTTGTTTTAATAAAATTGGTGTCTTGCAATCAAAAGATACACCGGCTCACCCATTTGAACAAACTCTAAAAGAGGTATAAGTCGGGATGCGCTAGCTCCCTAAAGAAGTGGGTACTTAATTGCTTCGCGCAAACCTTACTTCTGCGCTTCTTTGTGCGTTCAAATGGAGCTACCGAGCTCTTTTGTATTGTTAAGACAATAAAAATGATTTTATTAAACATTATGTTATGAAGATGTGCATGAATCTTCATACATAAACTTTTGATTCACATCAATTGCATTACCCAAATCAAAGTTAAGTCTTTGCCACCCACTTTGCTAAGAACACTTGCAAGTATTTTTTGCTCTACATGAGACGTAGGTGAATTGCATCTCCAAGGTAAATTACTACTCATCGTGAGACGGTGGTAGACTATTTACAAGTTCTTAATTGGGCGACTTAAAACGAATTAAGCGTGAGACCTTGACCCGTGGCATAAGATGAGACAAAACATGATTACAAAACACTTGATGTCCCTCCACAAGTGCCTTTGTAAGTCCCATAAAATCTAGGAACTGTACTTGTAATGCAATTACTGATCGTCACTTACCTTTTGAGTATGTCATTTCTAGTAGATCAACTGATGAAATGATGGTATGTCAATTGGATCCTAGTCTTAATGAAATTAATTGTTAAATGATTTAACATTGGGTAATTATATTTCTTAAGGATTTATTATCGAAAATACTGATTTTTGAACTTATATCTGTTTTGTAGATGGCAACAAATCCTTCACAAAACATACACCAATCGGCTTTCAGGTCGATGCTAGAAAGAGAAAAACTTTCTGGAACCAATTTCAGTGACTGGTATCGTCAGCTGAGGATCATCCTAAGAGTTGAAAAGAAAACCGATGTCCTTGAAAATCAGATGCCCGCTATCCCTGATGCTAGTGCTACTGCAGCACAGTTGGCAGAATTCAATACTCAGTACGATAGACATAATGAGGTTGCTTGTTTGATGCTAGGCAGCATGACTCCCGAGCTTCAAAAGCAATTCGAATTGTACAATCCGTATGATATGATCAGAAAACTCAAGTCTATGTACGAAAAACAAGCTGGAGTTGAATTATTTGAGCTAATTGAGTCACTCCATGATTGCACATGTACTCAAGATGAAGAGTTACTTTGAGCACTTGGAAAGGTTAAACTATTCGTATCCTCTGCCTATTGCTATTGGCATGATCCTTAAGTCCCTTCCAAAGGACTTTGAGGGTTTTGTGCGCAACTACAATATGCACAGCATGAGCAAAACGATAGCTGAACTTCATGCCATGTTAGTTGAGTATGAGAAAAACCTTCTTAAGAAATCTGAGACGCCCCAAGTTCTTATGATCAAGGGGGAAAGGTTCAGAAAGCAAAACAACTGAAAGCTAAGGGCAAGAATGTTGGTAAGGGAAAGTAAGGTACTTCTGTCTCCAAACCAAAAAAGACCCCTCCAGCTAAAAAGGAGCATCCAGCTAAGGACCAGGCTTGTCATCACTGTGTTGAAGTGGGACACTGGAAGAGGAATTGTCCTAAGTATCTAGCTGAGTTGAATGCGAAGAATAAGCAAGCTGGTTTAGCCAGTTCTTCAGGTATCTTCACAATTGAATTATATTCCTTTTCTAAGCGTAATTCGTGGGTTTATGACACTGGCTGTGGAACTCATATCTGTAATACTTTACAGGGACTTAGAGGAAGGAAGAAACTGAAGCCAGGAGCTTTGCAACTATTCGTGGGCAATGGTCTACCGGCAGCTGTGGAAGAAATAGGAGACTTTCATTTAATTTTACCTACTGGATTAGTTATTGTGTTAGACAACTGTCATTATGCACCATCTATTACTAGAGGTGTAATTTCAGTTTCTTTGTTGAAAGACAACGGATTCATTAATGTTTTCAATGATTATGGTATTTTTGAAATTGATATCTGTGGTTGTGATTCAAATGATAATTCAATGTATAATGTTAGCAAAAAAGTCAAGCCTAACTTGGACTCTACCTATCTTTGGCAATGTCGTCTTGCTCATGTTGGCAAGAAACGCTTTGAAAGACTTCAACGTGAAGGGATCTTACAATCAAATGATGAAGAATCATTTGAAAAATGTGTGTCTAGTGTTTCTGGCAAGATGACAAGAAAACCTTTTCCGCATAAACCAGAGAGGGCTAAAGAGCTACTTGGACTCATACATACCGATGTTTGTGGCCCATTTAGACATGTGTCAAGGAAAGGTGATAGCTACTTCATCACTTTTACGGATGATTTCAGTCGTTATGGTTATGTTTACTTGCTTAAACATAAACATGAAGTCTTTAAAACATTCAAGGAGTTTAAAAATGAAGTAGAAAATCAACTCGGTAAAACCATCAAGATTCTTCGTTTGGATCGAGGTGGAGAATACTTAAGCCAATAGTTTAAGGATTATCTAAAAGCTTATGGAATTATTCAACAGCTTACTCCTCCATATACTCCACAACACAATGGTGTATCTGAGAGGAGAAATCAAACCTTGTTGGACATGGTGAGATCAATGATGAACCTTACGACTCTCCCATTTTCATTTTGGGATTACGCTCTAGAGACTGTTGTACGCATTCTCAATATGGTTCCAACCAAGAAGGTTGACAAGACACCGCATGAATTGTGACATGGAAGTGTCCCTAATTTGTCTTACTTAAGAGTCTGGGGATGTGAGGAACTTGTGAAGCGAGATACGCCTTACAAACTTCAACCCAGATCAGTTAAGTGCATCTTTGCAGGATACCCAAAGGAAACGATGGGTTACTACTTCTACTTTCCTACCGAAAACACTATTAAAGTTGCTAGATATGCTGAGTTTTTTGATAAGAATCTCATCACTCAAGAAAATAGTGGGAGGATTGTCGAACTTGATGAGACTCAAGAGGAAGATGTGTCACCTTCTGAAAATACTAGCGATCATCAACTTGGGAGGGAAAATGTTCAAAGTGATGAACCTCAAGTTGATGAAGTTGATGCGATTCCAATTCGTAGGTCCTCAAGGACAATACGTGCTCGTGAAAGATTGAATCTTAATATTGAATCTGAAGAACACATATTAGGAGATTTAAATGAACCTCCAAACTTCAAAGCTGCATTATCAGATGTAACATCCCAAACTTTTGTCTAACGGTTGACTTGAGTCGTTAAGTCAACACTTTGTTTCCGTTAAGTCTCCAGACGATTTAATGTTCACGTGTGATTAATGTGCTATGTGTGTAAGGTTTTAATGCCTTAATGATATATGTGTTAACATGTTTAAGATGTTCAAGATGTGTTTAATGTGTCGGTAAGTATTCCCATTAGCTAGTTTGAGCCTTAAATGTGAAGATGTAAAGTTGAGGGGCTTAAGTGTAAACTTTGGAAAGTGTGTCCAGCTGATTTGGGGGTGTTTAAACCCTAATTCTTTCTTCATTCAGTTCTTAAAACACATTCTTCCAGCCCTAGAGCCGCCCCTTCCTCTCCTTGATCGATCCTTATGCGATTTCTTGTGTTTTCGGGTAGATCAATGATCAATCAGTGTACATAATCGATCCGGCTATCATCCAACTAGGTATAGCTCGAAATCTTTGATAAATATCATTCATTTTCATCCTTATAATTCGTTCATACCTGGATCTATTGAGTAATGGTTGATTGCAATCGTTTTGTGGTTAGATTTGACGATTTCGGGTCAATCGGTGAATGTTATTGCAATCATTTAGTATCTAGAGATTTACTAAAGGTATGAAATCATTTTTAATGTCATTTTAATGTTCAAATATGACCAATATAGGGTTCACACCTGGTCTTGAGGTTTGAGTTGGATTCGGTTGCGTTTGTGAGTCGATTTAGGTCATTTCGGGTGTCAAATCGATTGTATGATGTGCCTAATGAATCCATAAATCAATTTTCGGTTTCATAATATTAATTGATTCATATTTTGGTATATATGAACTGTAGGTGTCATGGTTAATTTCCATGGATGTTTGATGGTCGAGATCTATTGTAAAACAAAGTGTTTATAAGGTCTGGAAATTCAGTCATATTGCAAAAATCATATCTCCTTTATAATAATGAGTTAGGAGATGAACCTTACATTTCTGGAAAGCTCTTTGAGTCCTATACATTTGTTAAGAACTGAGTTTTCTCTCATTTGGTCGTCTTGTATGCCAAAAGTAGTCTACAAAACTGAAAGTAGTCAAAATATGAAAGTAGTCTACAAGATATGAAAGTAGTCTACAAAAAGAGTCAAGTAGTCTACAGATGTCAAGTAGTCTACAGAAGGGTATAGTAGTCTACAATAGATAAAAGTAGTCAACATAGACTATTATACGACACATATATAGACTATAGGCCGGTTTAGCTTCATTCATGCTCGTTAATTGGTCCTATGTTTATTATAGGTAGTCAGGAATACTTGCTTTGCACGGTAGCTTTAGTTATCGTTTGTGTGCGCTTCCACGAGGTAAGATACACTACTTTGACACGCTGAGGGTTCAAAAAAGATGGTTTCGTATAATAACTTCCCACTTGATATCTTGAGTTGCTTATGGGTATTCGGGGTTATACGGGAGGTGATATGGGCTATGTAGATGACCATAAATGACCTGAAATGCAGTCCCATTGTTATGTAATGTAGTGTTATGTTATGAAATGATATGTAGTATCTTGTGTTGCATTAAAATGTAGATACTTGTTAATGATGTGTGTAATGTGCATGATGGTGTGGCTTGTTCATCTAGTTCACTAGACTTATTAAGTAAGTTGCCATGACACGTGCACGTTTAAGGGCCCAAACGTAATGAAGTATGTGTGTTAATTGTTTAGGTAGTGTGAACACCTAAACTAAATAATGTGTGAAACCGAGCTCGTAAATGATATGCAGGAAGTGTTAAGCTTAACCCGTACTTGCCTTTTCCCGGCGAGTGCGTGAACGTGTGGTTGCTCGGGTGGCTCCTTGCAACATGGTCAAAGATGCAGAAGAGTAATACGGGAGGTCTGACCCACCCCATTTGTCTAGTACATACGGATTACTCCGGGATTGGCTTGCCATTCCTTAACGACGTTTGATGTTCAGCCGTATGGTTGTCATCTAGTCGGGTGTTACTTATGTTACACGTTAAAAGCAGTTAAGATGTAGAAAAGTAGTTAAAATGTAGAAAAGTAGTTAAAATGTAGAAAAGCAGTTATGATGTAGAAAGCAGTTAAAATGTAGAAAGCAGTTAAAATGTAGAAAAGCAGTTAAAATGTAGAAAGCAGTTAAAATGTAGAAAAGCAGTTAAAATGTAGAAAGCAGTTAAAATGTAGAAAAGCAGTTAAAATGTAGAAAGCAGTTAAAATGTAGAAAGCAGTTAAAATGTAGAAAAGCAGTTAAAATGTAGAAAGCAGTTAAAATGTAGAAAAGCAGTTAAGATGTAGAAAAGCAGTTAAAATGTAGAAAAGTAGTTAAAATGTAGAAAAGCAGTTATGATGTTATATGTGTGAAATGCAGAAAGAAGAATAGGCACATTTAGGGTGGTTCATCCTAATATGATATGTTGCTGATGTGATATATTTGATGTGTGTTGTGCCTTAATGACGTATTTATAAATCCATTATGTTTGAAATGGACAAAAGCTTTAAAAATTAAGTGTTATCTTACTTAGCTAATTCGTTAGCTAACACTTGTCTTTTGAAATGTGTTGCCCCCTCAGGTTTAGCCTAGCCGAGGTAGATAACGAATAAAGAGCGTGAGATGGGTAGATTGGTTGACGATGTCCTTAGCTACCCATAGTTGCTGCATATTTTAGACTTTTGTTTATGCTTTGACAAATATGGAGTTTTCATGTTCAGTAGTGGGTTGTTTTGTGTTGGGCAGCTGACGGGTTTCCATTTAAACTTGTTTTGATGATACGAATAATAACACCATTGAATAAGGGAACCAAACAGATTTTAATTGGTTTGGACTTTTGAAGTTTACTTCCGCTTTCTTTAATGCCGTTAGGCGAAAATTTTTGGAAACCCATATTTTTAAACGAAGGGTGTTACAAGTTGGTATCAGAGAAATGATTTAAGTGAACCAATGACTATAGGTATGCCATAGGAATTGGACTTAAACCGATAGATGACAAGTTAGGCATAAGTAGGTATGCTTAGCCTTGAGATGAAATGCCTTAAGATGGGTTTGGGACGAGTGAGAGTGTAGGATTAAGGCTATATGATGATTGTTTATTGATATGTGAATGTGTCTTTTAGCCTTTATTCTTCCGTTTCTCGCTTTTCCCGTCGCTAAGTTATTCTATTGTTACGATAGACGGTCCTCAAGGTGATCTTCTATTCCTCTAACTGAATTTGATGAACTTTTGCCTTATATATTATGTGAGAAGTTGTTGAGATGGACAAAAGTTGGAGGATTAGATGAATGGAATTGGTGAAAAGAAGGTGATACACAATGGTGGTAACGAACACGCATGTGAAAGGATACAACTACAATTATGGTCCGGAACATAATTGCAAGTGTATCACGACGCGAGCGTGTTTGTATGGCCATGCTTGTGTTGACCGGTGCACAAAGTAATGAAGTTGGAGAGATTTCTACGGAGTGAATCTTTATGTGTCGAGAGTAAACACCGTGTTACAACTATAATGATGTTATGCCTCAAGTGTGTTGAAATGTGAGAAGATCGATGGAAAGTGATAGCCGTAATAAATGTTTATGAGGATTATGTTGTACATGAAGTTAAATGACGTTTTGAGATAAGTGAGGAGTGAAATGATTAGTAGTCAATGTTGTTAAGTCTACTAGTTTAAAGGACATGGACTTGAAGTTGACGAGTAGAGTTGATGCTGGATTTTTGAAGGTTATAAGTAGGTGACGCATAGAAGGGTTACCGGGCACATGTATGGAAGGATACAGTTACAATTCTGGTCGCGAACGTAATTGTAAAGGTATCACGACATGTGTGTGTTTGTGATACTGTGTCTGTGCTGATCCGAATGAAGTGAAGATGGGAATGATGGAATCACTGGTTGGTGGCATAATTAATCACGTGAAGAGTAGACGTGTATCTATGGGTTAAAGAATGATGAAGCTGAAGCAAGTAAAGAAGATAACGCTATGGATGATTGAACATTTTAACCATGAAACTCTCCCATTTTATGAACACCATGTTATGATGTGAGGTTACCTTCGAGCTGCGAAGTCTTAAAGTTGTGCTTGGGTGTAAGGAAGACGCTTAGATTTTGTTTGAAATTATCTTTCCTGATCATAGATGGTATGCGGCGCATATTCTGAGTTTTTAAGTTTATGCGGGGCATGTGCAAACGCATGGAAGTTACTGTTCAGAAATGCTCGAGTTAGGAGGCGCATGCACCATCCATGCGGCGCATATTTTGGTCTGTTTTGGATTTACGACTCCTTTAGTTTAGATTTCGTTACGGGATGATAGATGACGATTGGAACGAGTATCTACAGGTGGAGATTCTTCCTTATATTGCATGAAGGTATGGAGAACTAACACGTGAACCTTTCTAGCAGTTCTATCGCGTATTGCCTTCGCCGGTGTGACATGAGGGTGATGTTGATATCCTATATGAGTACAAAATCTTATGTATGACTGCTTCTCAAGATAAAGAGTTTTCCCTTATGAAAAGTTAAGAGGTTGGATGACGGAGTTAACTATGGATACTTAAATCACAAGAAGTAGAAGTTTTCAGGAGCATTCGGTTCCGAATTGATCATGTTTCTCGCCTATGTGATCTACTTATGTAAGGCAAAGATTATACTTCTAAAGTCGAGGCCACCCGTAGTTTCGAGATGTTCTATTAATGTTCTCGGTTTCGTTGCGATTGTGAGGTCGAACCTTCTATTGACGTGTGACGAGTGCTACTTTTATTCAAAGACAACTTTCGTTTTGTTCTCACTTATAGGAAGAAGTCAATGTTTTCAATTGTGGGATGTATTTCTTTCTATAAGATAGATTTACAATTTGTACTACCATATGATGAAGTTGATGATGAAAGTCATGCTTAAGTTAATTATACGCTCAATATGACCCTATTGAGTTTCTTGAAGTACCTGCATGTTAACGAATGGTCCTTACCATGTCGTGAACTTAAGGGATAAAGTTTAAAGTTTCTCTAGACCGTTCAGTCATTACGTTCGGTGATGACATTAATATCTATTCTAAGTATGATGAAGAATATCATGTTGTATAAGGAACGTTACTACGATTTTCTACAAGTAGAGGCCTAATTTTAAATTCGCCCAAAGTGAGTAAAAGTTAAAGTAGAAGCTGACGCGTAGAATTGAAAGGAACAAGCTTCCATTTATTGTTTAATTCCATGACTAAAGGGTTATGGTAAGCACTTGTCTACAACGAGCCAGTCAAAGGTGATGTTTCTAGAGACGAAGATGTTGGTATTATGTGAGTGGATTCTGAAAATTCATAAATAACCAGCGTGGAACTATAAGTCTAAAAGTAAGATTTTGGTATCCGAGAACGAAATGACCAAAAGTTGTACTTGAGGAAGTTTCTCATTTGGATGCCGCCTGAAGTATGATACGACCTATTATGGTACGAGGTGTAGTAAATTTTATATGTTGACGTGTGATTGGGTTAAAAGCTAAGACTAGACACCGAAAGTTTGATGGCAATACAAAGGGTTTAATGGTCCTCTGACGGAAGTGAGTGGTCACGTCACCTTGGAATAAGAGACAAAGTTGCGTGGGAAGTTAAAGGTAATGATATGACATGAGCAATTAGTAGGCAAGTTGTCCAAAAAATGCTTATTTCATGGTGAACTATTGCACCGTTTCCTTGGACATGAAAGAAAAGATGTATGATCAAGAAGTGCTCTTAAATTGTGAAAGTAAATGGTTGAATGTTTTGAATCGAGACGGCCGTTATGTGAAAATTTTTAAAGATGTTTGTCAAAGTATGAGGAAAATGGTGAACTCAAGTGATGCCTATCACTCTTAGATTGATGGGAAAGAGAATGAATGAGTTAGAAACTTGGTAAAACCATATGATTGTGTGATGGTGCCTCGAGATTTATTGTTGTGTTCATATGCAACAATGATTATGCCATAGGTATTGAATGTCATTTCATGATACGACAAGTTATTGAAAGGAAAAGTGCAGAGCCAAAGATCATAAAGACAATAGTTCATAAAGTTGGAATTGTTAAAGAAGTGTTTTGATTAGCTCAAAATTGTCTAAAGGTTTTGTGGTGAACAAAGGAAGCTTATTATGAGCAAAGTGGGTAATATGGTCTAACCATAAGCCTCTATGGAGGGATATGTTATGCATCGAAAGTATGGCAAGTCGACCCTTTTTTCAAATGAATTATGTGAGTTGTGATAGCAAGTTAGTAAGGATACGTGCTTTGAAGGCTTAATCGCCAAATGGATTGTAACAACTCGCAAAAATCCGAGTAAATATAAAATTTGATTAATTCAATATTTTCTGTAACAATTCAAGAGAACAAACTAGATACTTGAGTTCTTTTATATAATATATGTTGATATATATATATTTTCCAAACTATTTAACGTATGTGAAATTATTAGTTTTCACAGAAATACTTTGAAATAACTTATAAATAATAAGAAAGTTAAATATTTATTTTATATTTGTCTTTTGAATGGAAATGAAGGCATGTGACTACATGATGTAGTTTGTCGATTATTGCTTTGATTATTACTACACTCAATATTCCATAACAAAAGAACAACTCATATCTCACATAATGGCATGTGCTCTCTACCTGACTCTCTATATATATATCTGTTTTAAAACACCGAATAGTGCGATCCAAAATAAGGCCCATAAGATGCTGCTGGTTTTTTTTGTTAGTTTAATACAAGGAGACATGATCCGTGATTAAATCTTGTCGTTTGCAATTATCAAATTGTGAAACCACAGTTCACTCATGTGAACCAACAATCAATCATAACCATATTAAATATTATATATATATAGGAACACAACACACACACATACTTACACCGACACTCACACACATACTACTATATATATCATACATATATATAGATATATATCTTTCCCTCCTTCCCTCAACTCTGGGCAAAACATATAAACATACATATACGTATGGAATTAGGAGTGTTGAGCATCATTGAACTCCACCACCTTTAAACACTCCCTAGAGCTGCTGTTGTTACTACTGCTAATACTAAATGCTACTGCTACTACTCGTTTTTAGAACAACCACCACAACTAGCAAGCTGCTCGCTGCTGGTTACCATCTTCCCAAGCAAACCCCACGGCTTCAGCCCCTGCAACATCACCATTTTACAAACCCGTAAATATATATACATCAATATATATACACACGCATGATCATAAGTTCGGTACAATCCATAAGTTCTGTGACACAAACTCGGTGCCATATATTCTGTGAAACTTAGTTGCAGAATCAATAACTCGGCTGTTATTATTATGCTAATACCACTGCTGCTCGTTTTTAACCAAACCACCATTGTTACTATTCATCATCTTCAACCTTCAACCTATTGCTGCTGTTCGTTATTGCTTTTGCCACGAACCACCACCATTAGAACTACTATCACCTTGTTGTTCCTGCCGCTGCTATTCTTAAACTAATACTACTGCTCACTGCTTGCTACTGTTGTTCGTAACACACCACCATCGTTCCTCTCCATGTTCTTGCAACAACCACCACAAGCCGCTGCTGTTGATACCATTATGGCTGCTACTGTTGCGACCGTTTTCTGCCATTACCACGCCATGCTCTACAGTGAAGAAGGTTCATCTAATTCCTTTCCATGTTTACTTGCATGTTTAAAAACCTTAAACGTTTTTGTTTCGTAATCTAGCTCGTCACCACAAAACCGCCACGAACTGCCATCATCAACCACCTAGAATAATCATTAAACATATTTTTTTATCACTTATAACTTTCCCATAACGAATTTGAAACATGAAATACAAACTTGAACTCTAACCGTTAACACCGTTAAAGTTTCTGACACTTTCAGTCCTAAACCGTTAACTTTCTTACAGACTTAGTCCTTCGTCCGTCAGTTTCTGATTAAACTAATGACTCTTTTGAAATAACTACAAAATGGGTTATTTGTAATATTAAACTGTATATATTGCAGAAACTGTTATTTTCCAAGACATCAGAGACTGAAATTGAAAGTCATATAAACACTAAAAATATGATGACCAAAATTGAATGATAAAGATAAAACAACTAAAACATTGGTATAATTATTTATTAAATGAATTATTTTATGTTTTAGATTAACTTGTCATGAGGATTATCTGCTGTTCTGATTTGCCACTATAACTAAGGTGAGTTTCGTAAACCCTCCCTACTCAATTGAGATTCGGGCTGAAAAGTGTACATGTTTGTTTAACTGTTGATTGTTGATTTGATTAATTGTATGATTGAATTGTTGATGTGGACATGTTAGCGCATTATTCATTATATAAGTCGCACCGTTAGCGCATTATTCATTATATAAGTCGCACCGTTAGCGCATTGTTAATTATTAACTATGTAAGCCGCACCGTTGTTGAATGTTATTGATTGTTATGGAACGTTGTTGAACGTTATATGGAATCGTTGTTGTTGAACGTTGAGTTATATTGAATTGTGATAATGTGAAACCTTATAGGTTTTCCTTGGATGTGATTAGTTCTCCTAATCCTCACTTATTGTTAATGGTTGTTATCCGACACAGTTATTCCTTGTTACTTGTCCCTACGAACTCACCAACTTTATGTTGACGCTCTTTAGTACACTTTTCAGGTAATCAAGTTAATCAGAGACAAAATGGATGATTGCATGCTTAATTGCTAGGATTGGACTAGCTTTGGACTTTCTGGATCCATGATCCTTACTTCCCTTTTATGGGTTACTTTTAGGATCAACTACTATCGATTGAATTGCCTTTTATTATTGATTGAACATGTATTTCGATGAATGTTGATGATTGTATACGTTTGTATAAGTTTAAGGATTGTTTCAATCCTATGTTTTCATATAGTTTGACTCTACATAATTCCCATATCGTGCTGTGCTTTTCTAAGTGATACCCCATGATTCCGCCATGTTGGGGTGTTACAAAATGGTATCAGAGCCGTGGTTGTAGAGAATTAGGTGGATTGACCTAGTCTATAGCCATTGCACCCACATTTCATATTAGCATGCATGATAGGAAATTTTGTGTGCAACGTGAACTGTATGATGCATAAAAATGGTTTAAACGGAGTTCGTAGGTTACTTATGATTTGATGACTTGATTGTTATATGACAACTTGATGGACGTATATGATAGTGTCGAGATACACCGTGAATTGTGGAATTATTGTGATAAACGTTGATGTGTGTGGAATCTTGGATGCATTTATTATTTGTCCCCCAGCAAAATGAAATTATGGCATTAATGGAGTATAACCTTCGATAACCCTAGAGACGCCTGATCAACAAATCTATGGTTATCCTATGTCATATAAAGTTAATGATCTCATGGATTGCGCCTCGTGGATAAAGTATAGTAGCTAACCCGGTATGTTTAATGAGTGTTGGTTAGGTGGAGGGTTAGCCGCTGGTACACCCTGTATACATACCCGGTCAACACTTAGAGAACATATCGGAACCGAGTTTTGGACATCCATTCTATATATTAATGGTGTGGAGGGTTAGCCGATGGTACACCCTGTATACAAACACTTTTAATGTGTCGAATGTTAAAGTTAAAATTCGGACTATGCTTTACCCACCTTGTTATGACTTGACCCTTTTATTTATATAGTGTTGAATGTTTTCGTGATTGTATTGTTGATTATAAATTGTACGATTGCTGAAGCCTTAGATTATTTCCATGATAATATCCCTGTAGAGATAACTATATTCATGCAATGATTTATAAGGACTTGATGTGGAAATTGTGTATTACTTGAAGGTCAATTTTGATATTCAAGTGTGAATTGTGTGGACTTGAATTTTATGTTAATAGAAATGGTAGTACAGGCATAGGGTATTTTGGACGAGTTGGTAATGTGATGGGCTGACCATTGGTGCGCTCTATATTATAAGCATTATCAAAGTATATAGGATGACCCATGTCTAAGCCATATTACTTATAATTGTCTACAATTATCAGTCATTGTTGGAATAACAGTATGAGAATAAGATCTAGAATACATGCTTATTAAGATCTTAGATACTTATAATCTATAATTGTAGACCAATGATTTATTATGAACTATAGACTAAGTTCAAACTTATAGTTATGATTGACTGATAGAATGAGCTAAGATTTTTGGAGACTATAATGTTCAATTAAAGTGAGATACTATGAAATATTAGGAGACCTAGTGTGTTAAGAGGCATTTTTACGAACATGAAGTTTGAGTTGGTAATTTAACGGATGTGTTCAAGAAATGACTAGATTAAGAGCAAACACGATGGTTGTAGAAGATTATGAACTTAAATGATTATATGCAGGAATAAAGTCTTGTAGTTTTCACTCTTAAATGATTTGTACTTTAAGGTAAGAATACATGATTTTACTATGAGGTACTATTCGCTTATATAACGTAAGCAATGACGTCAAATGAAAATAATTTTTCAAAATGGCCGACAACAAATAAGATATCTGGATCTTGATGGAACAAGATAAAGTAGGATGGCTTTATCAGACTATTTTGATATAAGCAATAATAAAAGTGTTAACTACAAACAAATTATATATAAATTTCGCAATAAAGAAAAGAGGGAAATAAACATACAAAAATCACTAACTGTTTATGTAATCCTACTCTGTAGTTTAAGTAGCCAAATTCCTGAATCTATGAAGATCACACATTTATCTATTCAATGCATACTTGTTAGTCCCATGTTTAACCCAATGATCCTTCAAGTCAATTGGACAATCGAGATCGTACCCTGCTAACAATAATTTCTCTATGACCTTTGAGAATGTACTACAACCCATTCTTCTCCCCGGCAACCTTACAATACGACTTGGCCCGACATATGTTGGCAACGGATACATGGAAAGAGTAGCTGTACAACAAGTGGAGGTCCATCCCTCTGTAGTCCAACCGCGACAGGCCCTAGGTATCCCTGTGCATGAGCATATCGGTGTTGGCATCTCTGATACGTCCATTTCTTCCCCAAATACTACCAAAGTAGTATTTTGTTTCACAAACTGGTAAGACCTTTTCGACCTTACATTTCTTTGGGCTTTCGAGGACGATACTTTGCGGACTTTTTCTTACGACTATAAAGCTTGCAAATATAAGCCCATGAGTCTTCTACGTGCTTCTCAAACTCGGGTCCATGATTCATTATCGTATTAACCGGTTCCACCCTGTTCGAAGTTGAGACCCCATAATATGTGTCACTAATTGGATTAGGGTATAGTGTGGGCGAGTCTGACATTGGACGTTTGCCTGGTGCCCTGTTACCCTCCTCGGAAGATTCTGGTTGGAATGATGGTTCCGGTTGGAATGTTGATTTCAACTGGAATGTTGCTTCTGGTGTATCGAAAGAGAAGTTTTGATATAAAGGGTTCATTGGGATTGAAGATGAAACTCCATCAACAAGAGTTGGGAACGATGCACTGACATTTTCGGTTGGGGGTTCTAGCTGTGATGTTGGTACTGTATTTTGGAGAAGCCAGTCTTGGCAAAAATCATCGATTGATGTTCCCCATTCACTAGTACCAATCATCTGGTTTTGCCATGCGTCCATGATTATATTGAGTTCTTCTTATCTACAATAAGTTTTGGTCAGACAATTGACATAACAAATACATAAGAAACATTATCAACAATATTATTCTGATTTAAAAACACATTCTGGACAACTTAAGATTTGATTTATAAAATTTATAACAGATTCCAAATATTTCTATAAAATCCCTCTTGATTTCAAGAATTAGGAGTTCTGTCAGAGCTCGATCCCGGAATGTTGCTTCTGGTGTATCGAAAGAGAAGTTTTGATATAAAGGGTTCATTGGGATTGAAGATGAAACTCCATCAACAAGAGTTGGGAACGATGCACTGACATTTTCGGTTGGGGGTTCTAGCTGTGATGTTGGTACTGTATTTTGGAGAAGCCAGTCTTGGCAAAAATCATCGATTGATGTTCCCCATTCACTAGTACCAATCATCTGGTTTTGCCATGCGTCCATGATTATATTGAGTTCTTCTTATCTACAATAAGTTTTGGTCAGACAATTGACATAACAAATACATAAGAAACATTATCAACAATATTATTCTGATTTAAAAACACATTCTGGACAACTTAAGATTTGATTTATAAAATTTATAACAGATTCCAAATATTTCTATAAAATCCCTCTTGATTTCAAGAATTAGGAGTTCTGTCAGAGCTCGATCCCGGAATGTTGCTTCCTCCGACAACATCTCTTTTTCTTCTCTTAAGAGGTGGAATATTGGAATTTTCTTCTTCTTCTTCAGATGACATGGCAAAAATGGACTTCTCCCTTTGAGAGAGATTATCTTCGTCTTGCTGAGCTAGGGCTCTTGCAAACTTTTCATCTTCTTTTATTTGACGATTCACAAGGATAGATTCCTCCTCTGTTAAAAATTGAGATAAAATTTTTGCTAGTTTTTCATCTTCAGAAGTTTGTTTCTCAAAAAGGTGGACATCTTCGTCTACCATCGCCTTGTAATCTTCAAAGGAAATACCTAACATCACGGCCTCCTGCTTAATCCTTTTGACCCTATTTGTTTCAAGATCTTCAAGATCCTCTTGAGTCATTGGCCTTTTGCCTTTTGGATCGCTCGAAGAGGCACCGAAATTTTTCATTATCTTATGATAAATCGGCGGAACAATATTGTTAAATTAAGCGAACATGAATTAAAAGATAAAAGTTTTATATAAACATATAAATAGATAGTATATTATCCAAGATGAGAAAGAAAGAGCACAAAAATGTGGTGAACGGAATAGCTAAAAACAAATTAGCAGATGAAGAACTAAGTAAATAAAAGAGATAGAGAAAGAAGATTTAGTGTGCATTCTTCTTTAAGAAAACGCGTTTCTATATAGAGGATGAAAAGGGAAATGTAACCTGAAAGAACGGACAGGTGTCCATAAACTACAAAAATTTTAATCATTGCTACGGTAAATAATAATTACCGAAATATATATATATTTTTTTTCTAAAAGATAAAATTTCTAAACTTTATCATCCCTTTAACCAAGGTTGAAAAGAGCTGAACAGTTTACTCAAAAGCGTATACTATGTCGAGAAAATCCTCAACTTAGTTAATAGCTTAATGAATAGACCGTATTTTTCTTCACTGCTTCTTTTTCGAGAACCATATCAATTGCTAATACATCTTTTTGAACCCTAGATGAATTTTTGATCCAGACTATTGTTTCAGGAGTGATCTAGGTAATATTTGTTTCTTTGACCCATGGATCGCCTTTAATGATTGAATTTAAATGTTATCAACAAAAATATGTCGACTTTTCCAACTGGATAACAGTAGTGTCTTGGTAAAAGAACTTCAAATTTGAAAATAAGAATTATTTGAAAGGCTAAAATTTATGATGGGCGATCAACGATTAAAATAGACAAATGAACTTGGTATAAAAATCTATCAAGACAAATATGGGAAATTCTTTTAACTGGGGAATTTCCCTAATCGACAACAATCCCAAAAGAGATCCAAGAAATTTGTATTTCATTATTCATACAATACGGGTGAAACTCGTTACATTATTTTAATGGAAATACAACAATTAGGGATACAACATATTTAAAAACCATACAAAGAAACCCATGTGGCTACAAACAGTAAGGGAACAACGCCAAAGACGAACGCTACTAACCACGGATAAGCCTCATCCAATGGTAGTTGAGCCACAGTAATTAACCACGCTATGATAATAATGTAAATTACGATTAGGAAAGGACTCAACATTTTTATATTAGGTTTCGGGTTTTGGTTAGATTCTGAAGAAAGGAAAATGTTAAGTTGATATGGCATGGAGAAAAGTATGCTAAGGTATTATTATATAGTCTAAAAAGGAGCCGTTTCTAACGGTCAAATATAGAAGATAAAGTGAATTTGAATTTTTGTATAGTGTTTTAGTCAGACTTACCTGTGTACGGACAGATCATCTATACCATAGATGTTTAAGTAGTCTATACTATATGTGTACAAACTATTGATTTCTTCATGAGTACAAGTTGCAAGATGTTATACATGCTAATTATAAATACTAATCGTGTTGAGGATTGTGTGCAAGTTCATCCTACTCTGTTGAGAGTAGAAGGATTCTGTTTAGAATCATATGAGTTCATCCTACTCTGTTGAGAGTAGAAGGCATCAATTAGGGATGTGCCTTGTATCTTTCTGTTAATTATGTGTGATTGTCTAATGTAGAATAGATACTTAGATACCATGTCCTCTAATATCGATTTATTGTCATTGAGATAAAACGTAAATCAAGTTAAGTATAATTTCATTCGATACAATCTAGATTTCGAGGGCGAAATCCTTTTAACTGGGGAATAATGTAACAACTCGCAAAAATCCGAGTAAATATAAAATTTGATTAATTCAATATTTTCTGTAACAATTCAAGAGAACAAACTAGATACTTGAGTTCTTTTATATAATATATGTTGATATATATATATTTTTCCAAACTATTTAACGTATGTGAAATTATTAGTTTTCACAGAAATACTTTGAAATAACTTATAAATAATAAGAAAGTTAAATATTTATTTTATATTTGTCTTTTGAATGGAAATGAAGGCATGTGACTACATGATGTAGTTTGTCGATTATTGCTTTGATTATTACTACACTCAATATTCCATAACAAAAGAACAACTCATATCTCACATAATGGCATGTGCTCTCTACCTGACTCTCTATATATATATCTGTTTTAAAACACCGAATAGTGCGATCCAAAATAAGGCCCATAAGATGCTGCTGGTTTTTTTTGTTAGTTTAATACAAGGAGACATGATCCGTGATTAAATCTTGTCGTTAGCAACAATCAATCATAACCATATTAAATATTATATATATATAGGAACACAACACACACACATACTTACACCGACACTCACACACATACTACTATATATATCATACATATATATAGATATATATCTTTCCCTCCTTCCCTCAACTCTGGGCAAAACATATAAACATACATATACGTATGGAATTAGGAGTGTTGAGCATCATTGAACTCCACCACCTTTAAACACTCCCTAGAGCTGCTGTTGTTACTACTGCTAATACTAAATGCTACTGCTACTACTCGTTTTTAGAACAACCACCACAACTAGCAAGCTGCTCGCTGCTGGTTACCATCTTCCCAAGCAAACCCCACGGCTTCAGCCCCTGCAACATCACCATTTTACAAACCCGTAAATATATATACATCAATATATATACACACGCATGATCATAAGTTCGGTACAATCCATAAGTTCTGTGACACAAACTCGGTGCCATATATTCTGTGAAACTTAGTTGCAGAATCAATAACTCGACTGTTATTATTATGCTACTACCACTGCTGCTCGTTTTTAACCAAACCACCATTGTTACTATTCATCATCTTCAACCTTCAACCTATTGCTGCTGTTCGTTATTGCTTTTGCCACGAACCACCACCATTCGAACTACTATCACCTTGTTGTTCCTGCCGCTGCTGTTCTTAAACTAATACTACTGCTCACTGCTTGCTACTGTTGTTCGTAACACACCACCACCGTCCCTCTCCATGTTCTTGCAACAACCACCACAAGCCGCTGCTGTTGATACCATTATGGCTGCTACTGTTGCGACCGTTTTCTGCCATTACCACGCCATGCTCTACAGTGAAGAAGGTTCATCTAATTCCTTTCCATGTTTACTTGCATGTTTAAAAACCTTAAACGTTTTTGTTTCGTAATCTAGCTCGTCACCACAAAACCGCCACGAACTGCCATCATCAACCACCTAGAATAATCATTAAACATATTTTTTTATCACTTATAAGTTTCCCATAACGAATTTGAAACATGAAATACAAACTTGAACTCTAACCGTTAACACCGTTAAAGTTTCTGACACTTTCAGTCCTAAACCGTTAGATTTTCTGACAGTTTCAGTCCTAAACCGTTAACTTTCTTACAGACTTAGTCCTTCGTCCGTCAGTTTCTGATTAAACTAATGACTCTTTTGAAATAACTACAAAATGGGTTATTTGTAATATTAAACTGTATATATTGCAGAAACTGTTATTTTCCAAGACATCAGAGACTGAAACTGAAAGTCATATAAACACTAAAAATATGATGACCAAAATTGAATGATAAAGATAAAACAACTAAAACATTGGTATAATTATTTATTAAATGAATTATTTTATGTTTTAGATTAACTTGTCATGAGGATTATCTGCTGTTCTGATTTGCCACTATAACTAAGGTGAGTTTCGTAAACCCTCCCTACTCAATTGAGATTCGGGCTGAAAAGTGTACATGTTTGTTTAACTGTTGATTGTTGATTTGATTAATTGTATGATTGAATTGTTGATGTGGACATGTTAGCGCATTATTCATTATATAAGTCGCACCGTTAGCGCATTATTCATTATATAAGTCGCACCGTTAGCGCATTATTCATTATATAAGTCGCACCGTTAGCGCATTGTTAATTATTAACTATGTAAGCCGCACCGTTGTTGAATGTTATTGATTGTTATGGAACGTTGTTGAACGTTATATGGAATCGTTGTTGTTGAACGTTGACTTATATTGAATTGTGATAATGTGAAACCTTATAGGTTTTCCTTGGATGTGATTAGTTCTCCTAATCCTCACTTATTGTTAATGGTTGTTATCCGACACGGTTATTCCTTGTTACTTGTCCCTACGAACTCACCAACTTTATGTTGACGCTCTTTAGTACACTTTTCAGGTAATCAAGTTAATCAGAGACAAAATGGATGATTGCATGCTTAATTGCTAGGATTGGACTAGCTTTGGACTTTCTGGATCCATGATCCTTACTTCCCTTTTATGGGTTACTTTTAGGATCAACTACTATCGATTGAATTGCCTTTTATTATTGATTGAACATGTAATTCGATGAATGTTGATGACATGTTAGCGCATTATTCATTATATAAGTCGCACCGTTAGCGCATTATTCATTATATAAGTCGCACCGTTAGCGCATTATTCATTATATAAGTCGCACCGTTAGCGCATTATTCATTATATAAGTCGCACCGTTAGCGCATTATTCATTATATAAGTCGCACCGTTAGCGCATTATTCATTATATAAGTCGCACCGTTAGCGCATTATTCATTATATAAGTCGCACCGTTAGCGCATTATTCATTATATAAGTCGCACCGTTAGCGCATTATTCATTATATAAGTCGCACCGTTAGCGCATTATTCATTATATAAGTCGCACCGTTAGCGCATTATTCATTATATAAGTCGCACCGTTAGCGCATTATTCATTATATAAGTCGCACCGTTAGCGCATTATTCATTATATAAGTCGCACCGTTAGCGCATTATTCATTATATAAGTCGCACCGTTAGCGCATTATTCATTATATAAGTCGCACCGTTAGCGCATTATTCATTATATAAGTCGCACCGTTAGCGCATTATTCATTATATAAGTCGCACCGTTAGCGCATTATTCATTATATAAGTCGCACCGTTAGCGCATTATTCATTATATAAGTCGCACCGTTAGCGCATTATTCATTATATAAGTCGCACCGTTAGCGCATTATTCATTATATAAGTCGCACCGTTAGCGCATTATTCATTATATAAGTCGCACCGTTAGCGCATTATTCATTATATAAGTCGCACCGTTAGCGCATTATTCATTATATAAGTCGCACCGTTAGCGCATTATTCATTATATAAGTCGCACCGTTAGCGCATTATTCATTATATAAGTCGCACCGTTAGCGCATTATTCATTATATAAGTCGCACCGTTAGCGCATTATTCATTATATAAGTCGCACCGTTAGCGCATTATTCATTATATAAGTCGCACCGTTAGCGCATTATTCATTATATAAGTCGCACCGTTAGCGCATTATTCATTATATAAGTCGCACCGTTAGCGCATTATTCATTATATAAGTCGCACCGTTAGCGCATTATTCATTATATAAGTCGCACCGTTAGCGCATTATTCATTATATAAGTCGCACCGTTAGCGCATTATTCATTATATAAGTCGCACCGTTAGCGCATTATTCATTATATAAGTCGCACCGTTAGCGCATTATTCATTATATAAGTCGCACCGTTAGCGCATTATTCATTATATAAGTCGCACCGTTAGCGCATTATTCATTATATAAGTCGCACCGTTAGCGCATTATTCATTATATAAGTCGCACCGTTAGCGCATTATTCATTATATAAGTCGCACCGTTAGCGCATTATTCATTATATAAGTCGCACCGTTAGCGCATTATTCATTATATAAGTCGCACCGTTAGCGCATTATTCATTATATAAGTCGCACCGTTAGCGCATTATTCATTATATAAGTCGCACCGTTAGCGCATTATTCATTATATAAGTCGCACCGTTAGCGCATTATTCATTATATAAGTCGCACCGTTAGCGCATTATTCATTATATAAGTCGCACCGTTAGCGCATTATTCATTATATAAGTCGCACCGTTAGCGCATTATTCATTATATAAGTCGCACCGTTAGCGCATTATTCATTATATAAGTCGCACCGTTAGCGCATTATTCATTATATAAGTCGCACCGTTAGCGCATTATTCATTATATAAGTCGCACCGTTAGCGCATTATTCATTATATAAGTCGCACCGTTAGCGCATTATTCATTATATAAGTCGCACCGTTAGCGCATTATTCATTATATAAGTCGCACCGTTAGCGCATTATTCATTATATAAGTCGCACCGTTAGCGCATTATTCATTATATAAGTCGCACCGTTAGCGCATTATTCATTATATAAGTCGCACCGTTAGCGCATTATTCATTATATAAGTCGCACCGTTAGCGCATTATTCATTATATAAGTCGCACCGTTAGCGCATTATTCATTATATAAGTCGCACCGTTAGCGCATTATTCATTATATAAGTCGCACCGTTAGCGCATTATTCATTATATAAGTCGCACCGTTAGCGCATTATTCATTATATAAGTCGCACCGTTAGCGCATTATTCATTATATAAGTCGCACCGTTAGCGCATTATTCATTATATAAGTCGCACCGTTAGCGCATTATTCATTATATAAGTCGCACCGTTAGCGCATTATTCATTATATAAGTCGCACCGTTAGCGCATTATTCATTATATAAGTCGCACCGTTAGCGCATTATTCATTATATAAGTCGCACCGTTAGCGCATTATTCATTATATAAGTCGCACCGTTAGCGCATTATTCATTATATAAGTCGCACCGTTAGCGCATTATTCATTATATAAGTCGCACCGTTAGCGCATTATTCATTATATAAGTCGCACCGTTAGCGCATTATTCATTATATAAGTCGCACCGTTAGCGCATTATTCATTATATAAGTCGCACCGTTAGCGCATTATTCATTATATAAGTCGCACCGTTAGCGCATTGTTAATATTGAGATAATTTAAATGAATGTACCTAATGTTAAAATAATATGTGAAATGTGGGAAATCGTGCTAGATGTAATGCTAATGCGTAAGATGTGGGAAATCGTGCTAGATGTAATGCTAGTGCGTAAGACGTGGGAAATCGTGCTTGTTGTAAAGCTAGTGCTTAATATGTAAAGTGATTAAAGATATAAGAATATGTGAGAAAGATGTACATGTAATTTAAGATGTGAGACTACGATGTGATGTGAGATCTAAATAAGATATGTAGATATGTGTGATATAATCGTTGATAGGCACAATTAGGAGCAAATATTCTACATGTGCTAGTATGAATATGTGTCACAAGTTTATGTGTGATATGACAAGATATGCTATGAAGTTACGTTTAAGTGGTAAGTCTATGTTGATGTGATATAAGACATGGATTAAGATGTGAGTATACAATGATATGATGTATATGTTAATATGAAACCAATGTGAATCCGTGGAGAGATATGAGTATTGATGTTAAGGAGTGTTTGTAGTTGGCCTGGTTGAGATCCTTGGCCAAAAGTAAAAGAAGCTTCATAGGAAGTTGATTGAGCTTGTGCAAGTGGGATAGAATCATATTTATGGTGAAAGTAGATTCGGAAATTATCCTTACCTATTTGATGCTGAAGTGATTCCGAGGACAGAATCCTCTTAATGGGGAGGTAATTGTAACATCCCAAACTTTTATCTAACGGTTGACTTGAGTCGTTAAGTCAACACTTTGCTTCCGTTAAGTCTCCAGATGATTTAATGCTCACGAGTGATTAATGTGCTATGTGTGTAAGGTTTTAATGCCTTAATGATATATGTGTTAACATGTTTAAGATGTTCAAGATGTGTTTAATGTGTCGGTAAGTATTCCCATTAGCTAGTTTGAGCCTTAAATGTGAAGATGTAAAGTTGAGGGGCTTAAGTGTAAACTTTGGAAAGTGTGTCCAGCTGATTTGGGGGTGTTTAAACCCTAATTCTTTCTTCATTCAGTTCTTAAAACACATTCTTCCAGCCCTAGAGCCGCCCCTTCCTCTCCTTGATCGATCCTTATGCGATTTCTTGTGTTTTCGGGTAGATCAATGATCAATCAGTGTACATAATCGATCCGGCTATCATCCAACTAGGTATAGCTCGAAATCTTTGATAAATATCATTCATTTTCATCCTTATAATTCGTTCATACCTGGATCTATTGAGTAATGGTTGATTGCAATCGTTTTGTGGTTAGATTTGACGATTTCGGGTCAATCGGTGAATGTTATTGCAATCATTTAGTATCTAGAGATTTACTACAGGTATAAAATCATTGTTAATGTCATTTTAATGTTCAAATATGACCAATATAGGGTTCACACATGGTCTTCAGGTTTGAGTTGGATTCGGTTGCGTTTGTGAGTCGATTTAGGTCATTTCGGGTGTCAAATCGATTGTATGATGTGCCTAATGAATCCATAAATCAATTTTCGGTTTCATAATATTAATTGATTCATATTTTGGTATATATGAACTGTAGGTGTCATGGTTAATTTCCATGGATGTTTGATGGTCGAGATCTATTGTAAAACAAAGTGTTTATAAGGTCTGGAAATTCAGTCATATTGCAAAAATCGTATCTCCTTTATAATAATGAGTTAGGAGATGAACCTTACATTTCTGGAAAGCTCTTTGAGTCCTATACATTTGTTAAGAACTGAGTTTTCTCTCATTTGGTCGTCTTGTATGCCAAAAGTAGTCTACAAAACTGAAAGTAGTCAAAATATGAAAGTAGTCTACAAGATATGAAAGTAGTCTACAAAAAGAAAGTAGTCAGTTAAAAATATGGCTAATTACTTGGAAAGTCCCATAACTTGTCACTGAAATCTTTTCTGGGGCTCCAACAAAAAAAAGTTCTATTTGAGGGTATGAAAACGGCTAAAACTATTTTTGTTGGGTCTCGTGTAAGCAGCCGGTCAAAAAAAATTTTGAATGTAATTTCTCTTTTATTTTATTTCATTTATGGATTACATGGAAATTACAAGTCATATCTCTATACAAAACACCAAATATAATATATATATTTTTGGCCACCCACCGGAAAATCAAAAACAACATACAATTTTTCCGACCACCCCAATACCACCACCACAAAGATCCACCCACGAAACTCATGAAACAATTTGAATAGTCCTGATTGTATCTTTGTCCCCATCTGACCATTCTCATGTTTAACTTTTATTAACCAACCCAAGTTAAAGATGTGAAATTTTTACTTAACACCACCGTGAAGTCTCCATAGCCGCCACCATAAACACCGCTACTATTCCGACAACGAACCTTAATACCCAAATCTGAAACTTTTAAGTTAATCAATCTTATTTGTTTTTCACCCAAAACAGTTTTTTCACGAGAAACCTAATCAGTTGTGACTTGTGAGGAAGCCAAAATTAGATCTGGAATCAAAGGGTAGCGAAGCTACCGGTGGTCGCTGTCGGAGAGGCGGAACAAGGGACAATTGGGATGGCAGGGAAATCGAAGGTGTGTAGTGGTATTTATTGATAGTTGTGTGTGTTTGTGAAATTGGTAGATGGGTTTTGCCGATCCAGTGAAACCATTGTTCAGATTTTAGTAACTTCGTATCCAATGAAGTTTCCGACGTCGGTAGCGGTGGTTTTGAAATGGAAGTGGCTAGATGCTGATATGATACAAGGGAATATAAAGAAGTGGCTAAATTGAACTTTTTTTTGTTGGAGCCCCAGAAAAGGTTTCAGTGACAAGTTGAGTGACTTTTCAAGTAATTAGCCCTTAAAAATAAGGATAAAACCGGCTAGCTACTGTACACGTCAGCAAAAAAGTGGTCACGGTCCTACTATAGTAGTTTTAACCGGTTTTCTTCCCCCGAATAGAACTTTTTTTTGTTCGAGCCCCAGAAAAGGTTTCAGTGACAAGTTGAGTGACTTTTCAAGTAATTAGCCCTTTACAAAAAGAGTCAAGTAGTCTACAAATGAGTCAAGTAGTCTACAGAAGGGTATAGTAGTCTACAATAGATAAAAGTAGTCAACAGAGACTATTATACGACACGTATATAGACTATAGGCCGGTTTAGCTTCATTCATGCTCGTTAATTGGTCCTATGTTTATTATAGGTAGTCGGGAATACTTGCTTTGCACGGTAGCTTTAGTTATCGTTTGTGTGCGCTTCCACGAGGTAAAATACACTACTTTGACATGCTGAGGGTTCAATAAAAGACGGTTTCGTATAATAACTTCCCACTTGATATCTTGAGTTGCTTATGGGTATTCGAGGCTATACGGAAGGTGATATGGGCTATGTAGATGACCATAAATGACCTGAAATGCAGTCCCATTGTTATGTAATGTAGTGCTATGTTATGAAATGATATGTAGTATCTTGTGTTGCATTGAAATGTATATACTTGTTGATGATGTGTGTAATGTGAACGTGTGGTTGCTCGGGTGGCTCCTTGCAACATGGTCAAAGATGCAGAAGAGTAATACGGGAGGTCTGACCCACCCCATTTGTCTAGTACATACGGATTACTCCGAGATTGACTTGCCATTCCTTAACGACGTTTGATGTTCAGCCGTATGGTTGTCATCTAGTCAGGTGTGACTTATGTTACACGTTAAAGCAGTTAAGATGTAGAAAAGCAGTTAAAATGTAGAAAAGCAGTTATGATGTTATATTTGTGAAATGCAGAAAGAAGAATAGGCACATTTAGGGTGGTTCATCCTAATATGATATGTTGCTGATGTGATATGTTTGATGTGTGTTGTGCCTTAATGACGTATTTATAAATCCATAATGTTTGAAATGGACAAAAGCTTTAAAAATTAAGTGTTATCTTACTTAGTTAATTCGTTAGCTAACATTTGTCTTTTGAAATGTGTTGCCCCCTCAGGTTTAGCCTAGCCGAGGTAGATAACGAATAAAGAGCGTGAGATGGGTAGATTGGTTGACGATGTCCTTAGCTACCCATAGTTGCTGCATATTTTAGACTTTTGTTTATGCTTTGACAAATATGGAGTTTTCATGTTTAGTAGTCGGTTGTTTTGTGTTGGGCAGCCGACGGGTTTCCATTTAAACTTGTTTTGAAGATACGAATAGTAACACCATTGAATAAGGGAACCAAACAGATTTTAATTGGTTTGGACTTTTTTTCGGTAAAGGCTGTCACCCCTGGTTAAACTTGTATTACTCTCAAAATAAGCGCAGGCAACATGGCTGAATGTTAGTTGACTACAACATTTACAAGGTAAATGCCCTCACGGGCCCCCCCATAATGGGGACCCGTGATGCAGGAAATGAATCAAGTGAGTGACTGGACAGGCCCAGAACACCCAATAACAATCCAACTAGCAAGCTAACAATACAAATGAAAGACAAACACTAGTAGTCTACTGTTTATCAACCAATCTTCATGAACTGAGAGGTTTCATCTTCAATAGATACAACTTCATCGCTATCGTCATCCTCATAATCATCATCGGCAGGACCAAAAGGCGCAACCGAGGGGCCAACATCAGAGGTAATCTGATTAAGTGCATCATACTGGTTCCGGATCTGAACAGCAGGTGCAAGAGGGGTAAGAATAGAACCGTGATCTGTAGTAGCCTGTGTACCTGAATGAGAGTCTGGAACTGCAGGAGAAACTGTAGGTCTCTGAGGGGATGGAGCTGAAGCAGCAGGAAATCTAACTGGTGCTGATGAATGTGTAGTTGCTTTAGTAGGAGGAACTGTTGCTGGAGCCTTACCCTTTAAATCATGTGTCCGCTTAGGAACATACATGACCTTAGGTTTAGGAATAGGAAATGGAGGGGCCTTTTTGGGCCTCCTCTTACGTCGTTTGGGCTTTTGAAACCCATCCTGATCCTGGACCTCTGATGGATCACCATGTTTAGCCCCTGATGGACCAACCTGTGAAGCTGGAGCTGCAGATGCCATACGAGCATCCATCTCTGTCTGTGTCCTCGGTCTCACACTACACTCAGCAAATTTGTGACCATATAACTTGCAATGTGAGCACCTAGGAGGTAACCAATGATACTCAAGCCTGAACCGTCTAACAAAATCTAAAATCTCAGCCTCAGCAAACAAAGGGAAATCTTTCTCAGAAGAGAACTCAACCAAAACTCTAGCAAATACCGCTCTACCTTTCTTATTTTCACACATCTCAGCAGTGTATCTATCAACAGCAATAGGAACACCAATAGAACTAATCAAATGGCTGAGAATCTCATAATCCCACATAATAGCTGGTAAATCATAAATATTAACCCAAAGAGCAACCTTGTTGAGAACCGGTTTGTCAAACCAGATTTCAGGCTGCCATTTCCTAAGCATAATGGGAACATCATTAAACAACCATGGACCATTCTCAAACACATGCAACTGACCCTGATCAGACTTAAACTTAAATAAAAAGAATCCCTGGTCATTCAAAATCACATCCTCCAAACTAAACTTTTTCCACAAACGGTTAGCATGAAATTGCACGAAAGGGAAAGCAGGACGTTTGCCAATGAAGTGACCAACTAAAGTGTTAGTCCAAGATTCACTTTGTTTGAGTAAAAGATCTCTTGGAATAACAGCTCTAGAAATACCTGAATCAGTGACAACAGGAGGTATGAATCTCAAGGTACCTTTCTTACGAATATTTGCAGTATCTTGGAATATAGAAGCATAAGAGCAAGGCTGCTGAGTCTTGGGACTATCAGGATGTCCACCAAGATCGTTCGGTGTAACATCATGCTTAGGTACATCATCTGGAGCAAAATGAATGTCATGAGCATGATCAGTAGCTGGCTTAAAGTAAGTAGAACCAGGAGGAAACTTTGGAGGATCCGGCATAGGAGGCACATGAGAAACACCAACATTTGCATGCAACCCATGCCAAGTTGGTTCAGCAGTCGACTTCGAACCATCACCATGCAAATCATTCAAGTCTCTACCTTCATCAACTTGCGAAGCAACATATTTATCCCAAGAATCAGCCACTTTTTCAATGGTGACCGTGTCACATGAATTGTCACAAAGTTTTTCGGTTTCAAGCTCAACACCAAAGTGTTTGTCGAAGTCATGTACAAGTGGGACCCGTGGCTGTGAATCTGACCCCGCATCAATTGGATGTTCTCCATTTGAATGTTTCTTTTCATTTTGCACATCAAGTGAATTAGTAACATGATGCTTCACCTTAGACCCTTGAGACATGTTTTTTGTTTTTTGATAGAGACTCTATCAATTCATTTACAGCTCGAATAGCAGAAGCATAAGAACAGGCAGATTGTGCATCAGTGGTAGACTCGACAGCTCGTAGCTTCCCCATAGGATCCAAACCACATGACGTTGTTTTCTCGAACATGGGATTTGTGTTCCAATTATTTTGCTCGACACATGTATCCCTCTCATCATGCAAGGTGACATTTGTATCCATCAAGTCATCAAAATTAGGGTTTATATTAGTCATCAAAACCCTAGAATCAAGTCGTTGAGCATCAAAATTAGTACCAGAAGAAGCCCCACCCACCATTGATCCCCTATGATCCTTTATCTGATCGGATTTCTGCCCAGAACCGGCTGGAACAGTAGCGGCGATGGCTGAACCCAAATTAGGGTTTTCTATCATGGTTTCGGTAATAGCAGCCCCTAGATCGATCGAGTGAACCTTCTTTTCCAGAGTTGAGATGTCTCCATCAACAATAAAAGTCTCCCCAACCTTCAATTGATCAAAAGCAGCCGATTTAGATGTTAGCAGTGAGGTGATTTGCGGTGGCGGTTGAACAGAATGAGGGGGCGACATGGTGGCTGGATCCAAGTGGCTGGAAATCGAATAACCAGATTGCGCACTGGACAACTGAACAGAATCAACCCCACCCCCAACCACCCCTTTCCCAACCATTTTTTGATCGGAATTAGGGTGATGTGGGACCGGATTTAATGGCGGCCGAATGGTGGTGGTTGATTTTTGATGGTGAATCGAAGAAGATGAATCCCCATCAATAGAAACCGATTTTGATGATGATCTAAGATTGTATAACGATTGATATGGTTGATCATGCTTTTTTAATTCATTCAAGATTTCTTCATCACCTTTCTTCTCTTTTTTTCCTTTCTTTTTTCGTGATTTGGACATTGTATGTTACATGGATTTGTAGAGAATTGAAAAAGGAACAATTTGGTGTGAAATTAAAAAATCAAATTCCGGCCAAAAATGGTCGGATTTTCCAAGAATGGCCGGCGGCCTTAACTATGTGAAAATCTCCCCTTTTTTCTCTCTAGGTTTTTTTTTCCACATTAAATTAAATTGATTACAAATATAATGATTTAAGTAATATTACTTGAAAACAATTGGTTTGGACTTTTGAAGTTTACTTCCGCTTTCTTTAACGCCGTTAGGCAAAAAATTTTGGAAACCCATATTTTTAAACGAAGGGTGTTACATCAGATCTAAAATCTGACAAATGGCTTGAAGCTGCGAATGTGGAAATGAAATCCATGAAAGACAATCAAATCTGGAGCTTGGTTGATCTTCCACCTAATGGTAGAACCGTTGGGTGTAAACGGATCTTCAAGAAGAAGACCGACATGGATGGAAATGTACACACCTATAAATCTCGTCTCGTGGCGAAAGGCTATACTCAGCTCTACGAAGTTGACTATGACGAGACCTTCTCTCCCGTAGCGGACATTAGAGCTATTAGGATTATCTTAGCCATAACAGTGTACTATGACTATGAGATATGGCAAATGGATGTCAAAACCGCTTTCTTGAATGGTTATCTAGACGAGGAAGTTTATATGGTACAACCAGAAGGTTTTGTTGATCCAAAATATCCTAACAAAGTATGCAAGCTTCAAAGGTCCATTTATGGACTAAAGCAAGCATCAAGAAGTTGGAATAAAAGGTTTGATGAGGAAATCAAAAAGTTTGGTTTTGCTCAAAATCATGATGAGCCATGTGTATATCGCAAAGCTAGTGGGAGTAATGTTACTTTCCTTGTCTTATATGTAGATGACATAT
This sequence comes from Erigeron breviscapus, assembly GCA_034093135.1. Classification (NCBI taxonomy): domain Eukaryota; kingdom Viridiplantae; phylum Streptophyta; class Magnoliopsida; order Asterales; family Asteraceae; genus Erigeron; species Erigeron breviscapus. The sequence continues at coordinate 11,931,926 of CM067168.1, read as the reverse complement.
TGATAATAGGAAATCACATTTCAATGTTGCTAGATGTAAAATCCCATCTTGGAAAGTGTTTTGCTATGAAAGACTTGGGTGAAACAGCATTCATTCTTGGAATCAAGATCTACAGAGATAGAACTAAACGGTTGATTGGACTAAGTCAAAGTGCTTATATTGCTAAGATCTTGAAGCGATTCAAGATGGAGAATTCCAAGCGTGGATTCGTACCCATGTAGGAAGGACTTGGCTTATCTAGAAAACAATGTGCCTCTACACTTGAGGAGGTGGTGCGTATGCAGAGGGTTCCTTATGCTTTGGTTGTGGGATCTATTATATATGCGGTAAGATGCACTAGATCTGACATAGCATTCGCGCAAAATATCGTTAGCCGATATCAACAGAATCCAGGTGAAGGTCACTGGACTGCTGTAAAGAACATTTTTAAGTATCTGCGAGCTACTAAAGAATTATTTCTGGTGTATGGATTGCCATGTCTGCAACAGAGTCTGAGTACATTGCCGCCTCAAGAAGCCGCCATGGAAGCAGTCTGGATTAGGAAGTTTATTTCTGGGCTTAACGTGATGCCCTCAAATAACACACCTTTAGATATGTATTGTGACAATTCTAGTGCAATTGTCATAGCCAACGATCCCGGAGTTCAGAAAGGTGCCAGACATTATCCAAGACGATATCATTATGTTCGTGAGCAAATCGAACTAGGTGAAATCAATTTACTCAAAGTTCACACAGATTATAACTTAGCTGATCCTTTTACAAAGGCATTGTCAAAAGGAAAGCTCGATTAGCATGCCGAGGGCATAGGACTTAAATTAGCTAGTTATATCATGTAAATCTGTGATTGGTATTTGGATAAAGGATGTTAAACAATTATTATTTAATAAATGAATTAAAGTACTTGGTATGTTTGTTTTCATTTTAATATATAATTGTATCCTATATTTGCATGTTTAAATCCATGAATATTTTATATTCTAAATGTCCATTGTCGATTAACTATATGGAATATAGTTAAACTAAGACAAATCTGAGTGATTGGTAATATTATTAAGGATGGTCCCACCAAACTCACATGATATTCATAAGATGCATATTGGACTACCCCACTTAACGAATCATCACTTTATGGATCGGCGTCATTAAGTGAAATTCGTGAAATGGTTGTTTTACTTATCCTTAGACTTGAGATACAAGGAGGTTATGCATGTATGGATTGCATTTTTTTGATATAGTTCTAACTATCCTGAATAAGGTAGTAACAAAGGTCTATTTTCAGAAATGTAGTGAAATAACATGACTGACACGTGTAGTCAAAATAGGATTTGTTCCTTCAACTAGTTATTGAAGAATGATACCATTGGGCCCCTCATTAATTAATTAAGATGTTTGTATGCGCATACCCAAATGAATTCCAGATGAGTCTCGATTAATTTGGTAATCTTAATTAGTTGTAGAAATGAGAAACAGAATCGTTAAATTATGGAATGACTTTGATCCATATCCATATTTAACAAAGGTATCTAAAACAAAGGGATAGTAAACACCGAAACTATTTCAAAGATACTTTAAGAAACTATACTTAAATATTTCCGGGAGCATTGGCGTGTTGCTAGACGCTAACCAATGTTATTGCCTTTATTATAACATGCTCAAGTGGGAGCTGTTGGAATATGATCACGTTAAATAAACGCATGTCCGAAAATGTTTAAGCCTACGAGGTCACACGCGATGACACTTAGATATCCGGTAATATGTATATATTGTATCTACATATTTATAATCACCAAATTGAGAGAAATGATATTGGACATTATTAACTAGATATGTTAATTAAATTATTTATTAATTAATAAATATGAATTATTAATTATTAAATATTAATTAATAATTAAATGTAATTATTAATTAAAGAAATCCTAGTCCAAGTCAAACTGTAAAAGATGTCAGCTTGAATGTTAAGTTATTAGAGATATATTTATACCCAATATATATCCTAATAATAAAAACCCTAACTAATATCTTAAAAACCAAAAAATACTCTCATTCGATTTGATGCTATCTCTCGACCGACGAAACTAATTCACAAAACCAAAAAATTTTCATTATATTTAATTAATAAACGTATATTTAACTTTTAACGAACGTTTATTAATCATTTCGTGAACATATTAATTAATATATTACATTAACATATTAATTAATTACATAGTGTATTTGTGTCATTTCGTGTGACATATTAATTAATATATTACCTTGACATATTAATTAATATATTACCTGACATATTAATTAATATATTACCTTGACATATTAATTAATCATTTCGTGAACATATTAATTAATATATTACCTTGACATATTAATTAATTTTCTCTTAAGTCCTTACTCTTTCTCATTATATTTAATTAATAAACGTATATTTAACTTTTAACGAACGTTTATTAATCATTTCGTGAACATATTAATTAATATATTACTTTAACATATTAATTAATTACATAGAGTTCATATATTAATTAATAAACGTATAATTTAACTTTTAACGAACGTTTATTAATCATTTCGTGAACATTTTAATTAATAAACATATTTAACTTTTAACGAACGTTTATTAATCATTTCGTGAACATATTAATTAATATATTACCTTAACATATTAATTAATTACTACTAGATATTAATTAATATTATTTATTAATTAATAAATATGAATTATTAATTATTAAATATTAGTTAATAATTAAATGTAATTATTAATTAAAGAAATCCTAGTCCAAGTCAAACTGTAAAAGATGTTAGCTTGAATGTTAAGTTATTAGAGATATATTTATACCCAATATATATCCTAATAATAAAAACCCTAACTAATATCTTAAAAACCAAAAAATACTCTCATTCGATTTGATGCTATCTCTCGACCGACGAAACTAATTCACAAAACCAAAAAATACTCTCATTCGATTTGATGCTATCTCTCGACCGACGAAACTAATTCACAAAACCAAAAAATACTCTCATTCGATTTGATGCTATTTCTCGACCGACGAAAGTAATTCACAAAACCAAAAAATTAGGGGCAAGGGTGTAGTGCCTCTTTGCCAAGGTTTTGGCAAGTTTTTAACCAATAGGGTTGTGCCACGTGGATTTGCCAATAAGTAGCCAAAATTTGCCAATTGATAGCCAATTGTTGTGGTGTAGTTGCCAAACTTGCCACAAAATCTTGTACTCTTGCTAATGCTTGCCATCTTTGCCACAATCGACCAAAACTAGCCGATCCAACTTGCCGATTGATTTGCCAAAACTTGCCAATGCATATGCTATAGTCTTGCCAAATTGCCAAAACTTGCCACAAAATCTTGTACTCTTGCTAATGCTTTTCATCTTTGCCACAATCGGCCAAAACTAGCCGATCCAACTTGCCGATGTAACTTGCCAAACCTAGCCAATACATATGCTATAGTCTTGCCAAATTGCCAAAACTTGCCAAAAATCTTGTCTCTTGCTAATGCTTGCGATCTTTGCCACAATCGGCCAAAACTAGCCGATCCAACTTGCCGATGTAACTTGCCAAACCTAGCCAATACATATGCTATAGTCTTGCCAAATTGCCAAAACTTGCCAAAAATCTTGTCTCTTGCTAATGCTTGCGATCTTTGCCACAATCGGCCAAAACTAGCCGATCCAACTTGCCGATGTAACTTGCCAAACCTAGCCAATACATATGCTATAGTCTTGCCAAATTGCCAAAACTTGCCAAAAATCTTGTCTCTTGCTAATGCTTGCGATCTTTGCCACAATCGGCCAAAACTAGCCGATCCAACTTGCCGATGTAACTTGCCAAACCTAGCCAATACATATGCTATAGTCTTGCCAAATTGCCAAAACTTGCCGATGCTTTTTGCCGACTACACCCTTGCCCCTTAGTTTGTGATGTTGGTGCCCACGTAACAAAGAAACCAAAAACATTTATTTGGTTATCTTTCATTCCATTCGAATAATAATAATAAAAGCAAACTATGAGTTTTAGGCTATCTCCGATGCTAAGGATGCAGACATCCTTCCAGCTGTCACATCATATCCTTACAAATCCTTAAAATCCTTTAATTTTACCTCCAACCATACAAACATCCAAAACCATATCCTTGGTGAAGGATATATAGGCTATGGACAAGCAAGGACGAACGTGCTTCAATGCTATGGACAAGAAAGGACAAGAAAGGATCTCGACGGATGTGCACAAACTTCTCCATTGGAGATAGTCTAACACAAACAACACACACAACCATGTTCACAAACCGTCAGACTCCATCACGATTGTCATCTCCGATGGCTTTGTTGAGCACCACATAGGCACATACCATATATAAAAAAATTATACGAACCCCCATATTCATCTTTCTGGCGTCTTTTCATAACGATCTAACACACACACACATAACAAACAGTCAGCGATGGTGACTGGTATTCCGGCAGCATCAATAGTGGCGGGTGTTACTCCAAGAAGCAGCGACGGCGGTTCTACTGTTACTCCGGTAAGCAGCAGCAATGGTGGCTACTCTTATTTCGATAAACAACAGCGATGATGATTTTTAATCCCATAAGCAACAAGTCTACGTGGTGGTTGTTTTTCCGGTAAGCTACTGTTGGAGAAGAACGGTGTGATGTAGGTTAAATAAACAATTTAAAGTTTATTATAGAGGAGGGCTTTTTTGTCAAAATTGTTGAATTCCATTGGAATTTGAAACATTCCATCAATATATTGAAGGAATTTCAAATTCAATGTTTTAAGGAATTGGGTGGAAAGTTGTGATTCCAATTCCATCATTTTTGTGAACCAAACATGGTTAAGAATGGAATTCAAATTCCAATTCCTAGGAATTCCAATGAATTCCGCGAACCAAACACCCACTAAATATAATCAGGATTACAAGAATAGATTCTCCCTTCTTGAATACGTACCCTCACAACGTTATAGATACAATAATAATGGTAAGAGAACATATGCGTACCTTGACCCCTTTTTTAGATACCTCCGCAACTCTCACTCTCGATGTGATATGTACGGTAATGAGTGAAGATACGTATATATATATATGATGAGAGACTTACAAAACGACTTTTATTGGTTCTCACTTTTTATTTCAACCTCGTCACTAAACTTAAATACAAGTCCATATTTTTTTCATATTTGTATTGTGAGTCATGTCCTAGATAGATGTTGATGAATTTTTGTGTTATCAAGCCATTCATGTGATTGTGATTTACTTGGAGATCAAGAGAATTTGAGTTAATCTTAAATTTGAATTATATTGACGCATATGGAGTGAATGCTCATTTTGAGCTAAAACGTTTCTAGTTAGTATATCTAAGGGAACACCGCCCCCTATGGGCGCCCCCTATCAGAGGTCAAGGAGGTTGCACCACATCTAAGGGAACACCGCCCCCTATGGTCGGTGCCGCAAGGGTGGGGATGGATTTGGGGAGGTTGGTCTCGCTTGTTGCAAATTAATAAAGAAAAATATACGGAGAAAAAAGTGAGATATTCCTTGTAAGTTGAGAGTTATAAAAAAAAAATAGAAGGCGGAGAAGTTGAATTACTCTATTCAGCCCTTACTTATGAATTGATTCAACAAATAACAGCATATATGTGCAAAAAGCCAATATATAATACATTAATACAAGTATACAACGTTATTCTTAGTGGATCGGGTTAATTTTTATCAGAATTTAACAATAAAACGAAAATGATCATGTTGCCCAACATGTCACTGTTACAACTTTTGGAGTTTACCATGGTAACAAAATTACACAAGTGTATGGAGTTGGAGGAATTCTTACCCTTAATTAATTAAGTGGGTTGATGTAGTTTGGAATATTGGTTAAAGGGAGTTGTCTGGTCATTTATGTTGTTACTTTATTTATTGGCAACTAAAACAATGAAAAAAGATGGTGACATTTGTTTATAAAAAGGTATAGAAAATGTTTAAAAGTAGCCGACCTGATTATAAAAAGGTAAATAAAGATTAGTTTACTCTATTAATCAAAATATCTTTGATTAAAGCTTTATTTTTTAATAATTATTACTTGCATTATCATTGTCATTTGTCATCAAGGTCAATACAAGATAAAAGACTAAGTGACGGATATGCCTTGTTGGCTTGTTGCTTATGTTAATTATTGGCAAGTTCTTTTTTTTTTTTTTTTTTTTTTAAAAGGCAATTACTAATCAAATTATCAAAAGTAAGATCTATACCAACAACTTATTATATTAGCTTTCTTAATCATTCTGATGCAACCTTTGGATAAACATTAATTGCAAGTGGTAAATTGGTCTTAGGTTATTAGATCTCTTACTTTCTACTATAATAAGGTTTGTTTAACTTTTTTTCCTTGAATATCAGCACGGAATGTTATTAATTAAACCAGTTGAAAAGCTCAATTAAAGCAGAAAAGCTCAATTAAAACAAAAAATAATTACAAAAAAATTAGAGGATTTTGAACTACCTTGGTCCATCGTAGTTTGGCTTTCTTCCTATTACTATATCATAATTTTTGGTTCTAGAATTGCTTCGATCTTCTTTTAATTATATTTTTTATATAAATAAATTAATTAGAGAGTATTCATGAATCATGACTACTTATCAAAATGAAAGATGCACTATCATCTTCATAATGATAGATATTTTCCAAGTGTATTACAATAAGATATGGTATTTAAATATAATAATAGTTAGTACTTAAGCCATTAAAAATCGAGAAGGCTAACACGACCAGGGCAAAAAAGGTCAAACCCGACCAGGGCATTAGCGGCGACGTCGCCGCTAATGCTGCGGGCCCCCATGTCAGTTATGGCTAATCTGGCAGAGTATAAGTGCCCCCCGTCAGTAACAGAGTATTAGCGGCGACGTCGCCGCTAATGCCTGTGACGGCGCTGTCAGTAATTATTGCTGGCATGTGGGGTCCGTCACGTCACCAGCATTAGCGGCGACGTCGCCGCTAATGCCCTGGTCGGGTTGACCTTTTTCCTGGTGGTGTTACCCTGTGCCTTAAAAATATTACTTTAGGTTTTTATATCACTGATAGTACATGGATTTAGACGAACCTTTTGTGCAAGTGGTAGATTGGTGATAAGACAAAGTTATCAATGCAATATTATATCATGTCGTTTTGCCTCTTCGAGTAAACCACAATCGAAAAGCAGATTGAAACTTTTTGTTTTGTTTTCAAGTGTGACAACTCGTAATTAATTAACATCGGGTTAGTCCTAATCTCAATTAGACAGTCATTTGACGTGGAACTTATTAGACTTTTGGACTTTTGACTTAGTCAAATAGACGTATCTTGAGGACGTAGACTATTAGCTATCTAGACGAATGCCGAGTCTTTAAAATAACTTTAAATTAATATTTAAAGGTTATGTCTTGAACAAAATAATTAGACTGTCTAGACTTAATATTATAAAGTTCCCTTTTGACGAAACTTTATTGGCTTGTCTTGACTAAAATAAGACGAGGGAAAATACCTTTACTTTACATTTTGACT
>CM067168.1:11897011-11923381 GCA_034093135.1 Erigeron breviscapus | reverse complement strand
TTGATAAGTTGACGGATAAACAAGGAGTTTATAGGTCAATGATTTTGAACAATAAGACAGAGATCTTACGGTTTAGATTTTTGAACAATAAGAAGTTCAAGTTCTTGAAGATTTGTAGTTCTAGACTAAGATAATGTCATATGTTTATGACTTATGATAGTGAAGAATAACAAATTTGGAGAAGAAAATGAAGAATGTAGTTCTAGATTAAGTCGTTACTATCGTATATTATAGTAATGAAATAATGAAGAATAACATTTTTATTTTGATTTCGTTGTGTATTTTGTTTAAGCTAGTTTGTGCAGGTATTAGCACAAGGAAGCACAATGATTTATATATGTCTCCATAAATCAAGACATTGAGACTTATGAGACAAAGAATTGCTTTTGAAACAGGTTCCATGTTCCTGAAGTTTATGATTCAAGTTTCAAAGTTTTTGGTTTTCATGGGAGTCAACTAGTTCAGGATTGATTGTTGGAAATTCTACCTTTCTATTACATGCCGGTTATGCAAGGCGAGCAGGGACTCGAGCAATATATCCAAGAAGGAAGATTGCATATGCTTAATTCGGAGGGATTTATCGTTTAGGGGGAGAACTACAACAAGCTATGGTGCATTAGTTGATTGTTATGACGATACAGAGAGTTGGAAGTTTGTCTTTCAAATCTGAAGTTTCAGAGATCAAGTTTCGGGTATAGCAATTATTTGTTGTCTCGAAATTCTTTTTCAGTATATTTGCAGAGAAGTCAATCCAAAGGAAGGATTTCTAAGCAAAAGATTGAAGTGTTCAAGACAAAGGCATTGTCTTGATATTCAAAGAGTTATCGGTTTTGACTTTTAAAGTCTTTTCTTCCGCAATTTGACACCGTTAGGTGAAAGTTTTTGAGAACCCATATTTTTAAATGACGGGTGTTACAACTTGGTAAAGGCCCATAAAAAGGCCTTTGCATGGAAAATTTCCGATATTCCGGGTATAAGTCCAGAATTTTGCAAACATACCATAAACTTTGTTGATAATGTTAAACCGGTTGTGCAAAGGCAACGAAGGTTGAATCCAAATATGAAAGATGTGGTAAAAAAGGAGATAATAAAGTTGCTTGATGCGGGAATCATATTCCCCATCTCGGATAGTTCATGGGTAAGCCCGGTACATTGTGTGCCGAAGAAGGGTGGGATGACCGTAGTTTTAAATGACAAAAATGAATTGGTTCCCACTACGACTGTCACGGGGTGGAGGGTATGTATAGATTATCGGAGGTTAAATGATGCTACCCGCAAAGACCATTTTCCCTTGCCCTTTATTGATCAAATGCTCGAACGGCTCACCGGTAACGAGTACTTTTGCTTTTTGGATGGGTTCTCCGGGTATTTCCAAATACCCATTGACCCCAAGGACCAAGAAAAGACCACCTTTACTTGTCCCTTTGGCACTTATGCCTATAGGAGGATGCCGTTTGGTCTTTGCAATGCCCCGGAACTTTTCAAAGATGTATGATTGCAATATTTCAAGACATGATCGAAACTTCCATGGAAGTTTTCATGGATGACTTCTCTGCTTTTGGTAATTCTTTTGAAAGTTGTCTTGATAGTCTTGATAAAATGCTTGAAAGGTGTGAAAGGGCATACTTGGTTTTAAACTGGGAAAAATGTCACTTTATGGTTAAGGAAGGGATAGTGTTGGGGCACAAAGTTTCGAAAGCGGGATTAGAGGTTGATAAAGCCAAAATTGATGTTATAGTCAAATTACCTCCTCCCATGAATGTCAAGTCAATAAGAAGTTTTTTGGGTCATGCCGGGTTTTATCGTCGGTTTATAAAGGATTTTTCAAAAATCACCCGGCCGATGACCAAGTTGTTAGAGAAAGATGTCCCATTCATTTTTGATAAGGAGTGTCTAAATGCGTTTAACTTGCTTAAAGACAAATTGAACAATGCACCCATTATGTCTCCACCTGATTGGTCATTACCATTTGAGTTGATGTGTGATGCTAGCGACTTTGCATTAGGGTCCGTTTTAGGCCAAAGGGAGGACAAACATTTCCGCCCTATTTCCTATGCTAGCAAGACCCTTAATCCGGTCCAACAAAACTATACAGTGACCGAGAAAGAGTTGTTGGCCGTGGTTTATGCTTTTGACAAGTTTCGTCCCTACTTAGTTCTCAACAAGACTATTGTTTACATGGACCATTCTGCCTTAAGGTACTTGTTCTCGAAACAAGATGCCAAGCCTCATCTTATTCGTCGGGTCTTGCTTTTACAAGAATTCAACATTGAGATTAAAGACAAGAAAGGGGCTAAGAATGTGGCAGCTGACCATCTAAGTAGGCTCGAAAACCCTCACCTTGAGGAGTTAAAAGAGCATGATATTGATGATGCGTTTCCTGATGAGTATTTGATGCAGGTGGAAGTTGAGGAAACGCCATGGTATGCAGACATTGCTAACTATTTGTGTGCAGGTGTTCTTCCCAAAGAAATGTCTTATCAACAGAAAAAGAAATTCTTTTATGAGATTAAGCATTATTTCTGGGAAGAACCATATTTGTTTAGAATGTGTGCAGATGGAATGATAAGAAGATGCGTGTCCGGTGCTGAAACCCGAAAGATTTTGGATGCTTGTCATTATGGTCCAACCGGTGGTCATTATGGACCGTCTGTAACCGGTAAGAAGGTTTATGATGCAGGTTTCTACTGGCCGACCATTTTCAAGGAAGCTCAAACGTTAGTGGAAACTTGTGACTCGTGCCAGCGACAAGGTAACATTACAAAAATGGATGAAATGCCCCAACAGATGATTCAGGTATGTAAAGTCTTTGATGTTTGGGGAATTGATTTCATGGGACCTTTCCCACCATCCAATAAGTTCCTTTATATCTTAGTTGTTGTGGATTATGTGTCCAAGTGGGCGGAAGCCAAGGCTTTACCCACTAATGATGCTCGAGTAGTCATAGATTTTTTGAAGCAGTTGTTTTGTAGGTTTGGTGTTCCTAGAGCCCTTATTAGTGACCGTGGTACTCATTTTGTCAATCATCAATTGGCTAAGGTGTTAAAGAGGTATGGTGTTACGCACCGTTTCTCTACCTCCTACCACCCGCAGACTGGCGGTCAAGTCGAGAACACAAACCGTGCCTTAAAAAGAATCTCAGAAAAGACCGTAGGAGAGAACCCCAAGATTTGGTCTAATAAGCTAGACGATGCTCTATGGGCATTTCGGACCGCCTATAAGACGCCTACACCATATCGTCTTCTCTGTGGCAAGACTTGTCACCTACCGGTTGAACTCGAACATAAGGCATATTGGGCTTTAAAGAATTGTAACATGGATTTGTTAAAAGCAGGTGAACATAGGTTTTTACAATTGCATGAGCTTGATGAGCTTAGATTAGGTGCCTATGATAGTTCCATGTTGTACAAAGAAAGAACCAAAGTTTGGCATGACAAAAAGCTTCGTAGAAAAGACTTTAAAGTAGGAGATAAGGTCTTATTATTTTTGTCAAAGTTTAAAATTAAGCAACCCAAATTGACCTCTCGTTGGACAGGACCCTATGAAATTAAGCATGTGTATCCGTCTGGGTATATTGAATTGTTCAAAAAGAATGGAGGGTCGTTTATTGTTAATGGTCATAGGTTGAAGTTATATCATGAGGAAGAAGCTGTGGAGGGAGTTGCTTTTGAGGAGCTCCCATTGTTTGATTTAAATGAGTAAATGATGATCGAGTCTAGCTAAGGACTCGTAAATAAATTAAGCGCTTCGCGGGAGGCAACCCGTGTTTCTGTTTTTCTTGTTTTCAATCATTTTGTTTATTTTTGTATTGGTAATGTGTTTTTAATAAGATTTGCAGGTTGGAGTCTTTCTCACGCAAGCCGGTAAGTCATTTCCATGGAAATACCAAGGTAAGTGTGGGGGGAGGTCTAGTTGCGCCGCAATTACTTCTATTGCGCCGCAACTTAACTTTCGGCATTAGGGTTGCGCCGCAATTAGGGTATTGCGCCACAATGGTTCTGTATTATTGCGCCGCAATGACCTTTATTACACCGCAACTTATCTTTATGTTTTTGAGTTGCGCCGCAATGAAGGACTTGCGCCGCAACACGTGTCGTGTTTTTTTCAGAAAATCAGAAAATCAGAAAATCTAAAAAAAATAAAAAAATAAATTCAAAAATAAAGCGTTGCGCCGCAACCCGGGTCAAACCGGGTCAAAGCCTTTTAAATCAAAAAGGGGGTTGGGGGTTTTGTTTTCTCACACACACATTCATTCATTCAATTATTGAGCCTCTTGTTTTCTTGCAAAACCCATCCGATCTTCTCTCAATTTATTCCCTATTCCCTTTAAATTTCAATCTTAATCTTTCTCTTTAATCATCACCATGACAAGAACAGGCAAGGTATGTATCTTCTTTCAATCTCTCATTGTTTCAAATTGGTAGATTTTCTCTCTTTTAATTCGAATCTATGTGAATTTATGCTTAAATTGTTCCTTAAATTTCGAATTTGAAATTGAGTGGGGTAGAACAATGAGGGTTGTGTTCATTTGTTGAAAGAATTGATGATTTGTTCCATGAAATTGTTTGTCAATTTAATTATCAATTAAGAATATTTAATTATTTGAAGATAAACCCTAGACTTAAGGTTATTGTTTGAGTGTTGTGGGTATTTGTTGTTCATACATGCTGCTGCTCATACCCTGCCCAGAAAACCCAGAGTTGCGCCGCAATGCCCAAGTTGCGCCGCAACTGCATTACAGTCAGATAAGTTGCGCCGCAACTGGTTCAGTTTCAACCCTAGCCCTGTCATGCCTCTGCTTATATTTATATATGCTTATATCAGGGTATGAATGTTTTAATGTTTTTTCTTGTATGTGTAGGCACCAACTACTTCTAGCCGTGCACCAAGAGGTTCTTCCAGAGCCTCGTCTGCTTCTGCACCTGCTGAGACTGGTCTTACTGGGGAAGCTCAAGCTATGGGAACTCCAGCCCACGCTTGGCTTAGATTTCCTTATGCTTCGCCAGCGGCTAAAAGTTGAATATACCAACAGGTTGGCCACTCTAATTCATAAAGACATTATTGAACCGAGGTATATGGTATGTTAGATGCGTTGAATGTTCGTGAGGACATAAGTAGGTATATGCGCCTCATGGGTAGGGCAAATGATGCTGACGGTAATCCCGTTGAAAGAGAAATTAGTATGTGGTTTGATATCTTTCGGAATAGGGAGTCAGTTTGTAAGGAGTGGTATTTGGAGGTGTACTCCACTATTTCTGTTGAGCATATATATAAGGCTAAGGATGTGTTTACTGATAGAGTGATTTTCTTTCGTTGTGGGGGTATTAATAGAAACTTGACCATTGCTGAATTTGGGTTGTGTACGGGCATGTACACTCAGGAGATGTTGGATGACCCTGCCTTTGAGAACATTTTAGCTACGGCTGTTAGGACTACTTCTGGTTTCCATCGAGATTTGGGTGATCATCGAGATTTTTACTCTCGGATTTCTGGGGGTGAAATTTGGCGTGGAGCTTGTGGGGCGAACACTATTCAATCGTCCATTTTAAGATTGTTTCATAAGATGTTAGTTTACTTTTTTGTTCAGCGAACTAATCACCCAGACAAATTATATATGGATGATTTGTGGTTGTTAAGGATATTTCAGGAGGGTGATCATTACAGGACTGCTTGTGCCTCCTATGTGTTAGCTAAACACATGGGGCAGAAGGGGGCGCTTGATAGGGGGTTGGTGTGTGGCCATTTCATCACAAAAATGGTCAAGTATTTTCAGCTTGAAGATGATAGGGCGAATTTGAATTTGAACTGGAAGCCGATGAAGGCTTTTACTATTAATGATTTGCACCGTTTTGGATTGCTTAAGCCTCGTAAGCACAAGAATGATATCCCTGAGTTGATTGCTTTTGGAGAGGGAGGTGATGATGATGAGGAGGACGATGATGATGATGAAGAGATGGAAGAAGCACCACAGCAGGCACCTGAGGAGCAACCAGAGCCCCCACGACGTACTAAACGTCGTGCCACCACTACTCCTACTGCGGGGGCATCTTCTTCTTCTGCCGCCCCTTCAGGTACTTGGGACTTCTCTTATTTGGGGACTATGGTTAATAACATGTGGGAATCTCAGCAGCAGTTTCAGCAATCCCATGAGCAGTTCCAGTAGAGGATGGATAGTGATTTCAGATGGGTTGGTTCAGGTGTGGGGCGTGTGATGCATGATCAGCAGTGCTATCAGCCCATGTGGGAGGCCCAGTATACGGGTCAGGAGTTCCATCGACCTGATCCTATTCCCGACTACCGCCCTCCCAGTATATTCATTCCAGAGCACCGGGCTGGAGGTGGTTTCTTCTATCCACCAGAGCGCCAGTATGAGGTTGCTCCTTCCCATGATCTTGGGGGAAGGGGTCCAGATAACCCTGTTAGTTTTGGCACTTTTGCAGGTACGCAGGCTGGTACGGATGCTGGAGGTTCAGGTTCGGCAGAACCATCGTTTGCTGAGCAGGTGGTTGGATCGCTTTTTGGTTAAGGGCTTATGCCTGGTTACCCTCACCCTCCTCAGTGATATGATATAGGATGATGATGCTGCCGTCTATTGGCTGTGATGGCTTGTACTATTTGTTGGAACAATTTTAATTTCCGTACTTGTATTAATTTCTATTTGTTTGGTTTGTATCCACCCTACGGGGTGATGAAACATCGTATTTTATTTCCATTTCTGTTTTGAATAAGTAGCGATAGGATGATGCATGCTTTATTATAATCTGTTGGCTTTTAATTGTGTGTTCATGTTGATAGCAAGTTGAATGTCATATGCATATGCTGGCAGTAAGTTCAGCGACATATTTTGTTGGCATCATATTCAAGCATGGAACACACGACATACCCGACAAGTTTTTCTTGTTCTTGATTTTGTTTTTGTTTACTTTCCCCTATTTCCCATAGTTGCCTTAGTTCATTGGACATTGAGGGCATTGTCCAACTCAAGTTGGGGGGGGGGGGTAAATAGGAAAAAGTCGGGTATTTTAGAGGAATTTTGAACTTTTGCATGCTTGTCCTTGTAGTTAATTGCTTTTGTCACTTAATTATATACTTTAATAAGCAATTTGACTACACCCTTGGTACAAAGTTTAATTTGTGGAATGTGTTTTGACTGATTAATTAGGCAATCCCTTCTGGATTAATAATATGACTAGCACACTCAAAGCACCAAAACACCCAAATTGTGAGATTATTGATTCATTGCTAGTTATGATAGGTGTTACGGTTTTGGATTTATTAGCCTTGTAAATTTGTCCCTCTCGTAGGCTTTTGGATTTATCCAAGAGTAAGGGTTCTATTTAGAGCTCTGAACTATGATGTGCAAGTTTGAGGTTGGATTTTTCATTTCCGGATTATTTTCATTTGCTATGAGTATGCCGGTGATTGCGTTGATTCTAGAACTTGTCCTGGTTGATCGTTCCGTGTTATTTATCAGAAGAGGCAAATTTAGGATAAAACCTTTGTTCTTTGTATGTTCACCCCTTGTTTCGTAAAATAATTGTTATGTGCATGTTTTGTTAATGTGCTTAGTAGCTAACTACACTGGTTAGTGAACCACCTGTTTAAACCCTTATGTTGCACTCACTTTTAGTGCAAGAAACAATAGAAAACATGTTGTCATTAGCCTGTTCTTTGTTATTAAATCCACCCAAATATACACCTTTCCTCGCCATACCGATAGTCGAAGTCCTGGTGGGTCATTGGTTGCTTATGCTAGTGGATGGTTTGGGGTTGTCCTTTATGTCGGGTTGGGATATTCTCGGTTACTGAGAATAGATTGATTTCGTCATGTTTGTTTGGATAAAGTCTGGATCGTTCATTTTAGCATATGAGTATATGATTTGTCACTGTTTCTAAATTATTTAAGAGAATACCAATTTGTCAGAGTAAAAGTAGCTCACAAAAAAAAGGAATAAAAAGAATAAAAGATTTGAAAAACAGAAAAAGAAAAAAAATAGAAAAAAAATGAAAAAAGAGCTTGGGCTGTCAGTTGGTATTTCTCATTTTGTCAAATCATTTTTGTAAGTTGGTTCATCAATTACACCAACAAAAGCTTAATTATTCTACAAATTATCGAGTTGAGTTGGTACATCTTTAAAAAATGTTTTATTCTTTGGTTGTTGTATTTGGGTTGGCAAGTTCGTTTAAGCCAACATGGTTAATTTTGGTTGATTAAGTTGTTTATTGTCATACACCACAATGGTGTCGGTTTTTAATCGTTCTATTGGGGGTATTGTCTGGACAACTTCTCGGGTTTTGGACCGTTGGCAACTAGTGACATGGGATTTAATGGATTAGACTATTATGTAAAACTTTGTTAAGTGTTGTGTTATTTCCTTTTAACACCAATTGTTTACCCAAATTTCCATACCCTTTTAAATACCTTGTTTAGCCTCAGATGTTCATTACAACCTTTGAAAGACCTCTTCTGATTAACGTTGTGGTGCTTGCACCATGATGGTGAAGGAACGAACCTAGTACAAGCCTATGGTAAAAGAGTATGCATCACGACTAGGCATTGAGTGATTATTCAAATATTCAACCCCAAGGTAAGTTAGTTGGAGTAGGATAGACGAGATATCACTGATTCGATTCTTTTGTGCTTAGTCGTGTTATTAAGGCTTGTGTATCAGTTAAATATTGTCAAACATTCCAGTTTTCATTTAAGATTAAAACTCCCTAACCATCTTTTCTCATTTTCATGAAGGGTTGAGCTTCTTTTTGATTACTGTAATGTGGTTTCCATTATGTACCAAGGTTAATTTATGTTTTTCAGCTTGGAATTGCTTGAGGACAAGCAAAGCTTAAGTGTGGGGGGATTTGATTTGTCGTATTTTATACCCATTTCCCACATTGTATTTAGTTGATTTAGCATGGTTTGAGTCGTTTTAGTATACATTTGGTGCGTTTATGGTATTTGTTAGTGTTTCAGGCTACTGACAGGTCTTCAAGCGTAATTCTGGAGAAAACGACATTGTTGAGGTGAAGTAAGTGCTAACGGAGGATTTCTGAAGCATTTGGATGAAGATTGCAGAAAGTCAACAAAAGTCAAAGCTGGCAAAAGGTCCATTGCGCCGCAACTAGGAGTTGCGCCGCAA
Source organism: Erigeron breviscapus (assembly GCA_034093135.1). Classification (NCBI taxonomy): domain Eukaryota; kingdom Viridiplantae; phylum Streptophyta; class Magnoliopsida; order Asterales; family Asteraceae; genus Erigeron; species Erigeron breviscapus. The sequence continues at coordinate 11,914,244 of CM067168.1, read as the reverse complement.
CCAAATTACAGAAAGTTAAGTTGCGCCGCAACTATCCTAGTTGCGCCGCAACGCTTCTATACCTGGCCAGCCACGAGTCAACAATGGTCAAAGGTCAACGCAAGTCAACGCCCCATTGTGCCGCAACAGTTCATTGCGCCGCAACCATTTTACAGTGAATTAAGTTGCGCCGCAACTCCCATAGTTGCGCCGCAATGCATTCAAGTTCAAGCCAGCCTTGGTCAATGAAAGTCAAAGTCAACTCACGAGTCAAACCCAGTTGCGCCGCAATTGGGGGCGGTTCTGGCAGATTTTGGGAGACATATAAATAGCTTGCAAATCATTCCAAAAAACCTACCTTTTACTCCCAGTCGAATTTAGGGCTTTTGAAGCTATTTTTCATCAGATTTAACACCTTTGAAGATCCTCATTACGATTGGACGATTTCCGTTATTCGTGTTCAATTTCTTGTATTCGGTAACGATGAATTCTCTATATTTGATTTGTTATTCTTATTTCAATATGAGTAGCTAATCACTTCATCATCCATCTTGATGGAGTGATACAATATGTATGGATTGCACTACTTTTATTAATTCAAAGTTGATTTTAATTATCGTTGTGTCAAGATCATGATGATTTAGTTCCTTATTAATTATTATTTTGATGTTGGTGATGTAGGTGTTCTTCATTAGTGGTACTAGTTGAACATGTATGTGATTTCAATTAATTATCTTTAATCAATTGTCACTAGTTCATGGTATGATAGTGAATATCATTTTAATAAAAGGAGTTATTTTGTCAACGTGTTGTATAGCGGTTGGTGGTACCACGTTATCTTCACATAGATACAATTGGTAATTTGGTAATCAAATAGACTAGTTGGTTAGGGAAAATGTATTAAGCATTGGTGGTACCGGCTTTTACAAAGAAACTGATTAATTAGGTGATTGAAATGATTTTACAAACGTTGGTGGTACCAGTTTGTGTCTTTATTTTATCACGATTATCTTTATCAACTTATATGAATTTGAACTTCATTTATGTGCAATCTGAACATGTTGTTGAGTGAAATTAAGATGGATAACCTTTTAAATTATTGTTTCACAACAAAATTCTCTTTTCAATTAATCCTGTGGGATTACTAATTATTTACTAACTTTTGCAAAGTGACAATTCGGTCACAAAACCCCTTTTACTTGAACTGCTTAATTTGAACAATTGCTTACTTAGTCCTTGTGATCGACCTCGGACTTACCAGTTTACTATACTGCATACGATCAGGTTCACTGCCTGTGAGTGTGTAGTAGTCAGTTTTCTAGTAGTTTCGTGTTTATAAATTTATTACTCGATTTCACACATCAGCTGACGTTAGGCGAAAACCGATGGAATTCCAAATAGGAGATAGAGTCATGTTGAAAGTCTCTCATTGGAAGGGAACCATCCGCTTTGGAAAAAGAGGAAAGTTGAACCCGAGGTACATTGGACCTTTCAAGATCGTAGAAAGGATAGGTCCCGTCGCATATCGACTTGAATTGCCTCAATAGTTGAGCAGAGTGCACAATGTTTTTCATGTCTCAAACTTAAAGAAGTGTTTATCGGATGAAACACAAACCATTCCGCTTGAAGAGATTCAATTAGATGACCGCATGCACTTTGTAGAAGAACCCGTGGAAATCATGGACCGCGAAGTTAAACAATTAAAACAAAGTCGCATTCCTATCGTTAAGGTTCGTTGGAACTCAAGACGAGGACCCGAGTTCACGTGGGAACGTGAAGATCAAATGAAACAAAAATACCCTCATTTATTCCGTAATGTCCAAAATCCCGCATAATACCTAAAAGTTTCGGGACGAAACTTCCATTAACACGGGGAGAATGTGACAACCGCCAAATTTCAGGTTAGCTAAACTTAGAAAGTTTACTATTCATGTGCTATTTATAGAAAGTTAAATTTAAATATGTGATATTTAAATTCCCCCCCCCCCCCCCCCCCCCCCCCCCCCCCCCCCCCCCCCCCCCCCCCCCCCCCCCCCCCCCCCCCCCCCCCCCCCCCCCCCCCCCCCCCCCCCCCCCCCCCCCCCCCCCCCCCCCCCCCCCCCCCCCCCCCCCCCCCCCCCCCCCCCCCCCCCCCCCCCCCCCCCCCCCCCCCCCCCCCCCCCCCCCCCCCCCCCCCCCCCCCCCCCCCCCCCCCCCCCCCCCCCCCCCCCCCCCCCCCCCCCCCCCCCCCCCCCCCCCCCCCCCCCCCCCCCCCCCCCCCCCCCCCCCCCCCCCCCCCCCCCCCCCCCCCCCCCCCCCCCCCCCCCCCCCCCCCCCCCCCCCCCCCCCCCCCCCCCCCCCCCCCCCCCCCCCCCCCCCCCCCCCCCCCCCCCCCCCCCCCCCCCCCCCCCCCCCCCCCCCCCCCCCCCCCCCCCCCCCCCCCCCCCCCCCCCCCCCCCCCCCCCCCCCCCCCCCCCCCCCCCCCCCCCCCCCCCCCCCCCCCCCCCCCCCCCCCCCCCCCCCCCCCCCCCCCCCCCCCCCCCCCCCCCCCCCCCCCCCCCCCCCCCCCCCCCCCCCCCCCCCCCCCCCCCCCCCCCCCCCCCCCCCCCCCCCCCCCCCCCCCCCCCCCCCCCCCCCCCCCCCCCCCCCCCCCCCCCCCCCCCCCCCCCCCCCCCCCCCCCCCCCCCCCCCCCCCCCCCCCCCCCCCCCCCCCCCCCCCCCCCCCCCCCCCCCCCCCCCCCCCCCCCCCCCCCCCCCCCCCCCCCCCCCCCCCCCCCCCCCCCCCCCCCCCCCCCCCCCCCCCCCCCCCCCCCCCCCCCCCCCCCCCCCCCCCCCCCCCCCCCCCCCCCCCCCCCCCCCCCCCCCCCCCCCCCCCCCCCCCCCCCCCCCCCCCCCCCCCCCCCCCCCCCCCCCCCCCCCCCCCCCCCCCCCCCCCCCCCCCCCCCCCCCCCCCCCCCCCCCCCCCCCCCCCCCCCCCCCCCCCCCCCCCCCCCCCCCCCCCCCCCCCCCCCCCCCCCCCCCCCCCCCCCCCCCCCCCCCCCCCCCCCCCCCCCCCCCCCCCCCCCCCCCCCCCCCCCCCCCCCCCCCCCCCCCCCCCCCCCCCCCCCCCCCCCCCCCCCCCCCCCCCCCCCCCCCCCCCCCCCCCCCCCCCCCCCCCCCCCCCCCCCCCCCCCCCCCCCCCCCCCCCCCCCCCCCCCCCCCCCCCAACCGCCCCCCCCCCGTGCAGCACCACCGCCGCCTGCCACCTCTCTCTCGCCGGAAAACAGATCCGGCAGCCACCACAAGCAACCCCTAGGGTTCCTCTTCAACCCTAAACACCAAATACCTCCTCACCACCGCAGCTCCACCACTACTGTTGCTGCTCCGCTCCTGTCGCCGCCGCTGCTGCTTTCTCGACTTCCAGCCACCACCATTCGTCTCCATAATCGTCCAGGAAGGTAGGAGAATGTAAGTAATGAACCTCTAAACAAACCCATTTGATCTTTCTCTCTAAAAACCCTAACCGGTTTCTTTTTCTTCTTCTTTCCTTCCGTCGCAGCCACGCAACCACCACACCATCACCACCCCTTAAAGATATCGGATGAAACACAAACCATTCCGCTTGAAGAGATTCAATTAGATGACCGCATGCACTTTGTAGAAGAACCCGTGGAAATCATGGACCGCGAAGTTAAACAATTAAAACAAAGTCGCATTCCTATCGTTAAGGTTCGTTGGAACTCAAGACGAGGACCCGAGTTCACGTGGGAACGTGAAGATCAAATGAAACAAAAATACCCTCATTTATTCCGTAATGTCCAAAATCCCGCATAATACCTAAAAGTTTCGGGACGAAACTTCCATTAACACGGGGAGAATGTGACACCCGCCAAATTTCAGGTTAGCTAAACTTAGAAAGTTTACTATTCGTGTGCTATTTATAGAAAGATAAATTTAAATATGTGGTATTTAAATTATTATGCGGCAACATGATCAAACGTCGTTAATAAATAGCGATGCCGACACACATTCATCGGGATGATGAACCGGTCAAGTAAGACCTCCATAATATGCATTTTTGTGATATATGATTCTTATGTGACAATATGTATCTAGTTAAGATCCCTTATCGTTAGTAAAATATCATAGGAAATATAGGTTGTTACATATTCTTTAAATAATTAGAGAATACGCTTACGCGTTTAAATTATTTAATAAAACTTATAAAAATATGAACTATAAGAATAATATATCATAAGTATAATTTTTAGTTTCCTAACTAAAAATTTATACAAAATAATATATGTATTATTTATAAAAACATATGGACTAACTAGACATCTAATTAAAAGGGCTAAATAAAATTGCTAGTCAAATAAGCCCACACACTCTTAGCCCATGTCATTTTCGGATTCATGAACCCAAGCCCAACCCAAGACTCTAGCCCATCCTCCAAGCCTATAAAAGGATAGTGAATTCCTGCACACTTTTCCTTTTACCCCATTTACAAAAAGATACAATTTCATTTTCTTAATATTAGCAAACAAACAGACAAAAGACATCAAACAACTATTCATCTTCTCTCCCCCTTTCCACTCCAACCGCCGGCCACCCCCCCGTGCAGCACCACCGCCGCCTGCCACCTCTCTCTCGCCGGAAAACAGATCCGGCAGCCACCACAAGCAACCCCTAGGGTTCCTCTTCAACCCTAAACACCAAATACCTCCTCACCACCGCAGCTCCACCACTACTGTTGCTGCTCCGCTCCTGCCGCCGCCGCTGCTGCTTTCTCGACTTCCAGCCACCACCATTCGTCTCCATAATCGTCCAGGAAGGTAGGAGAATGTAAGTAATGAACCTCTAAACAAACCCATTTGATCTTTCTCTCTAAAAACCCTAACCGGTTTCTTTTTCTTCTTCTTTCCTCCCGTCGCAGCCACGCAACCACCACACCACCACCACCCCGAGACATCCATAAGGAAGGAGGAACATCCAGGCTTTGAAACAGGTCGTTACAGGTCCCTCCATGCGTAGTGTATCGTGCCTAAATCCCTAAAAACGTTTTCTTACTTGTTTCCTTTCTCGCAGCCAAGAACCACCGCGAGCCGCCGTTTCAGATCTGTTAACCCTTCGAACAGGTTGTTTATTTGTCCTTAAGTCTTTTGTGATGTTAGGTTTCGGCCATGCTAAGTCTTGGTGCTTTCTTTTCGGTTTCGGGTCGAAACCGCCATGAACCACCACCTTTTACCACCTTTTATCACCACCATAACCCACCATTGTTTTGTTACTATTATTGGGTCTGAAATGTCGACCCTTTTGGGGTGTCTAAAAATCAAAAACCATTTCCTTTTTGGCCATGAACTTCAGCCGAGATGTAAAACCAAAACGAGAAACAACTTTTCGAATTCTAATTGTAAATGAATGTCTAGTCACGTGCATGGTTCCAAATGTCTTTTGAAATTCTTGAAACCAGATTATCTTTGAGATATTAAATTCATTTTACTTATCCGTGTATTTATTTTCCTTTGGAAAATACATAACTAATTAAATTAACTAATTGATTAGATTAATGATTACATGCATTTAATAGTTGTAAAGTTCCTAGGTGGATATTCCCTCTTCCAAGTAATACTTTTATGACATAAATCCCTACATGTTTAATGATTAATCTTTTCTTGAAAATGTGCAAGTATGCTTTAAGTATAATCATTAGTGTGATAATCTATGTTGGTGAAGTTTGGAAAACGTGCTAGTTAAATGCCCATTAAATACCTATGTATATATATATATATATATATATATATATATATATATTATATATATATATATATATATATATTATATATATATATATATATATCTACTAATATAACTTGACCCACCATGCCCAACTCCTATTTAGGACGTCGGTGCAAAGTGTGCGGTGACTTAGCACGCTTCGGGTGCAAACATGACCTATATGATTATATTTATATTATTGACCCACCATGCCCATCTTCTATTTAGAATGTTGGTGCAAAGTTGTGCGGTGACGCATTTATATTTATATATTTATAATTCGTGGTTATTCCAACTCACATCCATACTTAATTGACAATTGCCCAACTCCTATTATAGAAACCGGTGCACTCGTATAGGTTGTGAGGGAGAATGATCGTGAATGCCATGTTATGATTTATTTCAACATACAACCATACTTCTTTGCCATTTCACGTGTATAGGTTGTGTGGGAGAATAATCATAATATTGCTATTATTATTATTGTTATTATATTATATATATATATTATATATGTATATATAATATTATTATTATTATTACCATTATATCATATTAAAATATATAAACCCATGAAAGACCAACTCCAACTAGCACGTGGACAACCCTAACGATTATCACATAAGAAAATTTTTAATAAAATGTATTATAACAATATTATTTGGAAGAATGAGGGAAATTCATTAGGAACATAATAGCATAGATTGTTAAGACAAGTTTATATTTTATTTCTATAGGTTAAAACATTCAAGAAAATCCTCTACTTGCTAATTGTTGCTACTTGAAACTAAGGTGAGTTCATAGCCCACACTTTCTTACTATTTTGGGTGAGATGCATGCTCTATGTTTTACATGTGGAACACAAGTACCAGACTATATATATGATGATTGTCTAAGTTGCTTGATCCCACTAAAGACCTCCCATCATAAATTGTTAGTTATGGATTTAAACGTGATATGATGAATAGTACTATTTGGGTTGACACCCCCATTCGGGTTGGTCGCACCAACTTGACCGATGATGGTCGAACGAATGCATGCATATTTGGATTCCCAAGTATTATGGATCAAATACTTGCCGAGGCACAATGTTACTTATTACCGTCGAGTTTCAATTCATGAGCTTAGTACAATATATACATTATATTTTTCCTAGCATTGTTTTTGAGCAATGGCTACATGACATTGCGGGTTAGCAATGGTCACACTTAAATCTTGTGGTTTCATGCAAAGTTTATTTATTTACACCTATGAATTCACCAACATTATTGTTGACCCATTTTAGCATGTATCTCAGGTCCGTAAGATGCACGGTAGGATTCTCATAAGGCTATTTCGCCACTTGGAGTTGATGTTTCGTTTTTATCATGGAAAAGACTTTACTTTTGTCCAAGTTATCATTGTTGTCGAAACCAATGATAGCACTACTTATCGAGGATTTAAAATTCCTAAAAATACTCTTTAAATTATTGTAATGTTTTTCCTTAATGTATTTCCAATGTTTCAAGACAATGAACTTATTTTAAATGAAATATTTTCAAACGACTCCTTTATAGTCGTTCATTATGCCTTGTGTTGTGATTTCATGAATGTTGCACCTCGTACCCTTCCGCATTATTATGGGGTGTGACAGAATGGTATCAGAGGCAAGGTTATAGTGAACTAGGTGGCAATTAGTGAACCTAGACTATAACTACCCATAAAATCACACATACTATGCACACACATGCCTTAGAAATTTTACATACATTACTTGACTATGTGTAAATTTCATGCTTATACTTACATTGCTAGAATCGAGAAATTTTAAATTTATTATTTTACATACACATGCTCCTTTGCCTAAAAATGCTCCCCTAATTAGTCCCATGTTAAGGTTAAGTAGAATAATGCTTACATGTATTGCCTATGTTTTCTCTTCTTCTTTTCCATTAGGGAAAATGTCTCGACACGTCATTGACTTAACATCTGATCACGAGGAAGAATTCGTCACTCAGCAGCCAGCCCCATCCCATTTGTCCCCACTCGATCAGCCTGTTGAGTCTGAGACTACTATCGATTCCGAGGCCGTTGGTGATACTCCTAGGTCACCACTCGTTGGTCCCACCTGACCACCCTTTGCCAATCCACCAGCTCCTCCGACTATTATGCCCACTCTCACTTTGGCCGAGCCCACTGCTTTCACTATTCCCGAGCCGATAGCTCACCCGGTCGGCACATCCACTGTTGTTTATGCCACACCAGATATTCCACTTCCACATTTCAACCTACCTCCACCCACTCACTATTATCAGTTTCGTGCCGGTGAGGGCACGTCACGGGGCCCGGGACTCCCTAGTGAGCCTCGTGTTCCCGAGATGATGCACCCTCCACCCACTATGGTTGAGCCACCGGCTCAACGCCGCTGCACCGAGCCGATCTATCACTCTGTGGCTTGTGTCCTAGCTCGATGGAGAGAGCTAGAGGGCCTTCGTGATAACGATCGCGTCTATGCTCACTCCGGGCCGGATATCGTCTCTGCATATACCGAAGAGCCCGTCTACCTCACCGTATCTACCCTCGTGGCGCAACTTTTCCGCGCCGAAGTCTCGCCTTCAGGCACTTGAGGGACCCACTCGCCTATTCCAGCTTCCGGATTGCACCCTCCACCCACTATGGTTGAGCCACCGGCTCAACGCCGCTGCACCGAGCCGATCTATCACTCTGTGTCTTGTATCCTATCACGATGGAGAGAGCTAGAGGGCCTTCGTGATAACGATCGCGTCTATGCTCACTCCGGGCCGGATATCGTCTCTGCATATACCGAAGAGCCTGTCCACCTTACCGTATCTACCCTCGTGGCGCGACTTTTCCGCGCCGAGTCTCGCCTTCAGGCACTTGAGGGACCCACTCGCCTTATTCCAGCTTCGGTGGCGGATCTTCACCGCCAAGCTTCCACGATGAACGTGGAGCTTACCAAGACCACTACTCAGACCGAGTTTGCCCAAGATCGTGTGGATGAGATTGAGGACTATGTTGTGGGACTTGGACTGGGATTGAGGGGCACTACTGAGCTGACGATTGGAGTGCGAGACGAGAGCTTTATTATACGTGCAAGGGTTCAAGACTTGGAGACTGCTGTTCACCACATGGAGGATAGGCTTACGATGCAGGAGGTGAGGATTCAGAGGATCGAGGAGGCACTTCAGACCATTGCTACTGCTATTACTATGCCACCCCCTAGCGGGTCTAGTTAGATGTTATCTTTACATTTTTATTGTTCCTATTTAGGGCGGGATGTGCCCGGAAACTTTGAATTTTGATGAATCTATGGATTTTGCGAAGTTACTTCTCGCATGGTTGTCTTTAATTTGAAGCAATGAAATCTATTACTTTATCCAAATTTTTATTTTTCTTTTAGTACAATAATTTTGTTTATAATTATGTTGGCATTTTAGTATACTTATGGCATGGTAGTGTTATGTTGACGATGTATTTGCATGATTGATGATTTAGTGATATGCATTACGACACGACTAAATGTTGTTAATTATTCATAAGTTAATGAAGAAAAACTTATGACACTTTTGTTTCCTTTCTTAAAGAAATGGCGCCAAAGAGAACAACTAAGTCACAAACCTTGAGTTCGGCCCAAATTGAAAGGATCATAGCACAACGAGTTGCGGCCGCCATCGCTACTTATGAGGCAAACCGAAACACCGGTGAAGCCGAAGGTAGTGGCAATGGTGGAGAACAAACAAATGCCCCAAAGGGTTGCACCTATAGGGACTTTACCCTGTGCAAACCGCTGAACTTTGAGGGTACCAAGGAACCATTGGATTACTCCGATGGTGTGAAAAGATGGAGTCAGTTTTCCGCATTAGCAATTGTCCGGATGAGTGTAAGGTGAAGTACGCGACGTGCACTCTCCAAGGTGGAGCTTTGTCTTGGTGGAATTTGTATGCTCACTCTGTAGGAGTCGATGCGGCATATGCACTCACTTGGGAGGCACTAAAGGAAAAGATGCAAGGAAAGTATTGCCCAAGGAATGAGATCCAAAAGTTGGAGGCCGAGTTTTGGAACTTGGCTGCTAAGGGCCTTGATGTACCCGCGTACACGACTCGGTTTCACGAGTTGGCTCTAGTGTGCCCAACTATGGTGGAACCCACATTCAAGCTCATTGAGAGGTACATTTGGGGACTCCCACCTCAAATTCAAGGCATGGTAACCTCTTCCAAGCCCACTGACATCGAGAGTGCCGTTGAGATGGCACATAGCTTGGCTGATCAAATGAAGAGGCAAGGAGCCAAGGAAGATAGAGTTGCTGCTCCAAGAGCCTTTGATCATAAGAGGAAGTGGGATGAAGGGTCATCGAGAAATCAAGTTCAACAACAACCGAAACGGGCCGAAGCGGTTAAGGCTTATACCGCGGGGCCAACTGCGAAGAAAGGGTACAATGGAGGTAGCCCTTATTGCAACAAGTGTCGCTCTCATCATCGCGGACCTTGTATGCCGCCATGTGGCCGATGCAAGAGGACTGGTCATACGACTCAAAATTGTAGAGCTCCAAACCCCGTGGCTAATAACAACAATATGGTGCAGAAGGAGTGCTATGAATGTGGAAATGAGGGGCACATCAAGAGGGATTGCCCAAGACTTAGAAACCAAAACAACAACAACAACAACCATCAAGCCCGTGGGAGAGCTTTTGTGATCCAAGCGGGAGAAGCTCGCTAAGACCCGAACATTGTGACGGGTATGTTTCTTCTTAAAAACCTGCTAGTTTCCGTTTTATTTGATAGCGGTGCCGATTTAAGCTTTATATCAAATAGAATTATTCAATTATTATCTATTTTCCCCGTGCCGTTAGACGATGTCTATTCTATAGAGCTTGCTAACGGAAGAGAAATCAAAGCCGATAGCATAGTACGTGAGTGTACTTTGGTTGCTCCAAGAACCCTAATTCCTATGAATAATTAAAACTAGGGTTAGAAGGATAATTACCTCAATGATTCAAGAACAACTATCAAGAATTTAAGCCCTAATTTCTTCCCTTTTTCCCTTATGTGTGTCGATACACACACTTGCACCACACACAAATTCTTCCCAATTTAAATTTCTCACAATGATATGGTTGCCATGATTTCAAGTGAAATATTCTTAGGTAATTGAAAGATTAAATTTTGTATGAAATAGAATTGAATAGAAGATTAGAGAAGAAGAGGATGATAAGTGGAAGGATGAATCATAAGTTGGGAGGGTGGCTGGCACTTCCTATGGATGCCACGCCCCATATCAAATTTTGAGGGAAAATATATCCGCTATCCGCTAAAGTTCCAACTAAATAAATCCCGTAGATCAATTTTAAATACTAGGAAATTATTTTAATGGTAAAACTATAATAATAATTCTTTTATTTTACTTTTTAAAATTTGGGATGTTACAACTCTCCCCACTTGGAACGGATCACGTCCTCGTGATCCAAGCCACATTTAACGACGACAATATTTAGAATCATTTCTTTAAATTTCCCGTTAACCCTTCGACATTTTTCCATGCTTTCATAGCACTTTGCACCACCGTACAATTTTGATTTACATTCTCCTTAAATGTTTCTTCACAAGGCCAATGCTCCTCGACATTGTCGTATTTTAATTCGTTTAGAAGTTCGATTTCTTTTAAAAGTACACATGATACCTAGGTGACATAATACTTCCCAGAACGAGAAACGTGAAAGATAGAATAAATTTCCGGAAGTTCTTCGGCAAATTCTCACGACTAGTAACCCTATTGACTCGAGCATTTATGCTGGAAGAACCGTTAAACCAAGTTCTAGCTTCCTAGCGTGTAAAATCGTAAAACGCTTCTCCATGAAAAGACTCTTCATATTATTCAATCACCAAAATTTGAACTCGATAAGTCTTTCTCTTATATCCGCATAAGATTCTCGTTGATCTTAACCCGCTTTAAGTCGTCATCTTATCATCTCCATCACTTCAGGTATCTTCATCACTGTATCCATGCTACACTTCTCTTGATAACCCACTTATCCTCAACTCAACATTTTCTATCGAACAATATTTGTATGGAGGAAATCTGAATACTAGCATAATAGTCATTGCTATACAGGATCCCATTAAGGATATATGCAAATTCTACGTTCCGTCAAAGATCAACTTTTCACGTTCATAACATGTCTTTAATAATTTTGGATGATTCTTTCACATGACCATCCACCTTAGGGTAATATGCAGTGCTTAAAATCAGCTTGTCCATTTCTTATTGACCCTCACTCTAAAAGCATGAAACGAAACGCGTATATCTACCAGAAACATTAAAGATGGAAACTCCACGCCTTGCCACTACTTTCTCAACATAATTGTTGACTAAAATTTCTGAATTATGAGCATCCGAATTAGTAGGGTTTGAGCATTCTTCATCCAACGTTTAGCAACAACCCAATAAAATCATATTGGTCTTTGGGCGTCTTTAACAATTTTGTAAAAGAGTCCATCATGATATGCTCCTATTTCAACTTGAAAGTTTCCAATATTGACATTTCCCATAAAGTTTTTGATGCAAGGCTTTCATTTGTGCGCAAGTGAGGCAACCTTTAACGTATCTCACCATCTGTCGCTTCATTTCGGTCACCAATAATCTTTCTTTAGATCTTGACACCTCTTTGTCATACCGGCGAAAGAAGTATTCGAATTTCAAAGAGTTTATATTTTCCTTGATTTGCTAGGAAAAAGAATTCTAAGCTCTATTATGACGCAAGGTAAGATTGCAAAATTCTTCAAAAAGATCTTTAACATGACCTTGACTACTCATTTGCTTAGGATCGCGTAGCAAAGTCTACTCTTGAGCCCCCTCTATAAAATTTCATGGATGTAATCTCTCGAGATTCGATAAAATTTTGTGACGGTTGTTGAGATTTCATTGATCGTTAAGAAAAGGAAAGTGCTTGTGACTCATGATCGAAAACTAGTGATAAACTTGTCACTATAGAGGTAAAAACATCAAAATTTTAAGGTAAAAACAACTCGATGAATTCTAAATTGTGAATGGAACGATTCTTCTTGATTTCTTTTAGTACTTCATTCAACTTCTTATTCTCTTCTCCAAGCTCACTTCACATTCTTTCTAATTAATTCGGTCAACGGTGAGACTATCTTCAAAAAGCTAAAGTAAAGTGACATTTATCACCGTCAACTACGAAACTTCTAATCTATATTGATCTTGTAGGTTGTCTCTACTTCGTCACCGCACTAATCCAAACCGAATCAACCTCATTCCCTCTTTTGGGTAACCACACGATAAAGATAATTTCACTTCTCCTAATTCAGACTGCTCATCCGACGAATTTACATGAAACTTTTCCTTTTATAGTATCTCCCAGACTCCACGTAAAAGAATTTAGTGGCCGTATTGAGTTTCAGAGTAAACAAAACGTTGTCAGTGCAAACACTTAAAATTTTATCTCATAACGAATGACAATTGCGGTTCATAAAATTCGTGAAGGTTGCAAAATCTTTAATATAATTCGAAGGAACAAATATGAATTCAAAGTGCCCAAAACAAGTATAGATAGCATTTTCAGAACATCTTCATCACGCGCCTTAAGTTGAAGATAAAAGAAACGAAGATTCATCTTAAAATAATGAAAAGATCGAGTAGAACATAAATCTTGACGACGGGTACCCATCTTTGATTGTTACTTTATCAAGCTCACGAATAGATAAACACACGCGCATAATGTCATCTTTGATTTCATCGAAAAGGAATTATACCTCTTGGGTATGACTAGATCGAATAAATTCATGAAAAAGAGACATTGAGAAAATCACGAACAACAAGAATATTCGCCCTAGAACGTGGTTTCCTTTCAGCGTCGATGATCCAAACACATGAGACTTGACTGCCATATAACGATTATCAAGACGCACGAGCGAAAAAAATACCAATAGAAATTAACCGTTTCGTTTCTCCCGCCAAAGTCAAATGTTCTATCTATGATGGGGATTATTGCCCTCGTCGAGATCAAAAGTCAGTGTTGAACCAAAAGAAATGATCTCGTCGAGGGTCAAAAGCCCCCTCGTCGAGATCACTGTACAACCAGATTAAAAAATTATTTTTCACTCTTTCAAAGCATTGCAAACTCATACCATTTGATTTCCATACCTCAAATCATTTTACTAAACATTCAAAAATGAGGTAAAGACACATGATTCAACATTCCAAAAACTTACATTTTGATCAAATATGCCATTTACAACGAAACGGGTCATTTACCCATTTTGCCAATTATCTAAAATCAAACAATCCTTTAAGTTACATAAGACCATGACTCCAAACTATTATTTGCAGAAATGTACATGACCAAACTTTAGTAACAACATCTTAAACGTACCAAGAGCCAATAGTTCAAAGGGGCTACTAAGGGTTCTATCATCAATACCATTTTACCATGAATATGCTATGCTTCAAGCTTTACAATTCAACTTCAATCTCTATAGCACTTACTTTGTTTCCACATCCGGGACAACCTATAAAAAGGGGTAAACAACTAAAAAGTAAGCAAAGCTTAGTGAATAATCTTGCATACGTTTATACATACGAAGGAGGGCAACGTACAAAGGACTATTACATGTAGCCTATGACACCGTCGTACCATATCTACATGCTCACCTTTGTACTTTAACGCATTACATGGATCCATATAAGCAATATCAACTCAATCAATATCAACAATCTTGGGGTTCTTAGGCCCCATTCACAAGAGGTTCTTAGGCCTCATACATCACATATCAAGAGGTTCTTAGGCCTCATAATCATAATGCCCCAAAGTGGGCTTAACGCCAAATCGATTACCACACACGGAATCCACCATCATATGGTAATCGACCCGACGCATATATAAAGGTATGCAAGAATACTCACCTCCTTCGCGACCTAACCAATCAAATCAAGATAACCGCAAGAACACAATTAATAAGCTTTCAACCTATCAAGTCAAGTTCAAAACACACATAAGGTCATCCATCACAATCAAGGCTATCAACCATAGCCAAGCGCTAACCATTCACTAGCATTCTTTTACCCAATTCAAACTCATATTATCTTTGAGTTGGCTCATTTCTTAATCTCATTTTACTTTTACAAAAACATGGTCATAACTCATTTTAATACTTAAAATCACTATTTCATTATCTCATCAATATGACTAAACAACATTTTACTCAAAATCATCTTATTATGTCATTGAGTTGCATTTCTTTTTCAAAAGTTCACTTGACAACTCTATTCATCACTTTCATCATAATATAATTTGACTAGTAATAATCATCATTTTCTCAAAATCAATCTTTTCATATCAATACATATATTCTTAGTTAAATTTATTATGCAACTCAACTAACAAACTAGGTTATATAAAAATTTGGGGAAAAACTATACACAATTCAATTTCTAGCAAAATCCCCAAATTTGGTTGCTCCAAGAACCCTAATTCCTATGAACAATTAAAACTAGGGTTAGAAGGATAATTACCTCAATGATTCAAGAACAACTATCAAGAATTTAAGCCCCAATTTCTTCTCTTTTTCCCTTATGTGTGTCGACACACACACTTGCACCACACACAAATTCTTCCCAATTTAAATTTCTCACAATGATATGGTTGCCATGATTTCAAGTGAAATATTCTTAGGTAATTGAAAGATTAAATTTTGTATGAAATAGAATTGAATAGAAGATTAGAGAAGAAGAGGATGATAAGTGGAAGGATGAATCATAAGTTGGGAGGGTGGCTGGATGCCACGCCCCATATCAAATTTTGAGGGAAAATATATCCGCTATCCGCTAAAGTTCCAACTAAATAAATCCCGTAGATCAATTTTAAATACTAGGAAATTATTTTAATGGTAAAACTATAATAATAATTCTTTTATTTTACTTTTTAAAATTTGGGATGTTACATCAACCCTCCAACCTTTTTTAGTGGCAATCATCACTACCAACCTTTTCTTCAAATTTTAATAATTTATTCTTAACATTATAAACTTTGCATAATTAACCCTTTTTTAATTTATATGTTTTATTAATAACAAAACACATTACATAATACTTAAAACACATTACATATTAAAAGTAAAAACAATACATACTTAAACTTCACCGTACATAATAAAAACACACAATGCATAACTTAAAAAAAAACATAACTACTGATGACGATCTTCTAGTGACATACTCCCTATGCCCCGATGAGCGTTTAGGCCGAGCCACCATTGGTCATGTTTCGGCAATCTGACGTCCTCGATGCTTTTATCTTCACCGCAATTATCATGGTACGTTTCGGCCCAAGTGCATTGTTCTCCCAACGTGTGACCGGCATCAAAAACATCCTGCAGAAAATAGGCATATTGATAAAGGGGGATATAAGTGGGTAAGTTGTTAAAAGAAAGGAGGGGGCACGAGGGGAGGGGTGCGAGAGAAGAAAGGTGGATCGGTAAGGCATGAGGGGCAACACGAAAGAGGCAAAGGCAAAAGAAACGAAAAAGAAGAAGTAGGGAGGAAGAACTGTTTCGGCCCAAGTGCATTGTTCTCCCAACGTGTGACCGGCATCAAAAACATCGGCGATTGCAGGCTTGAGCCTCTTAGCCCCCTCCTGCAGAAAATGGGAATATTGGCATTCATGCTTTGAAATCTCACGGTTTGGCGCTTGTATTAATTGCATCATTATCTCGCAACGTCGCCTTTTCTCACGTAAACATCCCATAATCCCAGAGATTTATGTTTGAAGGAGAGTGTCTTCTTTGATGTCAACCATGATTAGTGTCTTTATCTCATCCACAGTCATGCGAGGTCGGTGAACGATGTTTGATGACGACGCCATTTGAATATGAAGAGTGAACTCAAAATTTGAATTTGCTTGTGAAATGGAAAATGTTAAATGATTTGGGATGTCCTTGGAATTGTGTTTATATAGTGAAATCAATGTTAGCCGTTTAGGGGCTAAAGTTGTAATTTATTTGAATTTTTGGCCGTTTGAGGGACTGAATATGTAAATATTTTGAAATTTGAACGTTGGAGGGACTAGTTTTGTAAATAAATTCGAATTTGAACGTTGGAAGAGCGTCGTCCACTTTATCTATATATATTGTCTTCATAATCAAACATTTCCAGCCCCAAAAAACAAACATTTCAGATCAAATATACATACACTTTATCTATATATATTTCTATCGTCCAAATGACTTCTTCATCAAATATCACTTTCCCAAAACCACCATTGACTGTCAATTAAGTGGAGGACAGTTTGGTGGCCGATATCCTAGACCACGTAATGTTTCGAGATGAACTGAAGGCAGTTATACATAAGCTAAATGCAAAAAAGAAATGGTGTCGAAAACAAATTTCTATTTTACAAGCAAGATAATGTTCTGATCTTGAGTAGCAATATATAGCTTATTTGCAGGGGAAGATCGACAGCCTCCATAATGCAATTGAACAGCTTGATAGTGCGGATTTCGCATTG
>CM067168.1:11849029-11893511 GCA_034093135.1 Erigeron breviscapus | reverse complement strand
CCGCCATCACCCTACCCCTATTTGCATTTCTGGGGTCAAACCTCCCCACTTTCTTTACCCCGCTCGGCTCTCCCACTTCTTTCCTCTTGTTTGATGAGGATTTGCTCAAAACACCACTTCTCAATAAATCTTCAGTCACACTCCCGGCTTGGTTAACCGCATTAGCCAAAGAAGTAGGCATGTTAGAGTTTACATAAGATCGGACTTGAGGATTTAAGCCCAATACGAACTTCTGGATGGCCTGAGGCTCGGTACCCACCAAGTGAGGAATGAGGGTAGACAACTCTTGAAATCGTCTAACATAGCCCTTGTAATCGGCTCCCTCCATGTTGAGATTAGCAAACTCAATGGTTAAGTTTTGTAGTTCATACGGAGGACAAAACTTTGCTTTCACTTTGTTCTTGAAGTCAATCCATTCCAAATTATGAGTCCGGCCCAACGTTATTTCTTGGTTCCACCAACTCAAGGCGTCATGCCTAAACATGCCGGATGCATAAGAAATCCGGTCATCATAGGTGCAATGACTCCTTTCAATCACCGCCTCTATCACCTCAAACCACCTTATACATTCCGTGGGACCACCTCTTCCATCAAACTCCGGTGCCCCACAACTTTTAAAGTCTTTAAATATACATCCTTGACGGTATCCACCATATTGATTATTCATGGGCATTCCAATATTAACTCCCACTGGTCCCTCTCCTTCATCCTCTACGGCATGAGGTTGAGCATTTTCATTATTCATATTTTCTGGGGCTTCGTTGTTTTGAGGCCCATTATTTTGCCCAAGATTCGCCGTGACTTGAGCAATAATGGTTGGCATGATAGTGGCGATCGTTTGAGCGATCACCTCAGCCATATTTGGCTCAGGAACTTCACCACGACCCCTTCCTTGGCCCCTACCACGGCCCCTACCTCCTTGTACCTCCGGTTGAGCTTCCGGTTGAGGTTCTTCCTCTTCAGCCCTATAGTTCGTTCCGGTTCTCCTGGGTCTCACCATTTCTATAAAACAAGTGACACGTTGACCCGAGAGTTAGTCTCAAATGCTCGCATGTTAGTCACACAAGTAGTCAATGCTCTCATACCGATACCACATACTCATTTCATAACATTATGCTAATGCAAAAGTGTTAGAATCATAAGGGATTTTTACATATCATAACATCAAGTAATCATGCTCATTATATCATGTAATCAAACAACTAACACGAATGATTCAAAGTATAATCCGAATTCGATATGCTCTCCAGTTATTGACCGGGTATGTATACAAGGTGTACCAACGGCTAACCTTCCACCTAATCAACTTCCATTAAGCATATCGGTTCCTTATTATATTTTAAGCCACACGTGCGCAATCCACGATGTCATGAACTTGCTATAATATCGGGTAACCATAAAAGAGTTGATCGGGTTCTTTAGGGTTGCCACAATATTATACTAAGTTAATGGCATCCCTTCATTTTGCCCTAAATCATCAAATTAGCTCCAACCAATAACAATAACAACCATATTAACTACAATCCACATTCATCACATTGAATTCAAGCTATCATACAAGTGGTCTTAACTACGAACTCACACGGGGATTCACATAATTCACGTTGCACACCAATTTCCTAACCATGCATGCTATATGAAGAGTTTTAACTTAAGCCGTAGTCTAGGTCAAACCCCCTAATTCTCTACGACCACGCATGGGCCACCATTCTGTAACACCCCAAGCCGAGGCTCGAAATATTACGGAAATCATATAGCACAAGGTGGAATTACAATAGAACAAGAACTAAATGCAATTAAAGATTCAGTGAATCCATTACAAAGACGAAACATGTACCAAAATACAAAAGGAGCAATAACCATCAAAGTTACAAAGAAGCATTCAGAAGATGGCAATTAATCCTAAGTATAATGCAAAAGAAGGCCAATGAATCCATGATCCATAGAGTCCAAAGCCTGGGTTTAACAGCAAGCAAGCAAACTAGACTCCACGTCCGGGGAGAACCTGATTTCCTGAAAAGTGTACTAAGCATAGTCAACACAAGGTTGGTGAGTTCGTAGTAATGGTCCACAAGGAACCATAACAATAATCATAATGTACAAGTAGAGGCTAGACGTGACTTACAGTGAGCCTCTAAGTAACATAACAATATCCAATCAACAAGATTACATAAGTACGAAAATGCGTGTAAATGAATGCTCAATGATATAAATATCAAATGCAAGTACCAATGCATAAGTAAGTCAACATGCCTATCTTATGCGTGAACACCAGTCACCAATGCAACGATACCCTTCTGTCATCACAATGAACAAGGTTGTATCTCAAAATCATCGAGATATATATGTCTATATACTCGGAGTCAGGAACTACATCCAAAATGGGTGCATACATCTATACACCAGGATGTCGGCAATCCTCTGCCGAGGGCTCATCAACAATGTATGCAATGCTTACAATCAATTGTAAATGCATCAACCATAAACCAACAATCAATATACGATGAACCTGAGCCAACCATCAATATTCGTCAAACGATACCCCATAATCACAATACAATGAACATGAACCAACAACCAATATTCGTCAATCATAAACCAATCAATCGATATAAACTTCAATCCTATACGAAGTGAATTAGGTTAAGACTCGGCGCGTAAAAAGGTCTAGAAAGTCAAGCTAGGTCAAACAAGGAACATTTCAGAAAACAACTGCCGTAACTTACGGCCAACAGGGGCGTAAGTTACGGCGGTCAGAATACAACAGGCGTAAGGTACGGTGGCAAGGGGCGTAAGCTACGCTGGGAAAATTTGACTGGGCGTAAGGTACGGTTAATATGGGCGTAACCTACGGTCCTCTAGAAAGTTCACTTTTGGCGTCTGGAGTGGCGTAAACAGGAGGTTTTTGGCGTAAGGTAAAGCTTCGGAGTAAGCTACGCCCCAAAGGGCCGTAACTTACGCCCAAACAAAATTGTACTGCGTAACCTACGCCCCAAGGGCCGTAGGTTACGCCCCCTACCGGGCAACCCACGAACAGCAGCAGCAGTGCAGAAAATAACCCAAAAACCCCCAAATTCGACCCAAATCGATTTACAACGACTTGTAACCCATTTTGAAGCATAACTAAACATCAATAACCATAAATACACATAACCCAACCTCGACAAAACATCACAATCACTTCCAAATCACCAAAACCCTAATTTAACCCTAATTTGACCCAAAATTAGTTTTAAGCCGATTCATGACTTGCAAATGCTCAAGACGACTAGAAAGGCATAAACAAACATAAGTAGGTATAAATGGGATGAATTTTACTTACCACAACTTCTCTTTGAGCTAGAACCCGAAATTAGGTCAAAATGGATAAAATGCAAGAACTTGGCTTTTGATTCTTCAATATGACGAAAGTGAGATGAAGATGGCTATGATTTCTATGTTATAACCGTTCCAACACTAATTTGATGCAAAAATGGTGAAGAAGATTGAAATGGGTCTTGCCCTTTTTACTTGAGAGAAATAGAGAAGATAGATAGAAAGATAAGAAATGAAAGGATAAGGGGGGAATGGGTCACTAGTAGGCTCATGGGTCATGGACAACCCATGGGTCGACCCGTTTTCCCCATAAGCCAAATTACAATCGATTACACAATTAAACGCCAAACAAACATATTAACGACCCGACTAACATACCACATAGTCATATAATCACAAATGGGCCCAATTATTTCATTCAACAAGTTTGTTAGTCAAATTACACAAAAAGTCAACCGGTCAAAATTCACGGATGTTACAATATTACACTGACATGTAGAATTGTGGGAAAAAAAAGTAAACTACGTCATTGTGTAATAAGCAAAAGTAAAAAAAGTGGACAAAAAAAAATGGCGGCATGTATAATTGTTTTTGATTGATTTGATGGTTATTGAGCAAATCTAAGTATTCTTTAATATTCAATATTATTTTTTGCAAAATTATAAAACAAAAGTTATATATTTTACACTACACAAATCTAGTGTGACTGATTTTAATCTGATAATGAAACAAAAAATGTAATTATAAAACAAAATTTTAGTCAAAATTAATTTTTGATAAAAATAATGAGATTAATAAGATATCATCTTGGATTGTTTTCAGTTTAGACTATCAGCTTCAGATGATATCAGTTTGGAAATTTTTAAGTTTTCACTATCAGCTTCCATGATACATTTTTTTTAACCATGTTAAATTAAAATTAAAAGGAAAAAGGTTTTTTATTTATTAAAAAAAATGTATTCTTCTTTAATTACATGATATTATTTACACATAATCTACACAAATGTAGTGTGACGGAAAAAAAAAACAAGCTAACGTTAACAAGCTAATCAAAACTGAAACTGAGTCAGCTTCACAATATCTACACAAATGTAGTGTGACAAAAAAAAAACCAAGCTAAAAATCTAACAAGCTAATTAAAACTGAAACTGACTCAGCTTGACACTATATATACATAATCTACACAAATGTAGTGTGAGAAAAAAAAAAAACAAGCTAACTTTAACAATCTAATCAAAGCTGAAACTGACTCAGCTTTATAATATCTACACATAATTATTTAAAAAAATTTCATACAAGATATATAAATATTTAGTTTAGATTATTTTTTTAACAGCCTTTTAGTCCTAATGTCACAAAAGATTGTTAAAGAAAAGGAATCTTGGATTGCAACGTTCACGCAAGTGATGGAAAATAAAAAAGAACAACTTCAGAAAGAGTTGGCAAAATTCAACAAGGATTCGAAAAAAGAAAGCATTCGTGGAAGAAATGATAACCTATGCTCCAAACTATTAACTTTATATCTGGTTATCCGTTTACATGCTTATGTATTTATATTAAACTGCAATATTGTAATGTAAACTTAATATTATCTTTCCTTTTCTAGACATCTTTATTTCTATTAGTTGTTTTTTTTAAAAATAAAATTAAATAGAAAATCAAGAACAAAAATTAATCTTGCATAAAACATTTTCAAATTAAAATGTTTTTTACATCAGAGGGTTAGTTTTTTGTTTAATATGATTGATTTAATAATTTCTAAGATTAACATTAAGTTGATAGGAATATAGTGGGTTCAAATCAATTGTGATTGTGTAAGAACAAAAACGTAAAAATACGGGACAAAAAAAACTAAGATTAGTTTGGTAAGTACTAAAATTATCTTTCACATGCTTAGAAATATATAGATTTTGAAACGTTAAGAAAGCAACGTTTGGATGCATATGTATTTTCATTAAACTGCAAATATTGTAATGTTAACTTAATATTAACTTTCCTGTTCTACACATATATTTTTTTTGATTTTTTAATTTTTTTTTTTAACCTGAATATCAACATAGATTTTTATCAGTTTTGTCTATCAGATTTTATCATCTTAGTTTATAAAAACTAACGCAGTTTTTATTAGCTTTAGTGTATCAGATTCTTCTATCGCTTTCTAGTTACACGTGTGTGCAATGTGTGTTTTCCTATCAGCTTGCTTCAGTTATAATACAGTTTTTATCAGCTTGGTGTATCAGCTTGTTCTATCATTTTGAACTTACATGCGTGTAGTATATGTGTTTTATTATTAAACATATTAATCTTTTGCAATAACCAAAAAACAAAGTTTACATATTTTGCAGATATTATTTATTTTTATTGATCCAACAAAAAATATAATTAAAAAAGTTTATATTTACAATCTATATACAGTTAGATGTGACTATCATCTTGCAAAAATCTACACAGATGTAGTGTGACCAAAAAGCCCAAGCTAACTGTCAAAAGCTAATCAATATTTTTTTAAATCAAAAACTCAAACTGATTGAACTTGAATCAACCTACATATATTCTACACATATGTAGCCAAAAAAAAAGCCCAAGCTAAGTCTAACTCAAAACTAATCATTAAAAATTTATCTTACACACGTGTAAAAAAATATAAATTTTATGTTACACCCTATGTAGAAATATGTTACATACATTTTACATAAATAAATATAATTAGGTTTTGGCTTTCACATACTTAATTTCACACACATTTGTCTCCAACCTCCACCTTATTATCTTTTTTTCAAGAACTTGGAGCCAGGATTTGATGAAAAGAAGACTCCACCTTATTAAAATGAAGATAAGGTAGATAGTTGTACTTTAAATGATTTATGGATAGATTTTACTAAGTAAATAAGCTATTTTTTATAGAAATTTAGGGTTGGTTGTGATTTGCTAATATTAAATTATTGAAGACCACTATAATAATTTATAGCCCATATGGGCTATAATAATTTATAGCCCATATTCTATATCTTTTATTATAAAACCATTAGAAAAAGTTATATGTTAAAAAAAAAAAATTAAATATTTTTAGACTAAAATATGTGTAACTTGTATTAGATTATCTGCTGGTGAATCTTCTACACAACAAGATCCCGTGGATTCAGATTTTACAAAACGGTTGAAACTAAATGAATCTGAAATAGGAGAGGATCGGATAAGCAACCTTCCTGATTGTGTGATTGCCGATTTGATTCTTTCTCGATTCTTGGATATGAAATTGGTTATTTCAACAGGTATTATTTCTAAACGATGGCAACAACTTTGGAAATATGTTAATTGTCTTTGTTTTTAGTGATGAATCATTTTGTAAGGATGCAACAGAAGCGGAGTCAGTTTCTTTAATCTACAACTTTGGAAATATGTTCCTTGTCTGGTTTTGGTGATAAAGCTTTTTTAGAGTTTTATAATGCTGTTAATATTACCCTTGGTCAGTATCAATTAGAAAGTATCACTAAGTTTGAGGTGGATGCCAATTACGATACTAGGTTTGCCTCACATGTCAAAAATTGGATCGAATTTGCTGTTAGTAGGTATGTCAAAGATTTTACATTGTACTTAAGGCATTTGGATTGTACTTAAACGATTTTAGATTGTACTTAAGGCATTTTGGAGATGATGATACCTACTCAATTGAAAATGAATCATTCTACAAGAGTTCCGATTTTACAAATCTCGATATAGGATACTGTTTGCTTCAGCCTAATGTTGGTATTACTTGGAAAAACCTTAAGAATTTAACTAATTCAAAATCAATATTTGAAGAAGACTTGATCCCAAAAATTGTATCTGGCAGTCCTTTGTTGGATACTTTGACTATTTGTTGCTGTCATGGTTCATTGATTGATATCACATCCCCTAGTGTTAAGACTTTGGTTATACTTGGATATGAAGCTGGGGATCTTGAAACCTTTGTTGAGATCAACGCTCCTTATATTACATCTCTGAAAATCGTTGGTAGTTTGTGGATATCACACATTTCTTTTAAAAACGTCTCGTCTTTAGTTAAAGCATACCTTAATTTTGACTTTCCCCGATTCTATCCGAAAATTCGAAAGAGGGATGAAGAGCTGGTACTACGTGAAGTTAAGAACGATCTGCAGCATGTCAATGAAGTAGAAGTTGGGATTTCTTTTTATCCGGTAAATTCCTATTCTATTTTTTAAGCCATCTGTGTAAATTCTACTTGTATTTTGTTTCTCTTGTTTTTGTCAGTTTTGATTTGAGTCAGCTTAGGGATGCATCAAGTTGGATTTATGTCAGTTTAGGGTTAGGTCAGCTTAGATTTAGGTTAGCTTATCATACGAAACAAGTGAAACTGGTTCATTTTTCTTAAAATACCTAGGTGATTTAGCTGTTAAAGATTTAAAAGTGATGTTTATTTCTACTAAGAAAGATACATCGTTGTATGACATACACACAGTGGCTTGTATTGCTTGTGAAAGTGAATTAGCTTAGATTTTGGTCAGTTTGGATTTCGGTCAGCTTAGGGTTGGTATAAGTCCCAACTCAATAAATGGTACTACCTGAAGACACCTCAATGTCGATGGTGGAGTTACTTTGCAATATAAGCACTGAACTGGAGACGACCAGTTACAGTGAGTATATACCAATTCTAGATAGATTACTTATTTAAATGACAATAAGTAAAGAACAATGCAATAATACAAAATACTTGTAAAGTAAATTGGTGAGACAATATGTTATTTTCAAGTGTAATTTATTTATTAACTTTAAATAAATTACAAGGTTGTTGCGGAACCAAGATAATACAAAGTATGTAAATATCCTAACAACCTATGAACTACAATTGATCTACACTTGGAAATTCTCTAAACAATCGAAACACTTAAAGTTGTGAAATGTTCCTTTTTACGATTGAGAGAATATTGCACAAGTTCACCAAGAATATTGCAGGTTTGCAAAGTGTGTGTTGTGTTATTCTTGTTGTGCAATGACTTTTTAATTTATAGGTGAAAGTCCCAAGTTTGCAACGATTATGTAATTAAACAACTAATGCAAATTACACTAAGAATGTAAGACAATAAGGTAAGCACGTTTAATCATAAGTAGTATTAATTAAACGGTGAATACATGGTTGGTTTACAATAAAAGAAGAAAGAAAATATTGTTAAGTTTTTGCACACACAAAAAGCTTAACAATGATATAATTCTACAATGAGAGAAAACACACTAAGTGACTATTGTAGAATGAACCAACAGAATTGCGGCTAGGTCAAGTGATGTCTTATATAGGAGAGAAGAGACATCACATGACAACCCAATAGATGTTGACACATGAAGGTTGTCAACTTTCTATTGGTGTGTAAGACTGGTCGGCAGAGATCTCTTTTCTTCATCTTGTTTGTTTCCCAAAGCGGCATGAAAGAGAAACTGCTTAGTACCAAAATGGTACAAGGTCACTTGTCTTCAATCTGATCTTCCAACACGTGTCCTTGGGGACCAGTCTTCTTATCTTCATTTTCCCGCCCATATTTGACTTACAACACATGGCGGTGAGTCATTGAACTTATCCTTTAACTTGAAGATAAAAGTGATCGCTGAAGACTCGCTGATGAAACCTCTCGCTGAAGGCTCGCTGATGAAACCTCTCGCTGAGGCTGTCAGCGACTACTTGACTCAGCAAGTAATCTTCAGCGAATCCATGACTCAACAATCTCCCCCTATTCGCTGAGGAGACTTAGCTGAGTATGAGTTACTTTTTAGAAGTACAATAGTTAGATATGAGGGAATGCTGATCTTATTTACTTGACAAACAACTTTACAAAAAAAAGATAGCATTACAAAGATTACAAGTTTTCTTAATCCCACTGCGACTCTTGCTTGGCCTCTATGAAAGTTTTGTCTTGTTGTCTTTCAGGCTTCAGCAGCTCTTGATCAATCAGCGTTAAGAACTTGGGATCATTGGAAGACTGCACACAATACTTCCTAATCTTCATCAAAAAAGCAGAAGGAGCAATTCCAATCTCATTGGTCCTGAAGAAGAGTTCATGACCATGGATATTGCAAAAACAGAACCCTCCTAGTTTGTCATCATAGACACCATCCACAAAGAGGGTCCTAGGAGGCATTCTTAGATTTAGCAGTGGCTCAGTATCTATGTCAGTCTGTGGAACAGCTCTGAGAACAAATGGGCGCTGAGAAGCCACTTGACCAGAGGCTGTTCTTTTTGTACCACTTCTTGGCTGCTGAGGAGGAGAGGGATATGGATGTCTGGCAGCGCTGAGCAAGGAATCTTTGATTTTGTACTTCTTTTCCATTTGATGTATATGCCTTATTTGCTCGCCTGCCATTTTGATCAGTGGTTCAAACCCCACAGCCTTCTTATCCTTGACCAATTTGTACACTTCAATCCATTCAGTTGGCCCAAGTGTGTTTGATTTGACATTCTTCAAGGTGTATAGCTTGGGCACTCCTTTCCTTTGCAAGCTCAGATTCATTCCTTGTTGTGTGAGAGTGACCTGTTTGACTGACAGGATCTCCTCTTTCCTTTGCCTAACCTCTCTCGATTCGAGATAGGTTGCTTGTCCTTCTTCAAATGTTTTAACACGCTTGGCAAAGAATTGTTCTTCATTTTTCCTTAATGCAGCCAAACCACCAGATTGCTGAGCTAGTCTTTTTGTTTCATCATCAGCATCTTTTAACTCTTCATTGACAATCTGCTCACTTATGAATTTCTGTGACAGCTCCTCTTCTTTCTTCTTACTTAACCTTTCATGTTGACGAACAACTTCTTCAGGAGACTGTTCAGTAGTGGCAGTTGTGGATTTTGGAAAGGCTCCAACCATAAGTTTTTCTTGTTTTTCCCTTGCTGAAGTGGGAGCCTTTGGTGGTTTGCTTGGAGCAACCAATGCTGCTTTACCCTTATCAGCGTATCTCTTTTCTAGGGCAGCGTGGAACTCAGCAGTTGGTTTAAAGATGGAAACATTGATGGGTCTTGCTGCCGGTTCACCAACCTTCTCAGCTTCTTTGACTTGCTCCCCCTCAACATTAGCTGCCGGTTCACTAACCTTATCAGCTTGCTCCCCCTGAACACTTGCTGCCGGTTCATTAACCATCTCAGCGTTTTCATTTTCAGCGAAGGGAGCATCTTCATTTGTTTGACTTGCTGGGCCCTCTTCAGCAGTTTTCTCCCCCTTGGAAGCAGCTGAGGGACTTGCTGCTTCCACATTGTTTTTCTTGAAGAGACCCAGCATTTCACTCATCATACCCTTAAGATCAGCGACCTCTTGTTCGAGTTTCTTCGTCCTGCTGACAGATTCTTTCAACAATATTTTGTCAGCAGCGACTTGAAATGGGGTACTAGAGAGGATTTGAGTTTTGAGAGAGGAAATTTCTTTGGTAAGGGTGGTGTGAAAATTATCTTGATGTTTGGAGAAGGAAGAGATAGTTTGATCCAGCTTGTTGAGTTGAGCAGTGAAGAGTATATTGGATTGGGAGAGTTGTTGGAGAGATGATAAGAGACCAGGCTCTTCGGTGACCTTCGCTGAATGGATTTCATCTTTTAATTTATCCAGCGAGGCGGAGATAGCAGAGTTGGAGGAGCTGACCCTCTTCATGCTTTCATTCAGCAGGGCTTGATTTCTTTTGAATAAATGCTCATTGGACTTGGTGTGGGTGACTTGATTTTTGGTGATCCCAAACACCATGCCTTTGAGTTCTGCTAGCTCATCAGTCACCAAGTCCTTACCAGTTAGTAATTCTTGAAAATTTGAATGAGCCTCAACATGGATTTGAGCCATTTGATCCACCAACCAAGCATACAAATACCCATGTCTATTGCCTTGGCTCTGGCAAATTTGCACCCTTGTCAGCAGTTCTTGAAGCTGTCGAGTTTCTACATAATCAAGACCAGGCACGTTTATAGCAGTGCAAGCTGTGACAAGTTCTTCATCAGCAGAAGGAACTTTAAGATCTTTTAAAGAAACAGGGTACTTGGAACAAGGAACCCTAAAGAAATCTGGATGGTGCAATGGGGGCACCTCCATGATTATTTCGTCATCAACTTCTTCAACTTCAACATACACACCAGGCCTTATTCGCTGAAGATGACACAATTCTAATCTTCTTTGAAGCTCAACATCATCCACCTTAGGCACATAATCCCCATAAAATCCATCCTGCTCATGAGAAGTTGTGGGTTTATAAGAGTAGCAAGGTGGAGAAGGCATATCACCCAACATATTTGGGATATCCTCAAATTCATGGGGAGGAGAGTTGATCAGCACAAAGCCCAAATCATCATCTAAGAACCCACCAACAAATACTTCATCTTCGCTTTCTTCTGCAGCAGCGAGTCTAATTTCAGCATCATGATCTTGGAGATCAAACTCGCTGCCCAGATCTTCATCATCAACCTCCATTTCAGTGAACAAAAGATTTGTCTCGGTCCCTGCACTAACAGTTTCCGAGACATGAACAGCAATATTTTGGGTAAGGGAACCTGGTGCCTCAATCTCAGTGTGTTGTTCCACCAAGATATCATCGGCCGTAGAATGGGTTGACTCTAGCATCACCTGTGATCTGGCTGCTGTCAACGACTCAGAAGGTAATGAAGAAGAAGGGGAATTATTTGGGGGTGGAGTTGGACTTTGACCTCTAGTGGGCTGGGGTGACCCAATAACTTCACCAACCTCTCCTACAGAAATTTGAGGTGGCTGCCTGCTGCTCCCATTTAACTCGTCAACAGCCTGTTGGGAGGCTGCTGATGGGGTGGCTTGGGTACTATCGTCCTTGGGCAGTGAGGACTTCCTAACCTTTGGTTTGCCCTTTGATACACTCCGCTTACGTTTTGGGACGTCAGCGGAGGGTGAAGATTGAGAAGTTTGATTTGAGGACGCTGCCTTAGATTTATCTTTGGTCTTTTTAGAGGCTTTGGAGGTCGCTGGGGGGTTTTCCAGCGAGCCAACCTCTGAAGGCATTTCGGCGTCCACAGCGACCGTATCAGCCACTTCATCAGTAAGAAGTGCTGCCTCCCAGTCGCTGTCTTTCGGGTATAAAGAAGGATTAAGAGAGAAGAGTACCTCTTTTATATGAGCAGTGAGGCGTGCAACCAAGAGATCAGCTGGTTGCTTGTAGATGTTGTTGCCAACCCTCGCTATTGAAATTGTTGAGGCGTTGGGCAGCTCATATTCATTTCCCAATGCCTCCTTGAAGATGAGAGAAAAGATTCTAACAAAAGGCACAGTGTGTGACCTATTGTTAATGCTGACCTTATTCTTCATGTCGTTGAAGATCAGCTGGGCATAATCAACGAAACGCCCCTCAGCGAGTGCATGAATCATTGGCATCGATGTTGTTGATGCTTGATTATATGATCCTGAATTTCCACCCATACACTGTATTACATGGGTGAAAAGAACTCTCCAGACTCCAGGGAGATTTTGTTTTAGTGGATTGCTTGGGATTGCTGGAGGGTTCCTCAAATTATAATTGTATCCAATGGAAGGCAACCAATCCTTCCATTCATCATCACTTGCTGCTTCCACAAACCTATTTTCCTTAGTGGCTTGTGGAAATCGAAGAGTTTGGCGAAGAGACGCCGGTGTAATGGTAATCGTCTTTTCCCCCTTGACGAACAGTACCAGTGATGGACTTGGATTCATCATTATACTCACAAGTCCACCAAAACTCTCGAAGAAGATGAACAAATATCTTACCTGGATCTGCCATGATGCAATATTTGGCAGGAGAAGCATGGATAAAGTCCAACATGGGCTTGTATCCTTCAGAGTCTTTTGGCAACACGGAGGTGCCAACATGATTGTTGGGTTTCACAACAATCTGAGAAGCAGAAAAATTCACCTTGGAAGCTTTTGTGATGTTTAGAGGAGTGAAAACTGGTGAATTAAGATATGTGGCGGAAGCTTGTTCCTGAACTTGTTGTTCAGGAGCCGGTGGGTTCTCAACATTTTGAGGGATTTCTGAGGAAGAAGCCATTGATTATTGTAAGAAAGAAGATGAAATGATTATAAGGTGTTTGATGAAATGCTTGAGAAAGAAGATGAGTGGATGGAGAGAAAGAGTTTTTGATTTAGAGAGAGAGTGAATAGGAAGCGTGAAAGTAAGGTTATGAGGTGAGGTTATATATATATGGTATGGTTGTGGGTCACAACTTCTCTCTCCTTCTTTTTGTATTGATGAACAGTTGTGAACAACAACTGTTTTTGTACTTTTAAATAATATAAAAAGATTTTGAGAGTAACGTTTTGAAAAATAAAAAGAAATTTTATCCAAAAAGTTCTTGAGTGCGCGCCGTATTGTGCAGTCATAACCTGTCTGTCAGACTGTCACAACAGACAAATGACGTGATCAAGAGCAAAAATCGAGGTGACCTTTTAATTTGAATGTATAAAACATGTGGTTCAGAAATTTGCCACGTCACCCTCATAGTTACTTTGAAAACACTTAGTTTTGAAAATATCCTATGTAATGTTTTGAAATACAACATGCTGGAAGATGCTCAGCATGCTTAAGACTTTTTGTCAGCGACTTCACAACTAACGTTGGTCGCTGACTACAGTTTTTGGCAACCTGTCAGCCATGAACGGATTTGATTAGTCTTTACCAATAGCCGTTTGCTATTGGACTAGATGAAGACTTTTAGCTCTTCATTGCTATTGTTTGCTTTTTCCCAAAGCAACAGGGATCAACGGATTTGATTAGTCTTTACCAATAGCCGTTTGCTATTGGACTAGATGAAGACTTTTAGCTCTTCATTGCTATTGTTTGCTTTTTCCCAAAGCAACAGGGATAAACGGATTTGATTAGTCTTTACCAATAGCCGTTTGCTATTGGACTAGATGAAGACTTTTAGCTCTTCATTGCTATTGTTTGCTTTTTCCCAAAGCAACAGGGATAAACGGATTTGATTAGTCTTTACCAATAGCCGTTTGCTATTGGACTAGATGAAGACTTTAAGCTCTTCATTGCTTTGAGATCAGCGAGTAAGACTGACTTAAGCTCGCTGAATTAGCATACATGACAAGTCATGTCGCTGATTCCCCATTTAACATTCCTAACTTGCTAACAAGCAGTTTGAATCTAGTTTCATCCAATGGTTTAGTAAAGATGTCAGCTAGTTGATCATCAGTTGGAATGAAGTAGATTTCAATATCACCTTTCATGACATGATCTCGAATAAAGTGATATCGAATATCGATATGCTTAGTTTTGGAATGTTGAACTGGGTTGTGTGTAATAGCAATGGCACTTGTATTATCACACATGATTGGAATTTTAGAGTATTCCAAATCATAGTCGGCAAGCTGATGTTTCATCCATAGCATTTGGGCACAACAGCTCGCTGCAGAGACATATTCTGCCTCAGCTGTGGAGATGGAAACTGTGTGTTGCTTTTTACTAGACCAACTAGTCAGCTTCCCCCCCAACAGTTGACATCCTCCACTGGTGCTTTTGCGATCAAGCATGCAACCAGCATAGTCGGAGTCAGAATATCCAACTAATTCAAAGTTGGAGTCCTTAGGGTACCAAAGACCCAGTGTGGGTGTACCCTTGAGGTATTTGAAGATACGCTTCACAGCGAGGAGATGAGATTCTCTAGGGGAAGCTTGATAGCGAGCACAGAGACATGTTGCAAACATGATGTCTGGCCGACTCGCTGTGAGGTACATAAGTGACCCAATCATGCCACGATAGTAAGTAGGATTCACATACTTACCATCAGGGTCAGCGTGAAGATTATTAGGAGGGGACATTGGAGTTCGTTTGGGAGTGACATGGGTGAAGTCAAACTTAAGCAACATATCTCGAATATATTTCTCCTGATTGATAAATATTCCAGAGGGAAGCTGCTTGATTTGTAACCCCAAGAAGAAGGTGAGTTCACCCATCATACTCATTTCGAAAGTGCTAGACATAAGAGAGCTGAACTTTCGACAAAGGTTTGTGGATAAGGAACCAAAGATGATGTCATCGACATAAATCTGCACATACAGAACGTCACCCTTATGCTTATAGATAAATAGGGTGCTGTCAATGGTTCCCCTACGAAAACCATGGTCAAGAAGAAAGGTGGACAAAGTGTCATACCAAGCTCTAGGAGCTTGTTTAAGGCCGTACAAAGCTTTATTAAGCTTGTAGACATAGTGAGGATGCTTTGGATCCTCAAAGCCAGGAGGCTGCTTAACATAGACTTCTTCATCAAGAGCACCATTTAAGAAGGCACTTTTGACGTCCATTTGATAGACAATAAAGCCTTTGTAAGCAGCATGAGCGAGAAAGAGACGAATAGCTTCAAGGCGAGCGACTGGAGCAAAGGTCTCGTCATAATCAATGCCTTCAGCTTGAGTGTAACCTTGAGCAACCAGTCTTGCCTTGTTTCTGATGACCACACCAGCTTCATCCATCTTATTCCTATAAACC
The DNA here is from genome assembly GCA_034093135.1 of Erigeron breviscapus. NCBI lineage: Eukaryota > Viridiplantae > Streptophyta > Magnoliopsida > Asterales > Asteraceae > Erigeron > Erigeron breviscapus. The sequence continues at coordinate 11,877,755 of CM067168.1, read as the reverse complement.
CATCGAGTGCCAATGGGTTCTTTATGGGGAGGAGGAACAAGGAACCAAACGTGTTGTCTTTTAAATTGTGTCAGTTCTTCTTGCATGGCTTCAACCCATGAGGGATCAGCCATGGCTTCACCAATATTGGCAGGCACAATTTGAGAAAGAAAGTTAACATAGAGACAAGTATTACTTGTCGCTGAACGAGTTTGGACACCATTGTGTGGATTACCAATCACATGGTCAAGAGGGTGATCAGCAGTCCATTTGAGTGCTGGTGTGTGAATAGAAGAATGATTCACAGCGGATACAGTGGTGGTAGTACCACTAGGAGTGGGAAGATAAGACGAGAGATCGATAGTTAGCAAAGGCTCAGAGTTGCTGACAGGAGGGTCACTGAGAACAGTGGGTACCTCTTGCTGAGGAGTTTCATCCTCAGCGTCTCCTAAAAGAGGATTCGCTGAAGCATCATGAAATGTTTCCTCAGCGACACATTCAGCACTTTGAGTTTCAGTTGAGAGAGGAACATTAATGGAAGTGGCATTAATTGTTCGAAGAAGAGCCTCAACTGGATCTATAGAATAAATGTGAGCAGCGATGTACTCATCATTTGGTGAAGATTTTGAAGACTCAGCGATAGGTGGTTCAGCAACATCATGATATGTCGCTGGTACTTCAGACAAGTCAGATAGATCGCTGAGAATTACTTCAGCGGATGACTCATTTGAAAGATCACCTAAAGCAGAACAGCTTTCATCAAAAGTAACATGAATTGATTCATCTACCTTTTGAGTGCGAGTATTGTAAACTCTGAAAGCTTTGCTTATAGAAGAATATCCCAGAAAGTAGCCATCATCAGCTTTGGGATCAAACTTACCTAAATGATCCTTATCATTTAGGATGAAGACTGGGCACCCAAAAACATGGAAATATCCAATTTGAGGTTTCTTGCCCTTGAGAATTTCATAGGCAGTCTTATCATGTCGCTTGACAATAAGACACCTATTTTGAGTATGGCACGCAGTACTAACTGCTTCAGCCCAGAATTTACTAGGAAGAGAGGACTCACTGAGCATGGTTCTAGCAGCTTCAATGAGAGTTCTATTTCTCCTTTCAGCTACCCCATTTTGCTCAGGAGTACGAACAGAAGAGAAATTTTGTCTGATCCCTTGATCAGTACAAAAAGTCTCAAGAGTGTGGTTTCTGAACTCAGTGCCATGATCGCTTCTGAGTTCTTTAACACGTATGCTGTTGAGGTTTCCATCTTTTTAATGAAATTGATTATTTCCTCAGCAGCATCACTCTTAGAGTGAAGAAAGATTGTCCAAGTATATCGTGAATATTCATCCACAATAACTAAGGTGTATCTGCTACCCCTTAGACTTTGGACATTCACTGGACCAAAAAGGTCCATGTGAAGAAGATGGAAACAGCCACTAATAGAGTTGGCCTGTTTGGTCTTGAAGGTGGCTCGGTGGCTTTTACCTTTTTCACAAGCACCACAAAGCCGGTCCTTCTCATAAGTGAGAGGAGGAAGGCCTCGAACTAGATTTTTCTTGGCCAAGGAGTTGATGGTTTTGAAATTCACATGCGACATACGCTTGTGCCATAACCAGTTGATTTGAGAAGCAGATTTTGAGAAGAAGCAGGTCTCGCTGTCAGTTTTGACAGGAGTGAAATCTACCAAGTAGATATCTCTTTTTCTTGGAGCGACCAAGACCACTTCTTTATTGACATTAATCACTGTGCCTTGATGCTTATCAAGGATAACCTTGTAGTCAGCATCGCACAGTTGACTTATGCTGATAAGATTGTGCTTCAATCCATTCACATAGGCAACCTTTGTGAACTTGATCAGCCCATTTGAGAGAGACCCGTATCCTTCAGTTTGGCCAGTAGAGTTGTCACCAAACACAACCGTGGGACCGTCAGTCTCCACGAAGTTATCTAGCAGGTCCTTAGATCCAGTCATGTGTTTTGAACAGCCGCTGTCCAAATACCACACTTCTTTTCCTAGCGAGGCCTGCAGGATAACATAAGAAGGATTTAGGAAGAGTTATGAGCATCCTCGCTGATAATATCATCAGTAGAGGATGTGAGATGAAGATGAGCAACGTCATCATCATTTGAAACTGGGGGAAGAGAAGCTCTTGGATTAACATTTGGCTCAGCCAGCTGATGAGCAGGAGGCATATCACGAGCCACCTCACCAGTGAAGAACTGATCTTCAGAGGTGAAAGTGATAGAACTTCCAGTGTTGAGGACAACCATGTTGCTGATTTGATTATTTTCCCCATATTCAGCTAGCATACTATCATTACCATTGGTAATGATTTCATGAGCCTGGGGAAGAAAGATTCGCTGAGCGGCAATGTACTCAGCGATGTTATCGTTAGAAAGAACAACATCATCACCCAAGCTGATATTGGATTCGGCTGAGGGAGCTCGCTCAGAGATTTCAGAGGAGGTATGATCAGCGGAAGCTGAGGCTGGATTTGGCTGAATGACTACTTCAGGAGGACTCTTGGAGTCTTTGTCATTGCAGTCAGCAGCTATGTGTCCTCTTTCGCCACATAGGTAGCATTTTCTTCCAGCCTTCTGATTTTGGGTCAGAAGTTCCTTGAGTTGAGAGGTCAAGTCGTTGACACGCTTGCTCAGCTCACAAATCTCATGATTTGAGGAAGAAGATGATGCTACTGAAGAGGCCTTTTTCTTCCTGAACTGAACAGGAAGAGTCTTGGGAACAGGGCCAAGAACAGATTTGCCCTTAGATTGGGCATTAGAGGAGGAAGGGCCATGATTGTTCATAACAACTCGCTGACCTCCTTGCCTAGGAGGTCTGACTTGCTGAACAGGTCTGGGTTGCTGAGAACCATGAAGGATCTGAGCAACTCGCTGTCCTCCTTGCTGAGGAGGTATGACCTGCTGAACAGGTTTTGGAAGACGAGGGACAACCGTTCCCTTTGGGACATAGATAGAGTTAGGTTGCTGATAACGAGCATCAGCAAACCTAGCTCGTCTATTCATTAAATTTTCATGCATAACAGCCTTTCTGCCAGCATGAGAATTGTTTGAGGAAGACGAGGGCTGAGACGCGGGGCGTTCAGCGACTACTGAGGGAACAGAGTTCTCAGTAGGATGACTAATAGGCACAGCTCGCTGAGGAGTGCTGTAGTCATATGGAACAGCGACCTTACTCCTTTTGAAAGGTTCAAGATCTGTGGACTGAACAGTCAAGAGCTGAGGAGCAATAGGTCTATAACCATCACTTGAAGGATTTCCTTCAAGTGTTTCAGGAGAAGAATATTGAATTCTGCCTTCATGGGGCATCATATCAATAATTGGGAGGTTTGGAAAAATGGTTTTAGCAAAACTAGGAGTTGAGCTAGTTTCCGCTTGTAAAGAAGAAGTAGAAGTGCTGGTTGGGGTTGCTTCATTATTTAGTTCAGAATGATAGTCATTTATGCCTTTAACAAAATAATGTTTTAGCAATTCTCCACGAGATTCAGGAGATTTGGGAGGAATCCTCTCTTCAGCTGTAGGGCAGTCACTGAACATATTTGCAATGACGGCGGCCGTCTCAAAGTCACCACCAATTATGGCTTTCATTTGAGCTGGGACTTGCAAGCTGAAGATTTGGTCATGAAGCTTGGAGGCTTTAGACCAAGAGGTAACGATTCTCTCAAGGTCAGCGACCTTGTACTTCAGCTCCTCGTTAGAGATTAGAAGTTTTTGGTTGAGGAGCTTTTGAGATTCAAGCTCAATATGGACGTTTCTAAGGTCCTTGAGCTTGTCAGCTTTATCACTCAACTCAGCACTAACTAAGTTAAGTTTGGACTGAAGGTCAGCACGAATCGACTCGACATACTGAATGTCACAAGTAAGAGTTAAGTTTGGACTGAAGGTCAGCACGAATCGACTCGACATACTGAATGTCACAAGTAAGAGATTCAAGAATAGTAGGTTTGTCCTCTTCAGAGGCAGAGGAGAAAGTGCATACCTTCTTAATTGTGGCATTGACCCACTGACTGGAGCACACTTGGTCCTTTGTCAGCGCCTGGTCATCAGCGAGTGCCATAAAGCAGATGGCATCAACAAAGTCCTCGCTGTCAGAGGCATCGGAGTCAGCCCAGTCATGTTCTTCAGCAACAAGACCTTTGGCGGGAGTTTTGGCTTCTTCAACATCGGCCATCTTGGCACGAAGCTCATAGTACTTCTTTTTGTATTCATCAGCAGGCTTAACTAAAGAGGGCCTCGCTGATGATGAAGAAGGCTTCGCTGCCTGCAAAGAAGGAACAGATACTTTGCAATCTTTTTGGTAGTGGCCTTTTCGACCACACCTCCAACATTCTTCCTGAGACTTGTCTACCACTGGTTTTTGGAAATTGGTCGACCTACGACCACTCCATTTTCTAGAGTAACGTTTACCAGCGATGAGAGCGAAGTTCATGAAGTCCGAGAACATTTCTTGTCTCTCCTCGAAATCGAGGTCATTGACAAGATCTTGGACGTTAGAGGGAGTAGAATTGCTGATGTCCATGTCAAGATGGACAGGACTGACCTCAGCAGAGACCAGGGCAAGAGGGTCATGAACATTTGAGACATTTGATACAGAAGAAGAAGAAGAAGTTGGAGCATATGAGCCAGCATGTCTTCTAGACTCAGCCTCAGCTCTCAGAGTTTGAGCGAGGGCTCTCTCTTCAAATTGAAGAGTGCCATAGAGTGACTCTAAGTCATGCTCTTTCAACTGCTTGGTGGTTCGAAGAATTTGCCTCAAACCTTGCCATTTGATAGGCAAGATGTCAATGAACTTGTAGCATATTTCAAGAGTGTTATGCTCTATGCCCACATTCGTCATATCATTCAAGAGGCACTTGAACCGATTATACGTGCCATCCAGACTCTCATTAGGGAGAGAGAAGAATCCTTCATAGGCACGTTTGAGATCTATTTTCTTGGTGGCAAGAACATCTGCTGTACCATCGAATCTGATACACAGATTGTCCCACACCAATTTGGAGGAAGAAAGTTTGATGACAGACTTCATTATGTCATCAGGAAGGGTAGTAATGAGAAGATTTCTCAACCGAGCATCCAGATTGACAAGCCTACGCTCGTCATCTGTCCATTGTACTTCTGGTTTTATTAACTCAGTGACAACTTCAGGAGCATCAGCAGTGGCTCCTGGTGTCCTGGTAACCAGAACCGGTACATATGGCCCTCTGGTTAAGATGGTCATAAGGTAGGGTTCAACTCCTACGATGTGTAGAAGCATTCTCTCCTTCCAAGATCCGAAGTCATGTGAATCGAATCTTGGTGGGATGGAGACATACCCAAAATCTCTGGTATTGACCAGAGAAGGTACAGAAGACATAATAACAAGAAAAGAAAGATAAACAGAGGTTTAAAGAAAAGATTTTAGGTGCAGAAATTTAAAGTACAGAAAGAAAGATAATCTTGCAAACTTTTACTCAGATCAGATTCGGTGTGTCGAACCACCGCTCTGATACCAACTGAAAGTCCCAAGTTTGCAACGATTATGTAATTAAACAACTAATGCAAATTACACTAAGAATGTAAGACAATAAGGTAAGCACGTTTAATCATAAGTAGTATTAATTAAACGGTGAATACATGGTTGGTTTACAATAAAAGAAGAAAGAAAATATTGTTAAGTTTTTGCACACACAAAAAGCTTAACAATGATATAATTCTACAATGAGAGAAAAACACACTAAGTGACTATTGTAGAATGAACCAACAGAATTGCGGCTAGGTCAAGTGATGTCTTATATAGGAGAGAAGAGACATCACATGACAACCCAATAGATGTTGACACATGAAGGTTGTCAACTTTCTATTGGTGTGTAAGACTGGTCGGCAGAGATCTCTTTTCTTCATCTTGTTTGTTTCCCAAAGCGGCATGAAAGAGAAACTGCTTAGTACCAAAATGGTACAAGGTCACTTGTCTTCAATCTGATCTTCCAACACGTGTCCTTGGGGACCAGTCTTCTTATCTTCATTTTCCCGCCCATATTTGACTTACAACACATGGCGGTGAGTCATTGAACTTATCCTTTAACTTGAAGATAAAAGTGATCGCTGAAGACTCGCTGATGAAACCTCTCGCTGAAGGCTCGCTGATGAAACCTCTCGCTGAGGCTGTCAGCGACTACTTGACTCAGCAAGTAATCTTCAGCGAATCCATGACTCAACAATAGGCAAAGTTGACATTGGGATGTCAACTTTGGCCGTACAAATATGGTTGAAACATTTAAGGAATAACATTTAATTCCTTAAAATGTTGTATAAAGTTACAGTATAAAGTAACTTTGCTCAACCTGCTTTATGTACCTTGTTGTACTTTATACATAGATAAATCCTTTTATCCGTGTAATAGCACATAAAGCATAAAAGTCTTTTCCTAGTAATCAGTGTAAAGCTTTGTAAGAGCTTTCCACTGATGGTCTCCAGTTTGTAACTGACTAGAATGTCAACTGGGCTTCGCTGCCATTGTCATTCTCTATCTTCACTTGTTGTCTTTGACTTCAACTGGAATGATTCTTCAACTGGTCAGTTCTCAACTGGAGGAAGTCTTCAGTTGCGTTAACTGTACGATGCAACTGGACTTCAATATATTTCTGGACAAATCTTCTTGGTCTCCAGGTGCAACTGGAGACTGGCCAGTTTTACCAAAACTGGTCCTAACAAATTCCCCCTATTTGTCCTGAAATATTACCAAGTCTTTTTCAGTTCTTGTATCTGTACAAGTGTGAACTGGAGAGACTTGTTTGATTAAATCTATCTAAGTTTTCCAAGGCATTTTTATAGATCAGTAAATGCCTTGGGTTTTTCTTTTGAGTTTGTTAGATCTAATCTATTATCTATCTTGTGGTTACAAACTGGTAACTTCATTTATACAAGGAAATGAAATTTACACAAGTTACAGAATGTAAACAAAATTACAAGCAGATAAACTGAAAGGAAGAATTTAAGATGGCCCTTCGCCAATTCTCCTTTTCTTTGTCACTGAAGAGATAGGCTGAGAGTCTTCAGGATCAATATTCAACTTAAGCTCCAGATTCTCTTTGTGTTGAATCTTGCCCTTCAAGAAGTTGACCCAAGCTTTCTCAAACCTATTCTTTTGTGCCTTTGCTTCCAAAAAGTTTCACCATTTCCACCCATTCCGAGAACCCATATTGCATTGCACCAGGATTGTCAGTTCTAACTAGTGGCCCTCTAGCATAACTGACTTCAACATGAAAGTTCTTGGTGCCTGGCTTAATTGTTACAAAGACACCATTGATTGCCCCACTGTATCTTCTGGTTGCCATGATCTGGGAATAATATTCTCTAGCTTCAGATTCATTTGATATTTTAATACTCCCAGCTCCAGCAGCCAGCACAACATTCTTGATGTCATCATTTGATACATCGCCAGTTGGTTCAAGGAAGGTTCTAAGATCAGCATCTCTATGCAGTGGCTTTCTTGGTTGAGGGTTCCTTCTTGGTGGATTCAATACCCTTTTCACAACCTTTCTTCACATTTTCAATTCTTTTCAAAATCCCACTGGCCCTGTTTTCCTTTGCCTTCTCCACTGATATATTTAAGTTTCTGGCATCATGCTCAGCTTCATCATCAGGATAGTGCCTGTCCAGTTCAACGTCAAGCATTTCTTTTAACATACCCACTATCCTGGCATCATCTTTTACTCTTGCATATTCCTCCTTAGTAATTCCCAACAAGTGAGCATCACTAATGTCAAGTAATTTTATCTTGGCCAGATGTTGTCTGGCTTCAGCTTGGTTTGCTTGTTTCATTTTTTCTTTCTTTAATTTGATCACCAAGCCTTGCCAGACGTTTGCTATCACTTTCAGAAACTGAGGAAGTACATCAGCATTGCCAGTTTCCAACATTGGTACATCAGTGGCCGGCTGGGCTACATCAGATGCTAAACCTTTACCTTTATCCACATTCCCCCTATCCATCACATCCATATTCTCTTCAACCCTTTGCTCACCAGTTTCAGTACTGGTAGCCACAACTATTTCTCCACCAGATTGTCTTTCAGATGGAGCACTTCCAGATGCAATTGGTGCAAGGACTGCACTTCTTTCCCCCTTGGCAGCATCTAGACCTGCCCTATAACTTCCCATTCAGAAGGGTGAGATGGCAACCGGTCAAGAGGCTGCCACGATTGTATGTCCTTGCATTCTTTGAATATTCCACACATCATCCTGAAAGACCTCCACAGATGGTTGGTCTCTTTAGACTGGGTCAGAACATTTGCAGCAACCTGTTGCTGACCAGTCTTCAATTCATTCAAAGTCTTGGAATCTTCGTCCAGACCAGAAACCACCTTATCCTTAACTTCTTCATCCTTTTTCTTTAAATTATCCACTTCAGTTGTCAGTTTATCAATAGATTGAGTATGATTAGATACCTGGGTGTTCAAATTATCAATGCTGCCTCTCAACTGGTTGATCTCATTAGTGAAGTGGGGCCAGATCAACCTGAGGAGTGGCCAGCTTGGTGATCTCAGCTATCACCTTTTCAATCAACTGTGTATCTCTAGCACCCAGCGTATCATCAATTTTCTGACCAACCGAAACCATCAACTGCTGCCCAAGCTCAGTCACATTCAACCCAGGCTTTTCAACTAACTCTTTAACCTATTTTTCAATCTCCCTTAAATCCACTTCAGATCTTCTAACAGTGTGATGTGCTAAATCGAGTTTAAAATTTATAAACAAGAAATACCTAAAAACTCACTACTACACACTATCGGGCAGTGGACCCGATCGTATGCAATATAGTAAAAAGGTAAGTCCAGGTTCGTTCGCGGGGATTGGTTTGAATTAATTGTTCAGTAAAGGGGTTTGGAAAAAGGGTGTTACTTTGATTCTCACTCTGACAATAACTTTGAAAGACAAAAGCGTATAAATAAATGTAAGTCTCAAACAATAATGGTAAATATCATCCACCTTGACTCCGCTAGACTTCGAACATGATTGCTTTCAGTTAAGACCAAATTCGTTAAGAGTTGACACGATAAACGTGAGAGAATGAAATGCTCGCGTGGTACCACCAACCGCTCACAAGTCACCCAAACACCTAACTGCTAGTTTAATTACCCAAGCCGGTACCACCAACGCCTAGACAACCTTACCAACACTCAGTTTGTTTGATTATCCAAATACCAATTATGCCTATGTGAATTAAAACGTGGTACCACCAACCGTTTCTAAACACGTTGACAAAATGACTCCTTTTTATTAATTTGACATTCACTATCATACCATGAACTAGTGATAATCGCTCATAGACAAGCGACCGTTAGAAAATCACATATGCATTCGACTAGTACCTAACGAAGAACACACATGCCACCAATATCAAATTAATACAAATAAAGGAATTAAATCATCAAGATCACGACACAACGATAATTGAAATCAACTCTTTGAATTAAAATATAAAGCAATCACATCATTCGTCTAGTTTCATCAAGGTGGACAATAGAAGAATTAGCCACTCATGATTAAATTGAAATTACAATAAGAATCAAGAAAGAACATAAAGTACCAATTGTTTGAGGAATGGAAATTGCAAGACAATAAGTAGATACGATCTAGATGGGTGCACGTGAATCTTCAATGAATCGAAGACGATTAGATCTTGAATTGACCCTTGAAGAATTCCTTGAAGTGCAGCTCCTAGAAAGAATATTTGATCAAAAACCCTTAGGAAAATTCTCCCCAAAAGTCACTCCCCGTTCAGAAACTTGGCCAGCTATTTATATGAATTAGTCGCGTAACGCCCGTTACATATGGTAACGGCCGTTACCATCCATCGACACCCATAACGGCCGTCACCCTTGTGACGCCCGTCACACCTCCTTTGAAAAGCATACGGCCGTAAGGAACCCGTTACAGTAACTCGCGAATTTTCAACCATAACGGCCGTCACCCTTGTGACGCCCGTTCAAACTTGACCTAGGTCCCTAACGCCCGTCACCCTTGTGACGGCCGTTAGGACCTCCAGAATACGTTTTCTTCATCTTTCACTTGGTTTCAACCGAATCTTTCTCCCGAGTCCTCCATAAGTCATCATAATCGACCAATTCATCCGCATAATCATTTTCCAACCTGAAAACACTAAACATACCTCAAAGCATCGAAAGTTGGAAATAAAACTGTAAAAATGACGAATAAATGGTTCTAAATTCACGTGGGAAATGGTATAGAATATGACACATCACAGTGTTACCCAGCAAATTGGAGATTGAGGTTGTGACATTGGACTGAGTAAGGTCAAAGGCTTCTTTTAATGAAGTGGCCAGATTGTTGCAGCCAGTGACCAACTCATTCAGCTTTTTCAACACCAAGTCTTCATTATTTGAAAACTTGTTAATCCCCAGATCAACCACTTTAATATTGGTCAGATGACCCTTGTGGTATCTGGAGAAAGACTTGGTGTTTTTGTCAAGTGTCTTTTGAATATCCTCCACCCTGGTAAGAAGGTTTTGGATATCGGCTTGAACAGACACAAATTGACTGTCCAGTGACGGAGGAGAAGGTGTCACTGGACCAGCAGCAGTTACCACTGGAGTAACTGGAGGAGGCAAATTGAGAGAAGCCTCCCAGTTGACGTCGCAGCAGTCGAGTAATAATAGGAGTGGTAGAAGAAGAAGGGACTGAAGTAACAATGTGTTGTTCATGCTGAGAATGCTCAGGTGTGAACAACGGTGGCGGTGGGGGTGGCATTTCTCGAAGGAGTGAGAACTGCCCAGATGGTGATGGTGCCATACGTCTGTTTCCAGACATATAGTTATATGTGGGAAATGGAATTTCAGTAGGCTCATTTTCTTGGGATGGTAAAATTGAAATTGAAGCATCTGGAGGCGAGACTTGAGATGAAGGGTTTTGATCTTGTATAGAAGAGTCAAAAATCTCCAAGTCTGATGCAGTACCTTCAGAATCCGAAGACTCAATAAGGATTTCCTCGTCATTAACATTCATGTCCAGATCCATGAATGTAACTGAGGGCTGACCAGATGGGCCAGTCTCCAGATGACCTTCTCCAGTTTCCTGGAAGGTTGCATCTGTTGGAGGATCAGATACCGAGGTATCTTCACCAGGGATAGAGGTCACTGGGGTTGCCTCAGTTATAGTTGCTCTATCCACAACCATAACATCATCAGCCGAAGAGTTTGGAACCTCAGTCTCCAGTAGTGACTGGCCAGAGACTTCGTCAGTTCATGCAATAGAAGTGTCAGAAGATAGGTCGTGGACACTTTGTGCTGACTCAAACTCTAATCTGGGTTGGGGTAGCCCAGTTTCATCTTCACCACCCTCTCCTACAGAAATTGCGAGGGTGGCTGCTTGCGGTTGTCCCGTTTGACTATCTCCAGGTTCCTGTTGGGAGGAAACTGGAGGGCTGGTCTGGTTTCTACTGTCAGTGGCAAGTGCTGACAAAGTCCTAATGCGACGTGTTCTTGTTGCCTTTGGAACACCTGAAAGACCTGTTGGGAGGTCTCCAGGGTAAATGGTTGTGGGGACAGACACGCTGGAGCTGGAGGGGTTAGACTGTTGCCCGGGTTCGGCAATGGTCACAATTCCAGCAGACGAACTGGTGGGTCCTCATTATTTTGAGGCCCGCCCAGTTGTCTTTCCGACTCACCTTGGACTGGTGCATCGGTTTTTGCGAATGCCATCCGCATTCTATCTGGAATCTCGACCTCTCCAGCTTCAGATACTAGAGAGTCAAGATTCCTCAACAAATCTGGGACAATGTATAGTGAATTTGTGCTAAAATAAGCTTCACTGCCCAGAATTTGTAGAAAACAGAGAGAGAGAAACTTTTGTATAGGATATCAACAAAATCCACTCTCAATCCATTCCACAAGCAGTATGCCATTTCTGCCTGTGCGAAGTTAATCTGGTCAAGTCCACCAGAACTCCCACCCATACTTTCCACAAGGTGGATGAAAAAGTACCTCCATGAAGGTGTAAGGCCCTTCATGGTCATCGCACCCTTTGTTTTCAAAACCCCTTTTTCTAGGCACTCCTTGTGTCCCATATCAAGGAGGACCTGGCGAAAATTTATATTTGGGGAGATGACAACAGGAGACTCTCCTTGTCTCCAGTAATTGAGGTGTAGAGCATCCCTCAATACATCTGCTGATAAGGTACACCGAACTGTTCCACCTTTTAATGTGAAATTGATGGAGGAGCAGTCGGAAGAAAGAGAAGCGGTACCAAAACTCACACAAGTAGTCGTGAAACATCTTGTGTGGGTTTAAGGAGAATGAGGGTCCGATTGGAGAATCCCTCAAAAATCTTTGGATTCTCCCAATAAGGGTATCGGACCCTTGGGTTCCTTGTAAACTCGCCATCGGATTATTTGGATTTAGTTTGATGAGCGAAGTATTACCAGGAGCACCAGATGCCTGTTTGACACCTGGTGGGGGAACATATGGGACAGAGAGGAGATTTACATCTCTTGAACGGGATGATTTAGGTGCCATTGAAAGTGAAATTGAAACTTTGGAATTAGGGTTTTTGATTTATGAAGCAGAAAGAGAAATGAAGAGTTTGATGATGATTGGAAGTAAATGAAAGAATGTAAAGGGAAGTAAATGTGATCGGAGTAAATAAGGGTATTTATAAGGGATTCAAGATCCCAATGAAATACCAAAAATTATATTTTATTAACAAAATCAATTTTGTAGATATTTTTACAAAATAAGTTTGAATTTTGAACCAAAAATATAATTCACCGTGTCAGCATTAAATGCTACGACGGCTTAACTTACCCACGCGCCCACTAATTTTCATTTTCCCAATAAAAACAGTTGTCATTTACCAAAATGTCTATTAACACGTCAGATGACGATATCAAGTGGGTTAAAACACTCGAGTACCATCACGTGTCTCAGATATTGACCAAGTATTTTCTAACGTTATGAAAAATTAAGACAAGACTGAACCTGGTCACTGGAGGATTAGTCCAGCGCCAGTTTCCAACTGGAGAGTTCTCCAGTTGCCATTTTCAAACAAAACGAATTTTAGTCAGAAAATTATTTTGAGTCTTTCCCCCTAAAATGATTGATCCAGAAATCGATTAGTGCCAGGATAGTATCACAAAGGCGTTCGATAGCCTGGCGAGCAAAGATTATCTGGACCTCCTCAACTGGAGAACTTCATCAGTGTCACTGACGTGTTCATAACAAAATCTCCAGTTTTAAGGATTTAACATTCCCAGTTCGCTGATGAGATGTTTAAAGGTTTTCTCATCAAGAGGTTTTGTAAAAACATCAGCTAGCTGTTTGTCAGTGGGGATGAAATGTATTTCAATGTCTCCTTTCATAACATGATCACGAATAAAATGATACCTGATGTCAATATGCTTTGTCTTGGAGTGCATCACTGGGTTGTGAGATATAGCAATTGCACTGGTGTTGTCACAAAAGATTGGGGTCCTTGTATATTTTTGACCATAATCTAGTAACTGGTTCTTGATCCAGAGAATCTGGGCACAGCAACTGGCCGCAGAAATGTACTCTGCCTCAGCAGTGGACATAGAAACTGACGTCTGCTTCTTGCTGGTCCAACTTACCAGTTTTCCTCCAAGGAAATGACAACCACCAGTTGTCGATTTTCTATCTATCTTACAACCTGCATGATCTGAATCTGAATAACCCATTAGATCTAACCCTGAGCCTTTGGGGTACCAAAGACCAAGGTTAGGACACCCTTTCAGGTATCTGAAGATACGCTTAACAGCATGTAAATGTGATTCTTTAGGGTTAGCCTGAAACCTGGCACATAGACATGTTGCACATTATATCTGGTCGACTGGCAGTTAAATACATCAGTAAACCAACCATTCCACGATATTCAGTGATGTTCACTGGTTTGCCAGTTGGGTCAGAGTCCAAATTTAATGGTGCTGCAATAGGTGTGTTTTTTGATGGGATTGAATCATATTTGTATTTTCTTAACAAATCTCTGACATATTTTCCTTGGTTTATGAAAATTCCATTTTCAGTTTGCTTAATCTGAAGACCTAAGAAAAATGTTAATTCTCCCATTAAACTCATTTCATACTCAGATGACATGATTTTAGAAAACTTTTTACACATTGCATCATCAGTTGAACAAAATATAATGTCATCAACATAAATTTGTACCAATAAGATATTACCTTTTTCTTTCAAGATAAATAAGGTATTATCTATTGCACCTCTTTGAAAGCCATTTTTAAGAAGATGTTTAGTTAGAGTATCATACCAGGCTCTTGGGGCTTGTCTAAGACCATACAAAGCTTTGTTCAGTCTATATACCCAGTGAGGATGCTTCTCGTTGATGAAGCCTGGAGTCTGCTTAACATATACTTCTTCTTCCAATGTTCCATTAAGGAACACACTTTTGACATCCATCTGGAAGACTTTGAACTGCAGATGGGCTGCATAAGCCAGAAATATTCTGATGGCTTCAAGTCTTGCAACTGGAGCAAAGGTTTCATCAAAGTCAACGCCTTCTGCCTGACAATAACCCTGGGCAACTAATCTGGCCTTGTTTCTTACAACATTGCCATCTTCATCCATCTTGTTTCGGTAGACCCATCTTGTACCAATGGGTTCTTTCTTTAACCCTGGTAGACAAGGAACAAGTTCCCACACATTATTCCTTTCAAACTGGATAAGCTCTTCTTGCATAGCTTCAACCCAGCTTGGGTCTGCCATAGCCTCGTCAATCTTCTTTGGTTCAATTAGTGATAAGAAGGTGACGTTTAAGCATTGCTCACTGGTGGCTCTTCTAGTCTGAACACCACTATTTGGATCTCCCACAATCTGTTCAATTGGATGTGCTCGAGTCCATCTAGTGTATTGACTAGGCTGGTGAATTACAATATCAGTGCAAGTCACCTGACGATCTTCTTCAGTTGCAGCAGCTTCTGGAGGAGGATCAGTCCAAACTACTTCTGCATCCTCATCAGAGTCAATGAGGTCACGATTTGCATCATGAAATTCTTCATTAAAAGGCATTTCTTGAAGAACTGGAGAAGTTGGAGTTTGAACTGGTGCTGATATTGGAGTGGCACGTACATCAGATCCAATCACCAATTCCTGTGGTAAACTGAAATTGATGGAGGGATAGAATGAAGTGTCACTGGTGGTGCTCTTCTTCTTAACTGGTTCCAATTTGTTGTAACTGGAAACATCTTTTGGTGAAACAACTGACTGATGAACTTGGTCAGTTTCACCAAAATTTATTGGAACGACTGGAGAAATATCAAGGCTTGGTCTCTTGTTGATTGCTTCAGTTGATTCGTCGAATGTGACATGAATTGTCTCATGAACCTTTTGAAGTCTATAATTATAAACTCTAAAGGCCTTTCGAATATCTGAATAGCCTAAAAATACACCTTCATCAGCTTTTGCATCAAACTTTCCAAGCTGACTGGAATCGTTTAAAATATAAACTGGACAACCAAATACATGAAAATATCCAATATTTGGTTTACGATTCCTGAGTACTTCATAGGCAGTCTTCTTATGTCTCTTGATGTAGACTGACCGGTTTTGGGTGTGACAAGTAGTTGCAACTGCTTCAGCCCAGAAACTGGTGGGAAGACCTGATTCAGATAGCATACTTCTGGCTGCTTCTATCAGTGTGCGATTATTTCTTTCCACAACTCCATTCTGCTCTGGAGAGTGTGCTGATGAGAAGTTTTGAGAGATGCCAGTGCCATTGCAAAATGTTTCAAGTACCTTATTTTGAAATTCGGTACCATTATCACTTCGCAACTGACAGACTTTTCGAGTATACTTGAGTTCAATTCTTTTGATGAGAGAGATGATTTCAGCAGGTGCATCACTTTTGGATCTGAGGAATACCACCCAACAGTATCTGGTGAATTCATCGACCATAACTAGAGTGTACTTCTTTCCAGCTCTAGTTTGAACATTCACTAGACCAAAAAGATCCATATGGAGCATGTGAAGAGGTTCAGTGATGCTAAAGTTTTGCCTAGTTTTGAAACTGGCTCTTTTCTGCTTTCCCATCTCACACCCTGGACATGGCTTTTCTTTATTGAAAGAAATCTGTGGTATCCCATCAACCAGTTGTTTGCGAGACAACTTGTTAATATTTTTTAAATTAAGATGGGATAATCTTTTATGCCACAGCCAGTTGGTGTCCTCATCAGCCTTGGTATAGAAGCACTACTCTTTTGGAGCTGGTTCCATATCCATGATGTACACATTACCTTTTCTTGGTGCAACCATCACCACTTTCCAATCCTTGTTAAATATGGTGCCTTGAGCAATATCGAACAAAACTCTGTAGCCATCATCACAAAGTTGGCTGACACTGATCAGGTTGTATTTCAAACCATTCACAAATGCAACTCTTTTGAATTCGACTTGTCCATTATTGAGCACACCATATCCTTCAGTCTTTCCACTTTGATCATTACCAAATGTCACTGTCGGTCCATCTTGGACAGTGAACTCTTCAAGCAGGGGCTTACATCCGGTCATAGTCCGGCCAGCAGCGCTGTCCAGATACCAGATATTCTTCTTTTGATCGCCCTGCACACCCACAAAAATCATCAGTTATTTTTGTGAACCCATCTTTTCTTGATGGGTTCACTGGACTTCTCTACAGAAGTCACAGTTGATTGTTGTGGTGGTAAACTGAAGACTACATCTGGATCTTTTTCACCAGATCCAGGTGCAGGAGTAAAAACGATTGGTATTTGATACTTGCTCCCCTTTTTCTTATCAGATTTAGTTCCAGATGGAACATTCTTTTGTTTAGGTTTTGAAGGGGGTTTAATATTTTGTTTTACAACTGGAGGTGATGAACCTCCTTCCAGTTTTTTAATCCGGGCAGTACAACTCTGAACCTGTCGAGACAAAAGTTGGAGTTGACTTTCCAATTTAAACAAAATATTGTTTTCATCAGGCTGCTGAACCTTGGACCTTGGTTCAGCTGGAGTTTTAGTCTTTTGGGTCTTGGGCTCCTTAGACTTCTGAGGTAAAGGCTTGTTACCAGTGGCCTTTTTAACTGGAGCACTAGCCTGTTTGGCTCCAGGTTTAACCTCAGTGGGGGTGGTCTCAATGGGTACAGTTTTGACTGTCTCAGGTTGATCGTATGGAGTATCAACCCTAAGAGCTGGAGGCAATGCATGAAGATCTGGTATGAGAGCTGCCATTTCCAGATCTCCAGATTTCCATGCATTTTTCTGGGCATCAATTGTTCTGGAAAATGCATCATAATTCTTTCCAGATGCTTTTACCCATGACTTGATAATCATTTGTTCTTTTTCAAGATCAGAAACTAATTTTTGATTATCAAATTCTAAAGCCTCAATTTTCAAAACTGACTCCTTGAGAGCCAACTGGACACTTTGTAAATCATTAAGTTGTGGTTTAACATTGTTCAAGTTCAATTAAGATAGTATCCAGATATCTTTCACTATCTGCTCTACAGTTTCCACAAAAGCCAAATCACCACTTAATGATTCAGCAAGGTCCAGTTTCAGTTCTGGGTCAACTTGGTTGTCATAATCACATACCTTTTTCAAAATGATGTCCACCCATCTTCCAGTGATGACATCTTCCCTTGCCACATGCTGCTGTTGATCTTCCAAGGCCATGAAACACATGTCCCTTTCCTCTTCTTCATCAGCTGATGAGTCATCAGAGTACTCCCATTTTCCCTCAGTTTGTGCCATCAAGCACTGATCTTTTTCTTTTTCCATGGACAGGAGGGCAATCTGGGCCTTAAGCTTCTTATATTTAGCTTTATAGCTGACCTTTCTTACCGCATTTATAGCAGGTAAGATTGGTTTATCCAGAGAGCTGGAGCTGGAAGCATTGTGTGGGCCATTAAATCTTTTAGATTTGTGCTTAAACCTATTAAAGGTTTTAGCGATCATGGCTACCAGATCATCATCGTCAGTTTTCATCACAACCATCACTGATTTCAGTGGTCAGGCCAGAGTTCAAGAAACTGTTTAACATCTTCTTCATTGAGTGTGCCTGGACACTCTCTGCAGACATTAAAGCAGTACAAGGTCGCTCAGTTACACTAGCAACCTTGGGACTCTGGACATGGTTCATGGCATCCTGCTCAGCCACCAGTCTTGCTGCATTATTATCTTCAGTGAATCTGAAGGCTCCATAGAGCGATGCAAGAGTGTGACTGTGCAAGGTTTTACCTTGTCTTAAGACAAGAACCATATTTTCCCATTTGGAAGGAAGAATATCACAAAACTTCTCAAGAAGAATATCCTTATCCTTCTCAACACCCAAGCCTCTCAACTGATTAATGAGGCTAGAAAAGCTGGTGTAAGTACCAGTTAGACTTTCATTGGGTAGAGCAAAGAAGGATTCATACTTCTTGTTCAGGGCAACCTTTCTGGTGACAATGGTGTCATCACCTCCTTTAAACTGAATAACTAATTCATCCCACATTGACTTGGCACTGGGGAACAACACAAGTGTTGGAATTAGATCTTCAGGGACAGCTCCAAGGATCATGTTCTTGAGTCTAGTGTCCAGATCTACAAGTCTACGATCCTCATCAGACCAGTGGTCTTCGAGCTTTTCTCTTGAACCTCTTCTTCCAGTTGGATCTAGAAGAGGACTTACCCCAAGAGACATGGGTATATACGGTCCATCCTTAAGGATTTTCAGCATATATCTCTCTATCCCACCAAAATGCAAAAGCATTTTGGCCTTCCATGTACCGAAGGTCTCACTGTTTCCATCAAATTTTGGAACAGGAGTGTTAGAATAATGTACATGGACATGGTTTGGGGCAGTAGGAGGAGGAGGGTTAGTATTAACATTTTGAACAGGTGGTGTATTAGTATTCAGAGGGTTTTCACCTTGACCAGAACCATCTCCACCTTCAGTAGTAGTCATCTAAGCAGATCTAGGCAAGTATTTTAGCCTTCTGCTCTGATACCACTTATAAGTCCCAACTCAATAGATGGTACTACCTGAAGACACCTCAATGTCGATGGTGGAGTTACTTTGCAATATAAGCGCTGAACTGGAGACGACCAGTTACAGTGAGTATATACCAAGGTCTAGATAGATTACTTATTTAAGTGACAATAAGTAAAGAACAATGCAATAATATAAAGGGCTTTTCGGTTCTAAAGGTACTGAAGTTGCACTTTTTTACTTTAGGAGGAACCATTCTTTATTTTCGTATATTGTGGGTTATGTTTTGTAAAACACCGTTTATTATGGGTATTAAAATTACCAGATAGTTGTTTTAGGCCACGTAAGGCGGTTTTTGACTTTTTGACTTGCCACATATGTAATTTTCAAGTGTAATTTATTTATTAACTTTAAATAAATTACAAGGTTGTTGCGGAACCAAGATAATACAAAGTATGTAAATATCCTAACAACCTATGAACTACACTTGGAAATTCTCTAAACAATCGAAACACTTAAAGTTGTGAAATGTTCCTTTTTACGATTGAGAGAATATTGCACAAGTTCACCAAGAATATTGCAGGTTTGCAAAGTGTGTGTTGTGTGTTATTCTTGTTGTGCAATGACTTGTATTTATAGGCAAAGTTGACATTGGGATGTCAACTTTGGCCATACAAATATGGTTGAGAACATTTAAGGAATAGCATTTAATTCCTTAAAATGTTGTGCAAAGTTACAGTATAAAGTAACTTTGCTCAACCTACTTTATGTACCTTGTTGTACTTTATACATAGATAAATCCTTTTATCCGTGTAATAGCACATAAAGCATAAAAGTCTTTTCCTAGTAATCAGTGTAAAGCTTTGTAAGAGCTTTCCACTGATGGTCTCCAGTTTGTAACTGACTAGAATCTCAACTGGGCTTCGCTGCCATTGTCATTCTCTATCTTCCACTTGTTGTCTTCGACTTCAACTGGAATGATTCTTCAACTGGTCAGTTCTCAACTGGAGGAAGTCTTCAGTTGCGTTAACTGTACGATGCAACTGGACTTCAATATATTTCTGGACAAATCTTCTTGGTCTCCAGGTGCAACTGGAGACTGGCCAGTTTTACCAAAACTGGTCCTAACAGTTGGGTCACTTTAGGTGAAGTTATGATGAATATGCAGCATCTCAATGAAAGTAGAACTTGGGATTTTTTATTATCCGGTAAATTCTTGTTCTATTTTTAAGCCATCTGTGTAAATTATAATTGTTTTTTTTTGATTAACAGACTATATGTCGTTTGGTTGCGAAAGGGTTCATCCTTCCACCCAACGTGGTCGGTGTAGATTCTTCTTCGATTTACTATGCTGATTCTGATGTTGCAGTGGAAGCTTCAGATTCAGAGTGACAAAAACCATAAATTCAGAATCAAAAATGTTTTGCTATGCTGATTCTGATGTTGCAGTAGTCAATGTGTTTTCATCAAAACAATGTATATGGATCTCTTAGTATCAAACTATGCATTTTGTGATATTTTGATGTATTCTTCTCTTAGCTGAAGCATAAATCTGGATTGTCTAGTGTTCTTTTTTAAACATTGTGCTATATTTTTAATCTAATTTTAATGCTTTGCATTATCTAATATCAACTTTTATATCTTAAATTGAATCTGTGTGTAATTTCATTTCGGTTTTTGTGATAACTTGCATGTGATAACGCAATTATATGATATAAGCTGATAACGCAATCTGATATTTTTCTTCTATTTTTACATGAAAATATCATACTGCAAAAACAAGTGCTTCATATGAAAAAATGTAAAATATATTGTATTGTTTACAAAAAAAATATAAATTTTATGTTACACCCTATGTAGAAATATGTTACATACATTTTACATAAATAAATATAATTAGGTTTTGGCTTTCACATACTTAATTTCACACACATTTGTCTCCAACCTCCACCTTATTATCTTTTTTTCAAGAACTTGGAGCCAGGATTTGATGAAAAGAAGACTCCACCTTATTAAAATGAAGATAAGGTAGATAGTTGTACTTTAAATAATTTATGGATAGATTTTACTAAGTAAATAAGCTATTTTTTTATAGAAATTTAGGGTTGGTTGTGATTTGCTAATATTAAATTATTGAAGACCACTATAATAATTTATAGCCCATATGGGCTATAATAATTTATAGCCCATATTCTATATCTTTTATTATAAAACCATTAGAAAAAGTTATATGTTAAAAAAAAAAAAATTAAATTCGTTTCTGATGCTAAATTCGTTTTCTGGACGAAGTTAAGCTTAAGTTCGTTTGAGCCATCTTCGTTGAGCCTAAATTCGTTTTCTGGACGAAGTTAAGCTTAAGTTCGTTTGAGCCATCTTCGTTGAGCCTAAATTCGTTTTCTGGGAAACTAACTTCGTTTGACAAAACGAAGATGATCTTCGTTTGAAACATTTTAAGTTCGTTTGATGAAGTTAAATTCGTTTTAAGAAGCTAAGTTCGTAAGAACAAAATTAAGTTCGTTTTCAAGTTAAATTCGTTTTAAGAAGCTAAGTTCGTAAGAACAAAATTAAGTTAGTTTTAGCCATCTTCGTTGAGCCTAAATTCGTTTTCTTGAAACATTTTAAGTTCGTTTGATGAAGTTAAATTCGTTTTAAGAAGCTAAGTTCGTAAGAACAAAATTAAGTTAGTTTTAGCCATCTTCGTTGAGCCTAAGTTCGTTTTCTGGGGTTCAAATTCGTTTCTGATGATAAATTCGTTTTCTGGACGAAGTTAAGCTTAAGTTCGTTTGAGCCATCTTCGTTGAGCCTAAATTCGTTTTCTGGAAAACTAACTTCGTTTGACAAAACGAAGATGATCTTCGTTTGAAACATTCTAAGTTCGTTTGATTTCTGATGCTAAATTCGTTTTCTGGACGAAGTTAAGCTTAAGTTCGTTTGAGCCATCTTCGTTGAGCCTAAATTCGTTTTCTGGAAGTAAACTTAAGTTCGTTTGAGCCATCTTCGTTGAGCCTAAATTCGTTTTCTGGAAAACTTAAGTTCGTTTGATGAAGTTAAATTCGTTTTAAGAAGCTAAGTTCGTAAGAACAAAATTAAGTTCGTTTTGAAGTTAAATTCGTTTTAAGAAGCTAAGTTCGTAAGAACAAAAATAAGTTCGTTTTCAAGTTAATTAGAATTTAAAAGATGTTTTGGTTAATTGATGTTCGTAATGGTGTTTAACGGGTGTATAGACGATCTTGATGATCGAAAGATGTTTAATTATGTCAAAAACATGTTTTGGAAGAAGCCATTGTCGATCAATTTCTGGGAAAAATGAAGAACAGAGTTATTTTCTAAATTCTGGACGAAGTTAAGCTTAAGTTCGTTTGAGCCATCTTCGTTGAGCCTAAATTCGTTTTCTGGAGTTCAAATTCGTTTCTGATGCTAAATTCGTTTTCTGGACGAAGTTAAGCTTAAGTTCGTTTGAGCCATCTTCGTTGAGCCTAAATTCGTTTTCTGGGTTCAAATTCGTTTCTGATGCTAAATTCGTTTTCTGGACGAAGTTAAGCTTAAGTTCGTTTGAGCCATCTTCGTTGAGCCTAAATTCGTTTTCTGGAAAACTAACTTCGTTTGACAAAACGAAGATGATCTTCGTTTGAAACATTCTAAGTTCGTTTGATGAAGTTAAATTCGTTTTAAGAAGCTAAGTTCGTAAGAACAAAATTAAGTTCGTTTTCAAGTTAATTAAGGTCCCAAATGACTTATATTTCATATGTTAATGTACGATAGGTGTCGGGGATTACTATTAAGCACTACTAGCTGTTGTTTACGCGCATACACTACTACGAGGTAAGATACACTACTTTTGTCACGCTGAGGGTGCAACAAAAAATGGTTTCATAAACTATAACCTCCAAAACGGTAATGTATAACCTATAATGTGGTTGGGTTGATATGGGAGGTACTCGGGGAATAATGATGACGATGCCTATGATGCTTCCCCGTAGTTATGTTTATGATAACGGTGGTTTATGATATGATATGTTTACGATATGATATGTTATGATGACGGTGGTTAATGATATGTTTACGATATGATATGTAATGATTACGGTGGTTAATGATATGTTTACGATATGATATGTAATGATTACGGTGGTTAATGATGTGTTGTAATGTTGTTATGTGCATGTATATGTGGCTTGTTCATCTAGAACACTAGACCTTTTTAGGTTGCCATGACACGTGCACGTTTTAAGGGCCCTAACGTGAAAAGATGATAGTATGGATTAGTTTAGGTTAAAGGTGGAAACCTAAACTAAATACGATAAATGCTCGAGCTAATTAGATGTTAAGTGTTATGCATAACCTGTGCCTTACGGTGGTAATAGGTACATCATGCCTTACGGTGGTAATAGGTACATCGTGCCTTACGGTGGTAATGGGTACGTATAAATAGTGCCTTACGGTGGTAATAGGTACGTCATGCCTTACGGTGGTTATAGGTATGTAAAATGAGATGACATAGTCACAACTTAATGAAATGAGATGAAACGGTGGTAACGGTAACTTCGGTTACAACTTAACGGTGACCTAGTCACAACTTAATGAGATGAGATGAGATGAGATGACGAATTGATTAGGCACGCTTAGGGTCATGAACTCTATGCTTATATGTGATGTGGATATGTGATGTGGATATGTTTATACGGTGGTATGAATGCCTAATTAAATGACGTAATGTTTTAAAGTGACGATTTAAATGGATGAAATGTTTGCTTAAACCTGGTGTTATCTTACTTAGCTTTATAGCTAACACTTGTTTCTTTTAATGTGTTGACACCCTTCAGGTTAGGCATTGAGATGACGTGTGAAGCTTTGGCGAGAGATGGGTAGATGAACAAGCTGGCTTTAGTTTACCCAATAGCTTCGCATAGACCTTATGTTATTGATTTCCTTTATGGAACTTATGTAATGACTATGTTATGATTGCTTTATGTTGGGCAATCTTATGGATTTCTTTTATTACTGATTTGATGCTATTAGTAACACCACTTATGTTTCTCAACTGTTTTCCTTAGTTGAGTATTTTCCTAAATCGTTTCCGCATGATTTAACGCCGTTAGGCGAAAATTTTTGGAAATCCATATTTTTACGAAACGGGTGTTACAAGTTGGTATCAGAGAAGTAGTTTAAGTGAACCAAGGCCTATTGACCATAGGATTTGGACTTAAACTTAAGATGCGCATGCTAGGTATTTGTAGGATGCCTTAGCTTTAACGTAAGATGATATAGGATGGGTTGGGATGAGTGCGAGTATGATAAGGCTTATGAGATGTTTATGTTATGATGATATGATTTAGCCTTATCCCAACGAACTTTTGTTTTATTTCGCGCTTATCGACTCCACCATTTTATTGAAGGAAAATGGTTAACACTCGCAACCGCAACATCCAACGTGACGGAGCAACTGCCAGCGTTACTCCACCTGTCCATCCAGGTGCAGTTGCTACTAATGCTGCTGCTACTGCTGCTGCAGCTAACATGAATGGAAATCGAGGAAACCCCCAGCAAGTAAATCAGCCAAGCCCATTAGGTCCTATGCCTCCACCTCCCGGCAATCCACCTAGAGTTAATGAAGCAGTGGTGGAGCAAATCCCTAATGCAGCTGAACTGTACAATCTTGTGCTGACTCTCCAAGCCCAGTTGGCACAGACTCAAGAACAACTGAACAACGCTCTTGCTGAGAATGCTGAAGGAACTGATGGCAACTATTCAGTGCCATCTCACCACATTGCGCCACCGGTGGATAATGTTGTTGTTCCCCCTGTTAATGTTGAAGTGGCTCCTCCTAATGTAGTTCAAGCTCCTCGATTTAAGTTCGAAAGTTTCCAGAAGTGTGGAGCTCAGAAATTCAATGGAACACTTAACGCAGTAGGCTGTATGGAATGGCTTGATGATACTGAGATGGTCTTTGAAGCTTGTGACTGTCCAGAGGATAAAAAGGTGTTGTGTGCGAGTAGAATGTTGAAAGAAGGTGCTCGAGACTGGTGGAAGAGCATCACTATTTCAATGACTCCGGCTATGGTAACTGCTATTACGTGGGCTGACTTTAAGCAGAAATTCAATGGAACACTTAACGCAGTAGGCTGTATGGAATGGCTTGATGATACTGAGATGGTCTTTGAAGCTTGTGACTGTCCAGAGGATAAAAAGGTGTTGTGTGCGAGTAGAATGTTGAAAGAAGGTGCTCGAGACTGGTGGAAGAGCATCACTATTTCAATGACTCCGGCTATGGTAACTGCTATTACGTGGGCTGACTTTAAGCAGAAATTCATTGAGGAATATATCGGGACTCATGAACAGCGCAAAATGGAAAAAGAGTTCCGTGCTTTAACAGCTGAAGTTGGCAAAATTAATGATTATGCTCGTTCCTTTATGGAGAAGATGAAATTTGTGGGTCATCTATTCAGAACTGATGCAGATCAAGTCGCCTGCTATGTCGATGGTTTACCTCCAAGTTATCGAGGTATTTGTAGGCAGCATAAGACCCTAACTGAAGCAATCAAAGAATCCAAAAAGCTTGATGATGATTTTGCTGCGGATAACAAAATTGAAAAGAAAGAAGATGAGAAGAAGACTGGCAATAAACGGAGGTTTGGTGGGTCAAATCGTTTTGGTAAGAAATTTAAGGGATCTTCATCGTCCTCTGACAAGGGAAGGGCAGACAGGGATGGAAAATGGTGCCCTGGCTGCAAATCTATCCATTCTGGTCAGTGTTCTACAAAGACCCGCAGGTGCAATAAGTGTGGAACTCAGGGTCATACCATTGACCAATGCACTGACAAGGCAAGATGCTATAAATGTGGAGACACCAAGCACCGTATTGCAGACTGCCCGCAGATGAAGAAAGATGAGGGAAAGAAGGCAGAAGCTTCCAAAGCCAAAGCCCGTGCTTTTCAGATGACGGCGGAGGAGGCAAAAGACGATGATCAGGTAGTTACTGCTATCCTTATTGTTAACTCCAAACCTGCTAATGTGTTATTTGATTCTGGTGCGAACAAATCTTTTGTGTCTACTCTGTTTGCTCCTAAGTTAGACATGACTACTAGTTCTTTACGGTGCCCTATAGAAGTAGAGGTGGCTAATGGTGCGACGTCTATTATTCGGGAAGGTTACTCTGATTGTCCTTTAGAAATAGAGGGTCGTTCTTTTACTGCTAACCTGTTACCCGCTACCATTCCTAGTTTCGATGTTGTTCTTGGTATGGACTGGATGTCTAAGAATGATGCTGTCGTCCTATGTTCGAAAAAGATAGTCCGTATCGCTACTCCCGACGGTAAAGGTGTCTGTGTTTATGGTGACAAGAAGCCGGGAAATGTTAAGGTGATCTCGATGATGAAAGCGCTTCGTTGTATACGGCAAACTAAGTCACATTTTCTAGCTTATGTAATTGATTCTCGTATCGCGAAGCCTACAGTTTCTGATGTTGAAGTTGTTTCCGAGTTTCCAGACGTTTTCCCTGAAGATCTTCCAGGTCTTCCTCCTGATCGTGAGGTTGAATTTTCTATTGACCTTATTCCTGGTGCTACTCCTGTAGCCAAAGCTCCCTATCGATTAGCTCCGACAGAGATGAAGGAGTTAATGACGCAAATTCAGGAACTTTTAGATAAAGGTTTCATTCGTCCGAGTTCCTCTCCTTGGGGTGCTCCTATCCTTTTCGTAAAGAAGAAAGACGGATCCATGCGTATGTGTATCGATTATCGCGAGCTGAATAAAAGAACGGTGAAGAATAAGTATCCACTCCCTCGCATTGATGATTTGTTCGATCAACTTCAAGGTGCTTCTTATTTTTCAAAGATTGACTTACGGTCTGGCTATCATCAATTAAAGGTTGAAGAAGAAAGTGTAGCCAAAACAGCGTTCCGAACTCGTTATGGTCACTATGAGTTCCTTGTCATGCCATTCGGTTTGACAAATGCTCCAGCGAAGTTTATGGATTTGATGAACCGTGTCTGTCGACCATTCTTGGATCATTTCGTTATTGTTTTCATCGACGACATTCTTGTGTATTCAAAGTCGGAAGAGGAACATAGAGAGCATTTGAGAGCTGTCCTTCAAGTCCTCAGAGAGAAAAAGCTATATGCTAAATTCTCCAAGTGCGAGTTCTGGCTAAAGGAAGTTCATTTCCTCGGCCATGTCGTCTCCTCTGATGGTATAAAAGTAGATCCTTCGAAGATAGAAGCAGTGTCGAAGTGGGAGCAGCCTAAGTCTCCTACTGAAATTAAAAGTTTTCTCGGTTTGGCTGGCTATTATCGACGTTTTATTCAGGATTTCTCGCGCATTGCCAAGCCAATGACTGAATTAACGAAGAAAGGTGTGAAGTTTGTGTGGACCGATGCTCAAGAGAAAGCCTTCACAACGTTGAAAAAGAAGTTGTGTGAAGCTCCAGTCTTAGCCTTACCCGAAGGAACAGACGATTTAGTGGTTTATAGTGACGCATCCATCACGGGGTTAGGGTGTGTGCTAATGCAACGGGACAAAGTTATCGCTTACGCCTCGCGACAGCTGAAGCCTCATGAGCGGAACTATCCTACTCATGACCTTGAGCTGGCTGCGGTCGTTTTTGCTCTGAAGTTGTGGCGACATTATCTGTATGGTACAAAGTGTACCCTATATACGGATCATAAGAGCTTACAGTATGTGTTTACGCAGAAGGATATGAATGTTAGACAACGACGGTGGATGGAGTTATTAAAGGATTACGATTGTGAGATTAAATATCATCCAGGCAAAGCTAATGTGGTTGCTGATGCCTTAAGCCGTAAGGGATATGCCAAGAGTAGATTATTTGCGATGATTACAAAGATCGAGTCAAATTTATTGGAACCGATTCGATTAGCTCAAATTGAAGCGTTAAAGGATGAAAATGTGAAAGTAGAGTCTATTGGGAAAAAGAAGAAGAATAGACTCCATATGGAAGAAAATAGTCGTGGTCTTCGAACCTATAAAGGTAGAATATGGGTTCCTCTTTATGGAGGCAATCGTGAGTTAGTAATGGATGAAGCTCACAAAACTAAGTATTCTGTACACCCTGGTGCCACAAAGATGCATGCGGATTTGAAGCCGATTTATTGGTGGCCCAGTATTAAGAACGATGTGATGATGTATGTGCAGAAATGTTTGACGTGTGCGAAGGTGAAAGCTGAACATCAAAAGCCTTACGGGAAATTTCAACAACTTGAGATCCCTGAGTGGAAATGGGATCACATTACGATGGATTTTGTGACCAAACTTCCGAGGACGCCTCGTGGTCACGATATGATATGGGTTATTGTCGATCGATTAACGAAGAGTGCTCACTTTCTCCCAGTTCGTGAGACTGCTCCTATGGAGAACTTCGCTACGTTGTATATTGATGAAGTGGTTTCTAAACATGGTGTTCCGATATCGATTGTGTCAGATCGTGATGCTCGATTCGTTTCCAATTTTTGGAAGAGTTTTCAACGGGAAGTTGGTACGCAAGTTCGTCTGAGCACAGCCTACCATCCGCAAACCGATGGGCAAAGTGAAAGGACTATTCAAACGCTCGAAGATATGCTCAGAGCTTGTGTAATGGATTATGGTGGTTCGTGGGATAAACACCTACCTCTTATTGAGTTTGCGTATAACAATAGTTATCATGCGAGCATTAGAATGCCACCTTATGAGATGTTATATGGTAGGAAGTGTCGGACTCCTAGTTGTTGGTTGGAGCCCGGGGAAAAGCAATTTGCTGGACCCGAATTAGTACAACTTACGGC
>CM067168.1:11844945-11848029 GCA_034093135.1 Erigeron breviscapus | reverse complement strand
TGTAAAATCCAAAATTACCTAATGAATCATAATATCAAAAGGACCTGAAAACAATGAAATTATACCTGCTCTACCTGTAGATATCAAATAGGGTGCAAAACTCTTGACAATACACACTCGAATCACACGTAAGGAAGCTTTTCGATTTGCAATTTGATGGAGGAACTATATGGGGCGGTTAGGGCTTGTTTAGGAGGAAGGAAATCTGCAGGAAGTGGTGACTGAAATTGCTAATAAAAAGGGACAGAAGAACATTGTTGTGGTGGTGAGCAAATTAATTCTGGCTGCTACAATTTATTTTGTTTGGCAGGAGAGAAATAGAAGAACTTTCAGGATTATTGAGAGGAATGAAGACATGTTAATTAGAATGATTAAGGAGAATGTTAAATTCAAGTTGATGTCTCTTAGAGTCAAGGATACTATGACTGTGAAGAATGTGGCTGCAAAATGGAATTTGGAATGGAGGAAGCATGGTTTGGTTGCTGTATCAGAGGAATTTTGTTGCTAGGATTTAGTAAGAATTTATGGATTAATGTGTGCGATTGGGAATTGAGAGCGGTGGAAGATGACGCTTCATGGTCCCGTCTAGCATTAATCTGTAATTTCTTTGGTTTGTATTGATATATTGAGGTTTGATTGAGCAGTGTCTGTTTAATAGGTTGGATACTAGTCTGTATAGTCTTGTTTTGTTTTATGATTTGTATTGTAAATTTTTGGATATTAATGAAATTCACCCTTTAAAGTTAACGATTCCCCCAAAATCCAATAATTAATCCTAATGACTCATAATATCAAAAGGACCTGAAAACAATAAAATTATACCTGCTCTACCTGTAGATATCAAATAGGGTGCAAAACTCTTGACAATACACACTCGAATCACACGTAAGGAAGCTTTTCGATTTGCAATTTGATGGAGGAACTATATGGGGCGGTTAGGGCTTGTTTAGGAGGAAGGAAATCTGCAACTAATGACCTAATGACACTCCCTAAGCCCCTTAATCCGTTTTTGACTTTGCTCCTATGTCAAAACTAGTCCCTAAGCTTCCTAATCCTTCATTACTAGTCACAAACTACCATATGGACCATATATAACATGATTACTTCTTTAAATACCACTACATTGGCATTTAGCTACATTATACACACATATCCTACATTATACATTTTAGGCTTTCCAGCCTCACACATAACACACAATAACTACGTATAAGCATTAAATCTAAAATAGACTTAACGACACCCTATGTTGACTTAATGACATTAGTCAACTGTTAAATAAAAAGTTTAGAATGTTACAATTACCTCCCCCTTAAGAGGATTCCGTCCCCGGAATCTCATCAGAAAGGACTATCAGTGTCATTTTGAAGTTTAAAGGATGAAACGTGATTTTTTGGTAAAACTACAAGGACGATTTGTGAAATTAACTCTATATATATAGAGAGAGAGATATCAAGGGTAAAGTTATTTTATGAACCTCTAAAAAGGCAGCAACTTTTAAGAATCTTCTTTAAATTAAAATTATTTACTATATGATTGATTACACATGTTCATATGACTATATAATTGCTTACACATGTTCATATGACTATTTATGTACATTTGATTACAATCTATCTCATGGAAAATTTATTTACAAAAAAACTTGCATACATGTGATCGACTTGCATAACTGTATTCACAATATTCGTGCACATGTGATTAAGAATCCATATCTCCACATAATTGTATAACGGATGATAATCCATGTCTCTACATAATTGTAAAATTCAAAATTACACATATATTATTCAAAAAACAATAAAAAAATCATCATGTAAAAAATAATCATTGGTTGTGCTTGATTTGAAAAGTTCCTAAGAGTTCCTGACATTTTAGGGGTTCCTAAAATAACTTTTCACTTTCTCTCTCTCTCTCTCTCTCTCTATATATATATATATATATATATATATAACTACATCCATTACATTTTATTAACGTGTACATCCATGAGACAATTACATATTAATTGTTGATTTTTCCTTCAATGATCACCAAAGAAGATATTTTCCATTCCAATTTGTTTTACTTTTGCCGTTCTAAACAATTTTTTTTTTTTAATTTTTAGTTGATCTTATGATACATATGATCCAATAATGATCGATTGTTTTCATTTGTACCCTTTGGTTTTAGCTATTTTTTATTTTGGTTTATTTTTATGTAATTACTATTAATTTTGTAATAATATTAATGTATTTTATATATTTTTATGTATATAAATTTTAATAATATATTTATCATTATTATGTCTAACTTTATGAACTAAATATTATAAATTACAAAAAGATGATGTATATCATGATACTAAAATAAGTTTTGAGATTATTGTTAGAGCTATATTTAATATGCTTAAACACACATAGATGTATTTTAGGGTTTACATGATATTGTTCAAGTTATTAACTTCTAATTTGTTGGAGTTTATAAAATACTTGGAGATGTTAACATATCATTTAAAACTTACTCAAGAAATTCAAAGTATATTTAATTAAACAGTGTTATATATATTTGTTACTATAGGTATCATAAATTTTTATCATAACAAAGAATTGTATAGTTTAGTTATTTTTTATAGTCGTATATTTGTTTCAAAAGCTTTATAACATTTTCTATTTATTTCCCTTTTATTGACATTTACTTATAAATCTATTTTTTTTAATTGTATGTATAATTAAACCTTCTATCGGATATGTACATAGTAAATTTGTACATCATACGGGTATTAAGACTAGTATATTATAACTAAAAGAGGAGGTTGGGGGTACACTTGGCACCCCTAATCCACTCCTTGAGCCTAATTCTCCCTTCTAATTAATCATATATTTTTCTATATTTATTTAATTAAAATTTTATAGGCCGACCTATATTTTTATTCTATTAAAAAATAAAAAAAAATCTTTTTATCCTTAAAACTCTCCCAAAATTTATTATATATATACAACCTAGGAAAAAACCCTCACAAATTCTCAACAAAAAAAAGCTTCGACTACCTCACGAATTCTTAACAAAAAAATCAAAACATTTGAGATGGTCTTTGTTGATGAA
>CM067168.1:11777445-11839945 GCA_034093135.1 Erigeron breviscapus | reverse complement strand
ATGATGGTTTTGTGATTGAGATTGATTATGCTTTTGTACTTATTGATTGGTTGATGTACATCCAAGTGTCTTGCACTTGAGAATATGCTTTTGTACTTATTGAGTGATTGATTGATGTTGTTGTTGATTGATTGATTGATTGTTGATTGATTGATTTTTATTGATTGATTGATTGATTGATTGTTTTAGTTGTTGGATTGGTGTGATGGTTCCTTTCGTTTGATTGGTTAAATTGGTTTGAGTATTGAATTGTTGAGATGATTTTCACGTTCGAATGACTTAGTTTATATTTGTTAAGTATCTAGTAATAGTAGGATAAATGTACATACATGAAAGTCGGTTATGCCTTCGTCGGGTTTTAGATGTGGTGGGAAGGCTGCGGGTGACCCTATATATAAGCATCTGAAACTCGAAGGAAGTAGAATCCTCTGAAGTATATGTACGTATAGTTGGTTTAAGTTGTGGTTGGTGGCTTATGGTTGTCGAATGTTGATTAGTGGGTTAAGATTGACGATTAGTGATTATTAGTTTATGGTTCATCATATGTCGATTGATTTGGTTAATATTTTGGTTAAGTATTAATGGCTGATGTTGATGAATGGTGATTATTGGTTTATGATTGACGATTATTGATTGATGGCTCAGGTTTGGCGAATATTGATTATTGATTCATATTCATCGTATATCGATCGTTGGTTTATGATTTATGCATTTACATTTGATTGTAAGCATTGCATACATTATTGTTGGACCCTCGGCAGGGGATTGCCGGCATCCTGGTGCATAGATGTATGCACCCATTTTGGATGTAGACCTGACCCCGAGTATATAGACATATATAACTCGATGATTTTGAGATACAGCCTTGTCCATTGCGATGGCAGAAGGGTATCGTTGCATACGTGATTGAAGGTCACGCTTAGGAGAGGCATGTTTGTTTATTCATGCATTCCGGCACTTGCATTGATACACATATCATTTATGCATTCCTTATTTACACATTTACTTGTCTTGTGTAATCTTGTTGTTGGGCGATGTTGTGTTATGTAGAGGCTCACTGTAAGTCATGTCTAGCCTCTATTCTTATATTGTGATTATTGATGTTGGTTCTTTACGAACCATTACTACGAACTCACCAACCTTGTGTTGACTATGCTTAGTACACTTTTCAGGTAACCAAGTTATTCCAAGGCATGGAGTTTGACTGATTTGTTTAGCTTGCTGTTGAACCCGGACTTGGACTATATGGATCAAGGATCCATCTGCCTTCTTTGCATTGTACTTTGAACCGTTAACCTTCTGTTGATGCTCTTTTGTAATTCCTGTTGACGACTTGTGCCTTATGTATTTTGTTACTTGTTTATCGTTTTGTATGGATTCACTGAATCCTCTAATTGCATTTAGTTTGTTCTATTGTAATTCCACATGGTGCTATGTGATTTCCGTGATATTCCGAGCCTCGGCTTGGGGTGTTACAGTATTGTAAATTAACACTCGATAAATTAATAACTCGTTAAATTAAAAAAATATCTCGGCCCCAACACTATTAATTTATAGAGGTTTTACTCTATATTGAAGAATACAATCAAGATACCAGTGAAATTCATATTCGTATTTGTAATTTGACGAAGGCACTAAAGTTTTAAGATGTGTTAGATTTCAACCGAATGGTTCAACATCAAGTGTTGAATTGGTCAGCATTTTACTTGTTTATATATGTTGGATAATTCATATTTTGATGTTGAATAATATTCAAATTCATAAAGAAGAAGAAAACGCTTTGAAACCATTTCATTTCATCTTAAAATTTCTCTTAACCATTCATTATCCAACCTTAAAAATATCTCTTAACCATTAATTATCCAACATTTTGCTTGAATACTTTTTATTAGCTAATCCATTTCTCTTTACTCACTTGAATTGGTCATTTTTCTTCATTTATATCATCCGTTCATAATGAATATCAAACATTTTCCTTTTCAAAACCACTTGAGTGAAGTCTCGTGCAATGCACGACCGGATAAGTCCATGTATTTGACGTCTTGGCTCAAATTTATCGATCACAATTAACGTTTATGAAGTAGTTTATCTAACGAATTTATAGTGATTTTTCTTAATGCATGATGTTCTTGTGTTCACTATAAGTATTAGTTAGTGTTAGATAGTATTGAATTGAAAATCCATATAATGAATGTAGTTTAATAAAGATTATTCATAGTAGGATATACAAACAGTAGACCCGTGTCATATACACGAGTGTTACAACATTATTAATATAAGTTAGTATATGAAACAAAAAAAATACTTATACGTTACATGTAAAAATATACTTAAAAGGAATTGAGATATTTACATGTAAATACTGAACGATAAATCATATCAAGGTTGGATGGTGTAGCAGAGTTTTTTTTATACAAAGTATTCCAGAGAAGCAATATCTTAACTTTGATTACATAATTAACCGAGTTTTCATTGATGTCTTGCAAAAAAGTAATTTTATTTTCGTTAGCCATGATTGTTAAGAACAATAAAAGTACCAGCTAGCTCGTGGGGTTTTCAATAATTTTGTCTGTTGTGATTTTAATGGTTTCAGTTTATATAAGAAGAATCTGTATCTTAAATATAATTTGAATTTGATTACTAATAACAACAATGATTATCCTAATTATAGTCTGATTACAATTACTAATAACAACAATATTACAATTAATTTGATTACAGTTAATACTATAAAGATATATGTTGGATAATTCATATTTTGATGTTGAATAATATTCAAATTCATAAAGAAGAAGAAAACGCTTTGAAACCATTTCATTTCATCTTAAAATTTCTCTTAACCATTCATTATCCAACCTTAAAAATATCTCTTAACCATTAATTATCCAACATTAAAATATCTCTTAACCATTCATTATCCAACCTTAAAATATCTCTTAACCATTCATTATCCAACCTTAAAAATATCTCTTAACCATTCATTATCCAACCTTAAAATATCTCTTAACCATTCATTATCCAACCTTAAAAATATCTCTTAACCATTCATTATCCAACCTTAAAAATATCTCTTAAATTAATTAAAAATATCTCGGCCCCAACACTATTAATTTATAGAGGTTTTACTCTATATTGAAGAATACAATCAAGATACCAGTGAAATTCATATTCGTATTTGTAATTTGACGAAGGCACTAAAGTTTTAAGATGTGTTAGATTTCAACCGAATGGTTCAACATCAAGTGTTGAATTGGTCAGCATTTTACTTGTTTATATATGTTGGATAATTCATATTTTGATGTTGAATAATATTCAAATTCATAAAGAAGAAGAAAACGCTTTGAAACCATTTCATTTCATCTTAAAATTTCTCTTAACCATTCATTATCCAACCTTAAAAATATCTCTTAACCATTAATTATCCAACATTTTGCTTGAATACTTTTTATTAGCTAATCCATTTCTCTTTACTCACTTGAATTGGTCATTTTTCTTCATTTATATCATCCGTTCATAATGAATATCAAACATTTTCCTTTTCAAAACCACTTGAGTGAAGTCTCGTGCAATGCACGACCGGATAAGTCCATGTATTTGACGTCTTGGCTCAAATTTATCGATCACAATTAACGTTTATGAAGTAGTTTATCTAACGAATTTATAGTGATTTTTCTTAATGCATGATGTTCTTGTGTTCACTATAAGTATTAGTTAGTGTTAGATAGTATTGAATTGAAAATCCATATAATGAATGTAGTTTAATAAAGATTATTCATAGTAGGATATACAAACAGTAAGCTAATGTGTTTTATAATCTATCAATTTAAATGTTTGGAAGTTGACATTTTTAAAATAAAGTTCAACTAAGAATTCCAGATAAAAAAAATTATGGATTTCAACTCACTCATTACATAATAAAGCAACTTTATGCTCAATGGTTCATGTGGTATAACCGTTCGATTATACATTAATCATCCTATAATAGTCTAATAGAACGCCTCTATGTTAATGTAGTTTATAATCTATAATTTTGAAAAAATTTTGAATCTTGTGGTTGTAAACATTTATATATTTTCCCACAATGTTGTAGTACCTATCATTTCCTTTTTTTTATATATAAATAAACAACAAACACAAAAGGTTAAACATAACTAAAAGAACTTATAGTTTTGATGCATTAACCGGATCTTATATCTTAAAAATATATACGAGTAGTAAGTAAGCATCAAATGTCGTTTTTTATGAGTTTTAGGTCTTAATATCCCGACTGTGTAGAGAGATTACAATTAAGTGATTATTCTATCATTGATGAAGTTTACACATAAACTATTGTTGATAGGAATAGTATTTTGTCATTCTTTAAAATCTAGTTATTCTTTTAAAACTCTAATTTTCATTTTAAAAGAAAACTTCTCCTAATTAAATCTATTAGTCCACCACTCCATTATAATTGCTTTTCTCATCCATTTTTTTTTTTTTTGTTATTTTCGTTCTTTCATATTTTAAATTTTTCGACATCATAAATAAAGATTGATTTTTGTTTTCAAATCATTGTTGCTTTGGAGTTGTCTACATATAAAATATTTTTTTTAGTTTGTAAACTAAAGATCTGGTTTCTTTTGTTTTGTTAATATGTATGATTTATTTTTATTTCAAACGTGAACGTTTTAGACCATATGAACATTAGGTAATTAGTTGAAGATGCGATTACATACATGAGCATATGTGCATGAACATACACATGATCATCACTATTTTACTTTTTTTTAATGGATTCATTTGTAATCGCTACTTATTTATATAGAGATGATAATTTCTATGGTTAATTTTTGTGATTTATGTAAATTGTAGATCATGAATTCAAGGATTAAAAAAAAAACATTATATGATGTGCATGAACAATCAGTCATATGCGCATATGTACATGAATAGCCATATGAATATGTATTTCTTTCCATCAACAGCCATATAAATAAATACTACTGAAAAACAAAAAATCAAAATATAAAAATATTTTTTTTAGTTTGTAAACTAAAGATCTGGTTTCTTTTGTTTTGTTAATATGTATGATTTATTTTTATTTCAAACGTGAACGTTTTAGACCATATGAACATTAGGTAATTAGTTGAAGATGCGATTACATACATGAGCATATGTGCATGAACAATCAGTCATATGCGCATATGTACATGAATAGCCATATGAATATGTATTTCTTTCCATCAACAGCCATATAAATAAATACTACTGAAAAACAAAAAATCAAAATAAAAAAATATTTTAAAGCACCTAAATACATATATCTAAAGCTACTAAATAATGTTTATATTTATATAATTGTATAAACAAAGCTGTCAATCACCTCCTGTCAATTATTTTTTTCCATATATGTACGTGGCTATAAAACCATTGTAAGTTTATAACTATTCAATTTTAAATGTAAATTCAGTATTCATGTTATATTTTCCAATCTCCAATATCATTTACCTTTCATAAAAGATCAC
Source organism: Erigeron breviscapus (assembly GCA_034093135.1). Classification (NCBI taxonomy): domain Eukaryota; kingdom Viridiplantae; phylum Streptophyta; class Magnoliopsida; order Asterales; family Asteraceae; genus Erigeron; species Erigeron breviscapus. The sequence goes on along the minus strand of CM067168.1, from coordinate 11,834,441 downwards.
GATGTGTCATTCTCAATCCCATTTTCCTGCCACCTTAAACTCGCACAAAAGTCCCGGCCAACACACCCCAACTTTAACAACCCTTCATCAAACCATAATTCATTTGTACTCCTATTCTTACATTACAACTTCTACAACCTACCACCACCGCACCACCACCACGACGTTACCATTACCATTACCGCCACCACCACCGATATATAACAGACCAAATCAACTGTCACTTCCACCGCCACTACCACCACCATCGACCAACCCCAACCCAATATGCACTTTTCATTAAGCTCAATCCATATGAAACCAGCGAGTAACCGGATCTTAAACTTTTTTCTCCAATCTTTTTTCGACAAACAGAGATGTTTGTGAATGAAGTATCAGATGCTGAAATGAAATCGGTCAAGGAATTTGATGGCCTGCCAACGCAATTTAAAGTGGGCTATATATAAATGTAACATTTGTAACACCCGATTTTTGAGTTGCCATAAAATGACTTATGTATCTGGTTGGAATTGGAAGTGGCTTGATGATTTAAGACTACTACTATATGTAGGAACACCATTCAACAATACAACATTTTATTGATAAAAGAAATTCGAATTACAACAAGATATTACAACTAAGTTACCAATTAACTAAACAATACAAGAAAAGTAAATGAAACAGAAACATAAAAGAAAGAAGAAGGCAAAAACGGGCTGAGGGTTCTGTTAAACAGAGGTCCCTTAAAACTGATTTCGGGCCACCCAAGTGAACCCGTCAGTTTCCCAGGGTACAACAGCCTAAGCAGTGTGTACTGCCGGAGTTAACCACAACCCAGAATAGTACCTTCAAGAACATCAAGAACAGAAGTGAAAGAGAAAGAGTTTGTTTGAGGATCCAGGATGAAGTGTTGTTGTTTTTGTTGTTGTTTGTTCTACCAGTTTCCACTAAGTATGATTTATATACAAATAAATCAGTTAGTGGAAGTTTTAAGTGGGACAGATGTTAGCCTGCATGTTTATCACAACAGGTGTTACACTTGAAACTGAGTCAAGTGTAATGCCAGGTGCAAGGCTTAGCAAAAGTTAACCCACTGAGCCATAACAACTAAACACTTGAGCCATGTAAGCCATATTGAGCCATAATCGAGCTAGCCAAAAACAAAGGCGGCTCTAAAGCGGCTCGCGGCGATGCGAGCGTGCTAAGTGCGCCACTAAAACGCCACATTACGCCTCATCGCCCACGACCCCGGTCCCGGTCCCGGGCTCGGGCGCGGGCGTCGGGTGCTTCGCACCCTCCTTGCCCACTTGGGGTGTAGCCCCTTATAAGGAATTATTATTCCTCCAACACTCCTCCTTATAAACACACTTAATGTTTATACTTCTACCAATGTGGGACAAACCCACATTAGTTAAACACACTTTCAACTTCATTTTAACATATCTATTCACTTGTATATTTTATGTTATATTATTTAAACATATTAAATAACAAATACATAAAATTTCCAACAATCCCCCACATGAATAGATATGGTTCTTAAAGATAAATTCTGACAGTCAAGTATTGCAGGAGAAGTAGGTTTTACCCTTTGAACTTTCCTTTGTGAGTGCACTTAGTCTCCTAGCAGTTAGTAGAACTTGATGTCTTTGAACTAACTCCTTTTTACGTAGACGTTATTGCACATCACACAATACTTTCCCTAGTCTGGTTAACTCCTCACTTTCGTGTCCGTTATGGTCATGGAACACTATCCTGGTTCTGCGAGAGCTCTAGGAATTGCGCCCCACACAATTCCATTCGAAGCGACCACACTTCTCTCTAACATAGGTGATTGCTCACAATCATTAAAAGCTATAAGCTTAACCTCTATGATATCACTGATTTGATATAGGAATGGGCTAGGAAATTTGCAACTCACTTTATTGTGGTGGGTTCTCCCCCTACAGTGACTGCAAACTCCCTTGATTGTTTTGGGGTGCTCCCCCACAGTGACCTCCACTATTCGTACAATTAGGTTGTCCTATTGAACCTAGATCATGGGATCTCCATTTACATCTAGGTTAGGTTTTCCTTCGTACAAATTTACTCAATGGGCTTTAGCCCCATTCCCCTTGACGACTTATAAACTGCCTCACTACTTAAACCTTTAGTTAGCGGATCCGCAATGTTATCCTTTGACCTCACATAGTCAATAGTGATAACCCCTGTTGTGAGCAGTTGTCGTATACTATTATGCCTACGATGAATATGTCTTGACTTGCCATTATACATTGTATTTTGAGCTCTACCAATAGCCGATTGACAATCACAATATCTAGGAACATATTCCAAGAAATGCCGTAGCCATTCTGCTTCTTCTCCAGCTTTATCCAATGCTATAAATTCAGATTCCATCGTGGATCTAGCAATGAGCGTTTGCTTGGATGATTTTCAAGCTATAGCTGCTCCTCCAATAGTAAACACATATCCACTTGTGGATTTGGAATCTTTTATATCGGATATCCAATTAGCATCACTATATCCTTCTAATACAGCTGGATCTCGACCAAAATGCAGCCCATAATTCCTTGTATATCTCAAGTATCTTAGTAACCTAGTCATAGCCTTCCAATGCTCCGAACTAGGATTACTAGTATATCTACTTAGCCTACTCACAGCATAGGCTAAGTCTGGCCTCGTACTTGTCATGAGATACATTAGGCTGCCAATTACCTTTAGTACTCCAATTGAGCAACACCTTCACCTCTATTCTTCGATAGATGTTGCGTGATATCTATTGGAGATCGAGCTACTCTTAAGTCCTCGGGACTGAATTTCTCAAGGATCTTGTCCACATAGTGAGATTGACTTAACACTAGACCATCTTGGGTTCTAGTAATTTTCATTCCAAGAATGACATCTGCTAAACCCATATCCTTCATGTCAAATCTCGCTTTCAACATGTCTTTGGTAGATCTGATCATACTATCATCACTACCCACAATGAATATGTCATCGACATATAGACAAAGTATCACATATCCCTTAGATATGTCTTTGACATAAACACATTTGTCACACTCATTGATCTTGAAACCATTGTCGAGCATAACTTGATCAAACTTTTGGTGCCATTGTTTGGGAGCTTGTTTCAATCCATACAAAGACTTGACAAGTTTACAAACCTTGTCCTCCTGGCCAGGAGCGGAAAAACCCTTAGGTTGTTCCATGTATATTTCTTCATCTAGCTCACCATTGAGAAAGGCTGTTTTTACATCCATTTGATGTATTTCCAAATGTAACATTCATGATTTTTACCGTTTGACTGTGCATGTAATTTGATTAACTACTTCAATAAACGGAAATTTGGACATAATTGTGTACATTTATCTGTATATTGGGCCAATTATAATGTCATATTTGAACTTCTAGAATTAGGGCCATATTAGCAGACTATGAAATTGGCCCAGTACATGTTATGGAAATTATATAATAGATGATAATTGAGTAACTATGGTAATAGGAAAAACGTATATACGAAACCTTAAGTATAATGTACGGTTACAACAGTGTCGGTGGAACAGTGTCGGTGAAACAGTGTCGGTGGAACAGTGTCAGTGGTTAGATGATAATTCCATTAATAGGACAAAAACCGACACAACCTTTATATTATATGAAATGATTTATCCATATTATGGATTTATAATAATTTATAAAAGTTGTACGCTCGTGAGTATTTTTGTTATTAATTTTGGAATCAATTAACTAGTTAGATATATTGTACATACTAGTAAAATAAATATGCAATTGTGTACTTGAACTAGATAACTAATAAATATATAAATACATGTAATTGATTTATAACCACATAGATAAAAGTAATTTTACTTATATAGACTAGTTACTACATTTAATTACACAAATAATAATCAAGAATCAAAGTTTAGAGTCAACCAAAGTCAATAAGTCAAGTCAAGCTTGTGTTCTTGACATAAACCCCACACAAACTAACCAAGACTTGGATTATAGCTTGTAATCATGCAATGAACATGTTCCTATTGAATTCTAGTTTGTTTTAAGGCCAAAGTTTCAGCCATTACACTCAAGGATGAGTTGTAAACACATGATGAACACCTCATGGCCAAGGTGTGTATTCTTGGCACTTAGTTGCAACTCTTGGGCTATATAAGCAAGCATTTGATGATCATTCTATCATTCATCTCTGCTCTTTTCTCTCTCTTTCACATTCATAACACAAAACAATCAAGTCCATAAAGTCTTGGGTTCATCACTTGAAGTTTCAAGTTGAATTTAAACTCTATAGGACTGAAATTTTCAGTCATCTTGCAAACATCATAGAAGATTCATCTGGACGAATTAGGAGACGAATCTTATATTTTTGGAAAGGTCCAAGTGTCAGTAAAATTTGATAAGAACGAAGTTTCTTCTGGTTTTGCTCAGAAGAGTGCCAAAAACGACGATTTTCAGAACTGGTCTAATTTCTGACGAGGCTACAGGTTTGTTTTTGTAAAAATCATAACTCTTTTATTAAAGCTCTTCAAGAGTCAAACCTTACATTTTTGAAAAGGCCTTTGAGTGCCCAACAAATGTCTAGAACTAAGTTTTGTTGTATCTGGTTTTCCTGACTTCCCAAAGTCGTTGTCAAGTAGATAACGCAAAGCTGGAAACATGCTGAAAATTCCTTATTTTGCACTTAGGCTTTGTGGTAGCTTATAAGTTGATCTTATACTTGTTCTAGGTACCCGGTAGTACATTTTGAGCATAGTAAAGTACTTTGCAAAGTGTTTTGAGTTGTACTAAGATTAACTTGTCACGAGGATTATCTACTGCTCTGATTTGTTACTACAACTAAGGTGAGTTTCGTAAACCCTCCCTACTCAATTGAGATTCGGGCTGAAAAGTGTACATGTTTGTTTAACTGTTGATTGTTTATTTGATTAATTGTATGATTGAATTGTTGATGTGGACTTGTTAGCGCATTATTTACTATGTAAGTCGCACCGTTAGCGCATTGTTTACGATGTAAGTCGCACCGTTAGCGCATTATTTACTATGTAAGTCGCACCGTTAGCGCATTGTTTACGATGTAAGTCGCACCGTTAGCGCATTGTTTACGATGTAAGTCGCACCGTTAGTGCATTATTTATTATATAAGTCGCACCGTTAGCGCATTGTTAATTATTAACTATGTAAGCCGCATCGTTGTTGATCGTTATTGATTGTTATGGAACGTTGTTGAACGTTATATGGAATCGTTGTTGTTGAACGTTGACTTGTATTGAATTGTGATAATGTGAAACCTTATAGGTTATCCTTGGATGTGATTAGTTCTCCTAATCCTCACTTATTGTTAACGGTTGTTATCCGACACGGTTATCCCATATTACTTGTCCCTACGAACTCACCAACTTTATGTTGACGTATTTTAGTACACTTTTCAGGTAATCAGGTTAATCAGAGACAAAATGGATGATTATGTGCTTGCATTGCTAGGATTGGACTAGCTTTGGACTTCTGGATCCGTGATCCTTATTTCCCTTTAACGGGTTATGCTTAGGTTCAACTACTATCATTTAAACATTTTCATTTAATATTGATTGAGTGTGTATCTTTGATAGATATTGATTATTGTATACATTTGAGTGAGTTTATGGATTGTTTCAATCCTATGAATGCATATAGTTTGACTCTACATAATTCCCATGTCGTGCTGTGCTTTTCTAAGTGATACCCCATGATTCCGCCATGTTGGGGTGTTACAGAATGGTATCAGAGCCATGGTTGTAGAGAGCTAGGTGGATTGACCTAGTCTATAGCCATTATACCCACATTTCATATTAGCATGCATGATAGGAAATTTTGTGTGCAACGTGAACTGTATGATGCATAAAAATGGTTTAAACTGAGTTCGTAGGTTACTCATAGAAAAGAATAAAGTTGACTAAGAACTATCGAAATAGAAATTTCTTTAATTAAAATTGGAGTCTTACAACCTTGAGATACACCGGCTCACCCATTTGAACAAACTCTAAGAGAGGTATAAGTCGGAGTGCGCTAGCCTCCAAAAAGGGCGGGTTTTTAATTGCGTCCTTCGCAAACCTTTGCCTTTGCGCTTCTTTGTGCGTTCAAATGGAGCTACCGAGCTCTCTTGTGTTACTAAGACTATAAAAATAAATTTTATTAAACATTATGTTATGAAGATTTGCATGAGTCTTCATACATAAACTTTTGATTCACATCAAATGCATTACCCATTTAAAGATAAGTCATTACCACAACTTGATGGACATATATGATAGTGTCGGGATACACCGTGAATTGTGGAATTATTGTGATAAACGTTGATATGTGGAATCTTGGAAGTATTTATTATTTGTCCCCCCAGTAAAATGATCTCATGGATTGCGCCTTGTGGATAAAGTATAGTAGTTAACCCGGTATGCTTAATGAGTGTTGGTTAGGTGGAGGGTTAGCCACTGGTACACCCTGTATACATACCCGGCCAACACTTAGAGAACATATCGAAACCAAGTCTTGACATCCATTCAATATATTAACGGTGTGGAGGGTTAGCCGATGGTACACCCTGTATACAAACACTTTTAATGTGTCGAATGTTGAAGTTAAGATCCGGACTATACTTTACCCACCTTGTTATGACTTGACCCTATATATATATATAGACATCGATAATTCCTTTAAAGTAGAATTATAAGAAGTGTATGTGCATCGTATTTGTTGGTTGATTCACTTGTTATGATATGGACCGAAATGTTAATTGTTTATTTGTTGATTATTGATATGATTACTTGTGGTTTAATGTCGCTTTGATTATCATGTAAATGATATATCATGTTAGGCATATTGGTTAATGATGATTGTCGCTTTGATTATCATGTAAATGATATATCATGTTAGGTGTATTACTTGAAGGTAAATTTTGATATTCGGGTGTGAATTGTGAGACTTAACTTGTTAATATAATACGTGTGTTCAGGAAAGATGGTTAGAACAAGAAGAGCTAACACTAACTATAGGCGTCAAAATGAGCAAGAGGAGCCGATAGATCAAGAAGAAATTGTAGGTGGACGTAGTGGTAGAGGTGGTCGTGGAGGAAGAGATAACCGTGGAGGTCGTGGTGGCAGAGGTGGTCGGGGTAATCCTAATCCCCGATAACCGCCGAGGTTGTCACACAAGCTTTAAATGATCTCATGCCGGATCTTGTGCTCGAATTCAAACGGCCATGAGAAATGTAAACGGACAAGAAGAACCAGAAGATGAAGCGGTTCCCGTACAAAATGAACAAGAAAACGTAAATGTAAACGGTGTAGGTGTAGGAGAAGTTTTACCTAGACCGGATTATGATGTTCGTCAACCAGGATGCTTGTTTAAAGACTTCAAACTTTGTGGAGCCCCGGAATTTAATGGAGAAAGTGGTGCTACGGGTTGCTTGGAATGGTTAGAGAGCATTGAATCTATCATTGCTCGAAGTGGTTGTGCCTTCCACCAAAGAATCACTTATGCTTCCGGTATGTTGAAAGGTGGGGCTCTTGAGTGGTGGAACGAAGAAGTTGATGAATTGGGGATCGATGCGGCTAATAATCTTTTATGGGGAGAGTTCAAGAATATGATAACTACTAAGTATTGCCCGGCCCATGAACTGAGGAAATTGCAAGTGGAATTTTCTAAACTTGCCATGAAGGGAGGAGACTACGAGAGTTACACACGCCGTTTTGGCCAACTCTCTAGACTCATTCCTCATTATGTGAGACCCCAAGAGGTTAAGATTGAGAAGTATGTTGCGGGATTGCCACATGAAGTGAGAGTGCTTGTCTCTCACCCCACCATGCCTTTGACTTACAAAGAGGCAACCACCCGTACCGCTAGTATAACCTTGGAACTCATTAGAGGTGGTAAGTTAAATAAGAACGATAACAAGAATGACAATAAAAGGAAGGATGTTGCCGAGTCAAGCGGCACCAAGAAAGATGATCGGTGTGATAATAAGCGCCATGGTCGTGGTGGAAAGGTTTTTGCAGCGGTAATACCAACAAAGGGTCCTCAACGGGTTGGTTACACAGGGGGTAGTCCTTTATGCCCTAGGTGTAATCGCTATCATTGGCCTACCATGAGGTGTGATGCTTGTTTTCATTGTAACCAACAGGGACACACCTCAAGATTTTGTCCAACTAACCCCCGGAATGGTCCTTTAAATGTTGCTCCCCTTAATACTATGCGTCCCCTGATGGCCCCGGGTTCTTGTTATGAATGTGGTAGCCAAGACCACTACCGCAACCGGTGGCCAAATCTTATTGGCCAACAAGTCCAAGTGACCGTGCATCCTAACCAGTTGCAAATTGCCGGTCCGAATCAAAACCGAGGAAACCAAGGACAACAACAATAACCTCCTCAAGCTCCTCGCCAACATTTGGCCCCCCGTGGAAGAGCTTTTGCCGTGAATGCGGCCGAGGCTCGTGGTGATCCTAATGTCGTAGCAGGTACCTTTCTCCTCAATCACCAATATGCTACTGTGTTATTTGATTCTGGAGCCGATTATAGTCTCATTTCCAATGATTTTATTCCGTTGATCGATGCTAAACCTAGCCCGTTGTCCTATTGTTTTGAACTTGAAATAGTAAATGGTGGATTGTATAGGATTAGTCAAGTTGTTCGTGATTGTGTGTTAGATTTATGTGATCACCCATTTTACATTGACTTTATGCCTTTTGATATTGGTAGTTTTGACGTGATTGTGGGTATGGATTCGTTATCGGCCATGAACGCGGTAATTGATTGTGGTAGTCGAACTGTGAGGATTCCGTTAGAAAATAGGGAAGAATTAGTGGTTCAAGGCGAAACGACCGAACTATGGGATGGGAAATGTATATAGTGTTAAAATCACAAAGATTGAATTGAAAACCGTGCCCGTAGTTAAAGACTTTGCGATGTATTTCCGGATGACCTACCGGGTTTACTCCATCTCATGAACTTGACTTCCGTATTGAACTTATTCCTAACGCTTCTCCCGTGGCCAAAGCACCTTATCGCTTAGCCATGACCGAATTACAAGAGTTGGCCGCCCAACTCAAAGAGCTTCAAGACAAGGGTTTCATTCGCCCTAGTCAATCGCCTTGGGGCGCACCGGTTTTATTCGCTAAAAAAGAAAGATGGCATATTCCGAATGTGTATCGATTATAGAGAATTGAAAAAACTAACGGTAAAGAATCGTTATCCTCTTCCTAGGATTGACGATTTATTCGACCAACTCCAAGGTGCTCGTTTCTTTTCCAAAATTGATTTGAGGTCGGGTTATCATCAATTACGTGTTCATGAAGACGACATTCCAAAAACCGCCTTTCGAACGAGATATGGACATTTTGAATTTACGGTGATGCCTTTTGGATTGACTAATGCACCAGTTGTGTTCATGGATTTGATGAACCGAGTGTGTCAACCCTACTTGGACCAATTTGTCATTGTTTTCATCGATGACATTCTTATCTATTCTAAGACAAAAGAAGATCATTTGGAACATTTGAAACAAGTCTTAGAGATACTCCGGAAAGAAAAGCTTTATGCCAAGTTCTCCAAATGTGAATTTTGGCTTGAAGAGGTCCACTTTCTTGGTCACGTAGTGAGCAAAGAAGGAATTCATGTGGACCCAAGTAAGGTTGAAGCAGTAAAGAATTGGAGACGACCCGAAACACCGACCGAAATTCGTCAATTTCTTGGTTTGGCGGGTTACTATAGACGATTTATTGAAGGCTTTTCAAAAATCGCCCAACCTTTGACTCTGTTGACTCAACGGGAAAGAAGGTTTGATTGGGGTGAAAAGCAAGAACAAGCATTCCAATTGTTGAAAGACAAATTGTGTGATGCACCCATCTTGAGCTTGCCCAATGGAGCCGATGATTTTGTTGTATATTGTGATGCATCCGGGCAAGGATTGGGTTGTGTCTTAATGCAACGGGATAAGGTGATAGCATATGCATCCAGACAATTGAAGGTGCATGAGAAGAATTATCCGACTCATGACTTAGAATTGGGAGCAGTGGTATTTGCTTTGAAATGTTGGAGGCATTACTTGTATGGCACCAAGAGCGTGATCTATACCGATCACAAAAGCCTTCAACATATCTTCAATCAAAGCGATCTGAACATGAGGCAAAGAAGATGGCTTGAACTGTTAAGTGATTATGATTGTGTTATCCGGTATCACCCAGGTAAAGCAAATGTGGTAGCCGATGCCTTAAGTCGAAAAGAACGTATAAAACCAAGAAGAGTTAAAGCCATGAGCTTTACCGTGTTAAGGAGTATTCGTGACTCCATTATTGAAGCACAAGAATTGGCAACTAGACCGGAAAACTTCATCAATGAAACCTTAAACGGTCTAGAAGAACAATTTGATAGAAAGAATGACAATGGTTTGTATTTCGTTGATCGATTGTGGATTCCCGTTCTTGGAGGATGGCGGTTGAAATTGATGGATGAAGCTCATAAGTCAGCCTACTCGGTTCACCGGGTTCTGATAAAATGTACTTTGGATTGAGAGATTTGTATTGGTGGCCGGGAATGAAGAATGACATTGCAAAATATGTTAGTGAATGCCTCACTTGTTTGCAAGTGAAAGCCGACCACAAGAAACCACCAGGTTTACTAGTCCAACCAGTAACACCGGTGTGGAAATGGGAAGAAATTGCTATGGACTTCATCACGAATTTACCTAGGACGAGTAGTGGTCGGGACACTATTTGGGTGATAATTGATCGGTTGACTAAGTCGGCTCACTTCTTAGCCATCCGGGAGGACGATAAATTTGACACCATGGCACGTTGTACATCAAAGAGGTGATATCCAAGCATGGAGTGCCGATTTCCGTGATATCCGATCGGGATGCCCGATTTACTTCAAAAATTTGGAAGGCGTTCCAGAAATCTATGGGTACTCGTCTCGGCATGAGTACGGCGTTCCACCCACAAACTGATGGTCAAAGTGAAAGAACGATCCAAACATTGGAAGACATGTTAAGAGCTTGTGCTATTGATTTTGGTGGTAATTGGGATGTGCATCTTCCTTTGGTTGAATTCTCCTACAATAATAGCTATCATGCTAGCATTGGAATGGCCCCATTTAAAGCATTATATGGGAGAGATTGTAGGTCACCGCTAGCTTGGGCAGAAGTTGGTGAAAGCCAACTCGTTGGGCCCGAAATTGTTATTGAAACGACGAAAGTGATCTCACAAATCAAAGAAAAGTTAAGAGTGGCCCGAGAACGACAATTGAAATATGCTAATGTTAGACGACGACCCCTCGAATTTGAAGTTGGTGATTATGTTTTATTGAAAGTATCCCCGTGGAAAGGTGTGGTTCGTTTTGTGAAACGTGGCAAGTTGGGACCACGGTACATTGGCCCGTTCAAGATCTTGGATCGTATTGGTCCGGTAGCTTATCGATTAGAACTTCTCAAAACCTGAGTGGAGTTCATAATGTTTTCCATGTTTGTAATCTTAGTAAGTGTTTGGCCGATCCAACACTTCATGTGCCCCTCGAAGAAATCCGTGTTGATAAAACGTTGAAATTCGTGGAAGAACCAATAGAAATCCTAGATCGACAAACTAGAAAACTAAAGAATACCCGATATACGATTGTCAAAGTGAGATGGCAAGCTGGACGTGGACCCGAGTTTACTTGGGAACGTGAGGACCACATGAAATCTAAATACCCACACTTGTTTAGTAATTAGTGATTGTTGAATTTCGGGACGAAATTCTTTAACGGGGGAAGAATGTAACATTCATGATTTTTACCGTTTGACTGTGCATGTAATTTGATTAACTATTTCAATAAACGGAAATTTGGACATAATTGTGTACATTTATCTGTAAATTGGGCCAATTATAATGTCATATTTGAACTTCTAGAATTAGGGTCATATTAGCAGACTATGAAATTGGCCCAGTACATGTTATGGAAATTATATAATAGATGATAATTGAGTAACTATGGTAACAGGAAAAACGTATATACGAAACCTTAAGTATAATGTACGGTTACAACAATGTCGGTGGAACAGTGTCGGTGAAACAGTGTCGGTGGAACAGTGTCGGTGGTTAGATGATAATTCCATTAATAGGACAAAAACCAACACAACCTTTATATTATATGAAATGATTTATCCATATTATGGATTTATAATAATTTATAAAAGTTGTACGCTCGTGAGTATTTTTGTTATTAATTTCGGAATCAATTAACTAGTTAGATATATTGTACATACTAGTAAAATAAATATGCAATTGTGTACTTGAACTAGATAACTAATAAATATATAAATACATATAATTGATTTATAACCACATAGATAAAAGTAATTATACTTATATAGACTAGTTACTACATTTAATTACACAAATAATAATCAAGAATCAAAGTCAATAAGTCAAGTCAAGCTTGTGTTCTTGACATAAACCCCACACAAACTAACCAAGACTTGGATTATAGCTTGTAATCATGCAATGAACATGTTCCTACTGAATTCTAGTTTGTTTTAAGGCCAAAGTTTCAGCCATTACACTCAAGGATGAGTTGTAAACACATGATGAACACCTCATGGCCAAGGTGTGTATTCTTGGCACTTAGTTGCAACTCTTGGGCTATATAAGCAAGCATTTGAAGTTTCAAGTTGAATTTAAAGACTCTATAGGACTGAAATTTTCAGTCATCTTGCAAACATCATAGAAGATTCATCTGGACGAATTAGGAGATGAATCTTATATTTTTGGAAAGGTCCAAGTGTCAGTAAAATTTGATAAGAACGAAGTTTCTTTTGGTTTTGCTCAGAAGAGTGCCAAAAACGACGATTTTCAGAACTGGTCTAATTTCTGACGAGGCTACAGGTTTGTTTTTGTAAAAATCATAACTCTTTTATTAAAGCTCTTCAGAAGTCAAACCTTACATTTTTGAAAAGGCCTTTGAGTACCCAACAAATGTCTAGAACTAAGTTTTGTTGTATCTGGTCTTCCTCACTTCCCAAAGTCGTTGTCAAGTAGATAACGCAAAGCTGGAAACATGCTGAAAATTCCTTATTTTGCACTTAGGCTTTGTGGTAGCTTATAAGTTGATCTTATACTTGTTCTAGGTACCCGGTAGTATATTTTGAGCATAGTAAAGTACTTTGCAAAGTGTTTTGAGCTGTACTAAGATTAACTTGTCACGAGGATTATCTACTGCTCTGATTTGCCACTACAACTAAGGTGAGTTTCGTAAACCCTCCCTACTCAATTGAGATTCGGGCTGAAAAGTGTACATGTTTGTTTAACTGTTGATTGTTGATTTGATTAATTGTATGATTGAATTGTTGATGTGGACTTGTTAGCGCATTATTTATTATATAAGTCGCACCGTTAGCGCATTGTTTACGATGTAAGTCGCACCGTTAGCGCATTGTTTACGATGTAAGTCGCACCGTTAGCGCATTGTTTACGATGTAAGTCGCACCGTTAGCGCATTATTTATTATATAAGTCGCACCGTTATAATAAATAATGCGACTTAAATAATAAATAATGCGCTAACGGTGCGACTTATATAATAAATAATGCGCTAACGGTGCGACTTATATTATGAATAATGCGACTTATATAATAAATAATGCGCTAACGGTGCGACTTACATCGTAAACAATGCGCTAACGGTGCGACTTACATCGTAAACAATGCGCTAACGGTGCGACTTATATAATAAATAATGCGCTAACGGTGCGACTTATATAATAAATAATGCGCTAACATGTCCATATCAACAATTCAATCATACAATCAATCAAATCAACAATCAACAGTTAAACAAACATGTACACTTTTCATCCCGAATCTCAATTGAGTAGGGAGGGTTTACGAAACTCACCTTAGTTGTAGTGGCAAATCAGAGCAGTAGATAATCCTCGTGACAAGTTAATCTTAGTACAGCTCAAAACACTTTGCAAAGTACTTTACTATGCTCAAAATGTACTACCGGGTACCTAGAACAATTATAAGATCAACTTATAAGCTACCACAAAGCCTAAGTGCAAAATAAGAAATTTTCAGCATGTTTCCAGCTTTGCGTTATCTACTTGACAACGACTTTGGGAAGTCAGGAAGACCAGATACAACAAAACTTAGTTCTAGACATTTGTTGGGAACTCAAAGGCCTTTTCAAAAATGTAAGGTTTGACTCTTGAAGAGATTTAATAAAAGAGTTATGATTTTTACAAAAACAAACCTGTAGCCTCGTCAGAAATTAGACCAGTTCTGAAAATCGTCGTTTTTGGCACTCTTCTGAGCAAAACCAGAAGAAACTTCGTTCTTATCAAATTTTACTGACACTTAGACCTTTCCAAAAATATAAGATTCGTCTCCTAACTCGTCCAGATGAATCTTCTATGATGTTTGCAAGATGACTGAAAATTTCAGTCCTATAGAGTCTTTAAATTCAACTTGAAACTTCAAGTGATGAACCCAAGACTTTATGGACTTGATTGTTTTGTATTATGAATGTGAAAGAGAGAGAAAAGAGCAGAGATGAATGATAGAATGATCATCAAATGCTTGCTTATATAGCCCAAGAGTTGCAACTAAGTGCCAAGAATACACACCTTGGCCATGAGGTGTTCATCATGTGTTTACAACTCATCCTTGAGTGTAATGGCTGAAACTTTGGCCTTAAAACAAACTAGAATTCAGTAGGAACATGTTCATTGCATGATTACAAGCTATAATCCAAGTCTTGGTTAGTTTGTGTGGGGTTTATGTCAAGAACACAAGCTTGACTTAACTTATTGACTTTGGTTGACTCTAAACTTTGATTCTTGATTATTATTTGTGTAATTAAATGTAGTAACTAGTCTATATAAGTATAATTACTTTTATCTATGTGGTTATAAATCAATTACATGTATTTATATATTTATTAGTTATCTAGTTCAAGTACACAATTGCATATTTATTTCACTAGTATGTACAATATATCTAACTAGTTAATTGATTCCGAAATTAATAACAAAAATACTCACGAGCGTACAACTTTTATAAATTATTATAAATCCATAATATGGATAAATCATTTCATATAATATAAAGGTTGTGTCGGTTTTTGTCCTATTAATGGAATTATCATCTAACCACCGACACTGTTCCACCGACACTGTTCCACCGACATTGTTGTAACCGTACATTATACTTAAGGTTTCGTATATACGTTTTTCCTGTTACCATAGTTACTCAATTATCATCTATTATATAATTTCCATAACATATACTGGGCCAATTTCATAGTCTGCTAATATGGCCCTAATTCTAGAAGTTCAAATATGACATTATAATTGGCCCAATTTACAGATAAATGTACACAATTATGTCAAATTTCCGTTTATTGAAATAGTTAATCAAATTACATGCACAGTCAAACGGTAAAAATCATGAATGTTACACCAAATTTCTCAATGCTGCAATCGCAAGCACCAATCTGATCGAAGTTACTCGAGTTACACGCGCATATGTATCAAAGTAATCAAGATCTTTCTTTTGTCTATATCCTTTGATTACAAGCCTTGCCTTGTACTTATCAATTGAGCCATCAGCTTTCATCTTTTTCTTGAATATCCAACGATGTTCAAGTGGTTTACAACCAGGTGGAAGATGAACTAGTTCCCAAGTATGATTCTGTAAAATAGAATCAATTTCACTCTTGATGGCTTCTTTCCATTGAGGCGCCTCCTCAGAAGTAATCGCTTCTTTATAGGTTTGAGGTTCACTCATAACCATATAAGAAACAAAATCAGGCCCAAAAGATTTTTCAATCTTTTGCCTTTTGCTTCTTCGCGGTTCTACTTCTTCATCTTCTGATTGTTCTTGATGCTCATCTCGAACAATCTTATCAACTGTAGTTGATGTAGTAGCTTTTCCTTTATCCAAACGAGGAAACACATCCTCAAAAAATGATGCATTCCTTGACTCAGGTATGCTGTTTTTGTGTATTTCGGGGTTCTTAGACTCGTGTACTAGAAACCGATATGCACTACTATGTTCAGCAAGATATGAGGATTCACAATCGCTACCATGCTGAGCATATCCTATGAATACACAATCAACAGTTTTTGGTCCTATCTTTTGAACCTTTGGTGGTGGAACCACCTCTTTTGCTAAACACCCCCACACTTTCAAAAATTTATAGGATGGTTTTCTATTAAACCATAACTCATAAGGTGTAACATCCTTATTCTTAAAAGGAACTTTGTTCAAAAGATAGTTTGCCGACAAAATGGCATCTCCCCACATGTCTTGGCCTAAACCCGAGCTTATTAGCATGGCATTCATCATCTCTTTAAGAGTTCGAATCTTTCTTTCAGCAATGCCATTTTGTTGTGGGGTATAAGGAGCTGTTTGCTCATGGATAATACCATTTTGAACACAAATTTCAGCAAAAGGAGAAACATATTCACCTCCTCTATCGCTCCTTATTGCTTCATCCTTGATTTTTAGCAAGTATACATAGCAATATCTTGTACAATCATCAATAAAGGTGATGAAATATTTGTTACCACCACGAGTGGGAATCGTTCTAAAATCACATACATCGGTATGGATTAAATCAAGTGGCTCGGTGTTTCGTTTAATTGATTTGAAAGATTTCGTGGTTTGTTTTGATTCAACACAAGTTCGACATTTATAATAAGATTCAATGGTAAAAAATGGTATATAATTTAACTTAATTAAACAACGCATTGAATTGAAATTCACATGACCAAGTCGAGCATGCTAAACATTAGAAGACTCAATCAAGTAAGCAGAAGTAGAAGCATTTTCATTCATGTTCTTCATGGCAATTACATTAAGTTTAAACATACCATTAAGGGCATAACCCTTACCAACATACAAACCACGTTTAGTTAACACAAACTTATCAATTTCAAACACTAAACGAAACCCATTTTTGTTGAGTAAACATCCCGACACAAGACTCTTGCGCAATTCGGGAACATACAACACATTAGTCAACTTGAGCTCTCTCCCCGAAGTCCACTTGAGGATCACATCGCCTTCACCCTTGATCTCGGCAGTAGCGGCATTTCCCATATACAACTTGTCTTGACCGGATGCTTCTTTCAAAGTATGAAACATAGTCTTATCCGGACACACATGACGGGTTGCACCCGTATCAACCCACCATCCTTTGATTCCATCGGTGGTAAGATTGACCTCTTCCAACTTAGCAGTGAGGTCAGAAATCATAGCAACAAGAGGCATGTCATCATCGACCATGTTTGCCCTTTCCTTCCTTGGATTCTTGCATTGATCAGCTCGGTGACCAGATTCACCGCAATTGTAACACTTTCCTTTGAACATCCCAACCTTCTTTTTCACACCACCATACTTAGGACTCAAATCCAACCTTTTTCCCTTGTTTTTCTTCTCAGGACGTTTCCCTTTGCCTTTGTAATTACCTTTTCCCTTGGAACTTTGGCCATGCTCAACAAAGTTGGCCTTAGCAAGTCCTTCAATATGACCACCATTTTGAGCAACTCTATTGTCTTCCTCAATTCGAAGACGAACAACAAGTTCTTCAACGGTCATTTGCTTTCGCTTATGCTTTAGGTAATTCTTGAAATCCAACCAACTTGGGGGCAACTTTTCAATTATGGAAGCAACTTGGAATGTTTCACCAAGAACCATTCCTTCTGATAGAATATCATTTATGATGATTTGTAATTCTTCAACTTGAGACACAACAGTTTTTGAATCAACCATCTTGAACTCTAGGAATCTTGCCACAATGAACTTCTTAGTTCCGGCATCTTTGGTTTTGTATTTTTTATCCAAAGATTCCCAGAGTTCTTTGGCCGTGGTTATCTTACAATACACATTGTAAAGTGAATCAACAAGGCCATTCAACACATAGTTTCGACAGAGATATTCAGAATGCTTCCAAGCATCAACATCACTCACTACTTGAACATCAGTGCACCCTTCAGGAATTACAGGGGCTGACTCATTCAAGAATCTCGCAAGATTCACAGTAGTGAGATAGAACAACATCTTTTATTTCCATCTTTTAAAGTGTGAACCAGAAAATTTCTCTGGTTTTTCAGCATGGTTGGCCACAATTTGGGTAGCTTGGGTACCCACCAAAGGTCCCATGTTTGTAGAGACAGTATGTCCTACAGATTGAGAAACAGAAGTGCCAACAGTGTTGGTGGTGGTAGAAGCAGAAGTTCCATTTGTTGAGAAGTTAAATTCAGTAGCCATTTCTGAAATGAAATAGGCAAAGTTTTACTAAAAAACTTCTATGAACATAAAATAAACTAAAGAAGTAACTTTACAGAAAAGTAAATTATTACAAAAGTTTTAAGAAAACAGTTTTGTAATTCGAATTAATAGAATGGTGAAGAAGCAGAATCAGTTTTAAGATTGCAGGAACACCATTCAACAATACAACATTTTATTGATAAAAGAAATTCGAATTACAACAAGATATTACAACTAAGTTACCAATTAACTAAACAATACAAGAAAAGTAAATGAAAAAGAAACATAAAAGAAAGAAGAAGGCAAAAACGGGCTGAGGGTTCTGTTAAACAGAGGTCCCTTAAAACTGATTTCGGACCACCCAAGTGAACCCGTCAGTTTCCCAGGGTACAACAGCCTAAGCAGTGTGTACTGCCGGAGTTAACCACAACCCAGAATAGTACCTTCAAGAACATCAAGAACAGAAGTGAAAGAGAAAGAGTTTGTTTGATGATCCAGGATGAAGTGTTGTTGTTGTTGTTGTTGTTGTTCTACCAGTTTCCACTAAGTATGATTTATATACAAATAAATCAGTTAGTGGAAGTTTTAAGTGGGACAGATGTTAGCCTGCATGTTTATCACAACAGGTGTTACACTTGAAACTGAGTCAAGTGTAATGCCAGGTGCAAGGCTTAGCATAAGTTAACCCACTGAGCCATAACAACTAAACACTTGAGCCATGTAAGCCATATTGAGCCATAATCGAGCTAGCCAAAAACAAAGGCGGCTCTAAAGCGGCGATGCAAGCGCCACTAAAACGCCACATTACGCCTCATCGCCCACGACCCCGACCCCGGTCTCGGCGCGGGCGCGTCGGGTGCTTCGCACCCTCCTTGCCCACTTGGGGTGTAGCCCCTTATAAGGAATTATTATTCCTCCAACACTCCTCCTTATAAACACACTTAATGTTTATACTTCTACCAATGTGGGACAAACCCACATTAGTTAAACACACTTTCAACTTCATTTTAACATATCTATTCACTTGTATATTTTATGTTATATTATTTAAACATATTAAATAACAGAATACATAAAATTTCCAACACTATATTCATTACCATTTTATTGATTTGAGTTAATACTAACATTGATTATTATTTAATTGATGATTTAAAGAAGTATTATCATGTATGTGATGATTGGGATTCAAAAACCTCTAATATTATTACAAATGAAACCATAACACATATAATATTTTATAATCGGTATTCTTTTACCACCATCTTTAAGGCAGCCAAGCTCATTAATTGGAGAATTGATTCAGCAAACTATATACACTATGAACCTACAATATACATGCTTTAATACTAAATAAAATAATTAATATATCATTACATACATATATCAATATACGAACAATAATAATCTTAAACTAACAATCCTTAATAGCATGCATTCACTATGATCATAAATTAAGCACTATTGAAGCTTCTTGCATCCAACTTTACAATATATATATAGATATACACGAACTTGAACCTAATTTAACTTATATAATTAAAGGGGAATTCTATTTACACACATCAACTTTCTATTTACACCTACCCTAGACGCAGCGTCTAGGTCACTAGACGCTGCGTACATTGCTATACGCAGCGTCTAGACGTTGTGTAGATAGAAAACGCAGCGTCCTTAGATGTACGCAGCGTCCTTGTTAACTAGACGTTGCGTACATTGCTATACGCAGCGTCTACACGTTGTGTAGATAGAAAACGCAGCGTACGTTCTCGTACGTGGCGTTTACGTCCTAGACGTAGCGTACGTTCATATACGCAGCGTCTATTTTTAAAGGTGTATTATAGAAATGGCCCAAAAGCCCATGTTTTCTAAATAGCCCAAAACCTTAAGTTATACAAACCTTAAGTTATACAAACGGCCCAAAGCCTTAATTAATCGATAGAGCATGAATGTCTATCTAATAGATAGAGTAGTCTTATGTATATCTTTTTAGTTGATCATTTGAAACCATATATCAACGAAATTTAGTTGTCCTCTTAACTTCAAGTGTACACTTTTCCTATCTTTTATGCACAAGTTATATTATATTATATACTATTTAAAATATTTTTTCGTGAATAGTAAAGCATGCTGGCAGACAGCTGGCTCAACAGCCTAAAAATATAATATATTAATTTTTTTTATACCCGTGAATTGGGATTTGTAGGTAGGCAAAAGCATATCTAATGTAAATTATATATCTCTATATTAAATAAAACAAAATTGTGATTATATCATCATTTTATCAAAATATTTTACTTGTCAACTCTAAATTTCTTTCTAAAAATTTTTTCCTTCTTAACTAAATAACTTATGACATCATTGAAATATTAAATTAAATTATTTAATTTATTATGTATTTTCTAATTACCATATTAGTTAATATATCTTTAAGCATATTCTTATTATATTTTTTGAGACAAAATCGATATTTATTTCTTTTCAATATTTCTTTTGGCTTGCTTATAACAAAATTTATATTAAATGTTTAATATACATTTTATTATGTTTATATCACAATGCTTTCATTTTTAAATGTCATAACATTACATTTTAAGTAATGTAGATTAATACAGTACATTATAGCATGTATATAAACTATTCGTCTATTCTTACAATTTTATTTTTTTTAATTTATCTTCATTATTATATATATTTATGTGTGTGTGTGAGAATATAAAAGATGAAATATAATATTAAATTTTAAATATGTATTTTTAATCTTACCCGGGTATTAAAGAGGGTAGTCGATGATGTTTTTAAGGCCGGTCACACGTTGGGTGACCAATGCACTTGGGCCGAATCGTACCACGACAATTGCGGGGAAGACAAAACTGCGTGGGAAGTCAAATGCCCGCAACACGACAAGTGGTGGCTCGACGAAAGCGCTTACCGTGGCATAGGAAGTATGTCAATAAAAGATGATGAGTAATCGTAGCATTTCAATGTATTTTGTGTTTTTTTATCAACTACTGTCTTTTATAATTATGTGTTGTCTTTTATTTTTAAGTAATGTAATGTGTTTTAATTATAATAAAATGTGTTTGTTTAATTTTGTGAAAAAGAAAAAGGAAATAATAAAATAATGGATGAATAGTGGAAGAAGTGGGTATGTATAAGGAGGGGGTGTTCTTGGGGTTTTCTAGGAGAAAGAAAAGCTGATGAATAGTGGAAGAAGTGAGTTAGTATAAGGAGAGACCTAAGGAGACAATAAATAGACGCTTCAAATCCTAGATTTCCAAATATATCTTATATAATACACAACAATTCCAAGATGCTAAACAGAAATTTCCAAATATCTTACATAACAAACCTATTTGCATAGTGAGCAACATAATATGAAACTTTATAACACCAAATTTCTAAGATAAATATGCTATATACAATCCTGATGATTGTGTTAATGTGTATAAAAAAAGTTATACCTTATATATATCAAAAACCTACCCCTTAAATTTTATGGTAAATGCACGACTATCTTTTTGCATTTTAACTACATCCCATGGGTCTGTGTTAAGCAAATTTCAATGTATATATATATATAACATACACAATATATCTAACTTGTGCAAAAAAGATAGGAAAATAGTACACTTGAGGTTAAGAGGACAACTAAATTTAGGCTATTTTTAGGTTGTTGAGTCAGCTGTCTGCCAGCATGCTTTACTATTCACGAAAAAATATTTTAAATAGTATATAATATAATATAACTTGTGCATAAAAGATAGGAAAATAGTACACTTGAGGTTAAGAGGACAACTAAATTTCGTTGATATATGGTTTCAAATGATCAGCTAAAAAGATATACATAAGACTACTCTATCTATTAGATAGACATTCATGCTCTATCGATTAAGTTTTTGGGCCGTTTGTATAACTTAAGGTTTGTATAACTTAAGGTTTTGGGCTATTTAGAAAACATGGGCTTTTGGGCCATTTATATAATACACCTTTAAAAATAGACGCTGCGTATAGCAATGTACGCAGCGTCTAGTTAACAAGGACGCTGCGTACATCTAAGGACGCTGCGTTTTCTATCTACACAACGTCTAGACGCTGCGTATAGCAATGTACGCAGCGTCTAGTTAACAAGGACGCTGCGTACATCTAAGGACGCTGCGTTTTCTATCTACACAACGTCTAGACGCTGCGTATAGCAATGTACGCAGCGTCTAATGACCTAGACGACCTGCGTACAGATAAGGACGCTGCGTCTAGGGTAGGTGTAAATAGAAAGTTAATGTGTGTAAATAGAATTCCCCTTAGCATATTATGCCTTTTAATTTGGGCTCATTGTCTCTGCTTTTTAACTTACGAATACCCCCAAGTGAATTGATGTTTGAAATAAGTAAATTAATGATAGAATTAATGTTTTAAAAAAATTAATGAATTAATTGCTAATTAATGCTCCAGTTAATGTTTATATTAATGCTGAGAAATAATGTCCATATATAGAATTCTAAACCATTGCCTTGCGGGCAATGTTTAGAAAACCCCATTTTTTTTTAACGGCCAAATACAAGGAGAATGAAACATAATATATCATAGACAAATAGAATATATCGATTACAAATTTACATAAAATAGTATCTGTATATGGTTTTAAAATAATCATCATCATACACGTATAATATAGAATACATAAATTACTCTGTATCTACCAATAAATTAAAACAGGATTGTGACATATTTTGATCGACATAAAGCGACACGCGTCCTTCTACAATAATCCTACTTTTAGAATTTTTAATACAATTAAAACTCTTATATTATTTATTAATGTATAGATTTACATTTTTAATACAACTATAACTCTTATATTAATAATAATATTAAATTTATTGTTACCATAATTGTATATTTGCATTACCTATTTTTATGAAAAAATGTCTCTTGCTTTTATACTACGGTTAGAAAGACGAAATGACAGTGATATATATTATGATAAAAAATTTTTTTTATAGAGAACCAATCTTATGATATGTAAATAAACAAGTCGTACACCGTACAGGTATTAGTACTAGTGAGTTAATAAACAATATGTACATGATACAATATTACGTAAGAATGAATGTGATAACCAATTAACCATATGAGATGTTAGAAAATTGAAGTTTAACAATTTGGTTGGAGTATCAATTCATGTAATTCCAATGGCCTTGATTATACTATTATAGTATCTATATCTATACTCCCTCTTTTTTTCATTAAGTTTGTTAGATAATTTCAAAAAGTCTTTCAACATTTTCACTTAAAATATTTATAATTTATCTAAAATACTCTTGATAAAATTAATTACAACATTTAATACTTTTAAAATAACTACACTCCCCTTTTATATTACTTACACTACTCGCTGCCGCCGCCACCCGTACCCATTGTCACAATCACATTGCGTGGGTACTCTTATACTTATATTAATACGCGTATATAGAGATATGGTAAGAATGTAAATATGTAATCTGCAAACTAATGGCAAGTCTCGTATGTGAAGCAATTAAAACTCTATTTATATAAACAGACATAGTAATATTATTATTTCTCATAGTTATAAAGTAGGCTACACAATAGGATTTTAATTTTGTAAATTAATAAAGACACTAGTTACTTAAAGGAAGCACCACTTGTTGATAAAACAAAATTTTAATTCTGTTTAAGTTATATTGGTAGATGGTATATATATACTGTATAAAATAAAATACATAAAAATAAAATAGTCAAAAAACAATAAGAAGAATGATGATCGGGAAACCATATCACTGGAATAACAACTGGAATTTGGAACTGAATGTTAGCCAAGATGTGCATCAATGGACGTTTAACCAAAATTGATCAGCATCAGATGATGTTGTGTTTCAAGGTACATAGTAATTAAAATAAAACGACATTTGATGGTGTTTATGTCAGAAATCCAAAAGTGAGCCAGTCAATTGAGGTTATAAAGATCAAAGTGATGGATGCTAAAAAAGAACAACGATTTGAAGCCCCTTCCCTTTAATGAGTCAAGCTGCTTTAGCGTTCCTGGTGAAGTCAATGCATGTTTGGCAGTTGCAGTAGGAAAAACGACAGGTGCCGCAACCAAAACAAACGCAGGATGTACAACCTTTGCATGTAGTTGAACGTACGCAGCCTCTGTACACCCTTCGGCTTCCTCGTTCCTCATCATCATCACATGTTAGTCTGAAATATATATAGAGGGGTGATGAATTTGATCAGTATATATAGATTGGCATTAGTTTTCATTTAATTTAATTTTATTGACCAGAAAAGTTGTATAGGCTCGCGAGTTGAATCAAGTTTAGTGTTTAAAGCTCAAGTTCAATTATTAAACGATCTTCAAATTATGCTTGAAGTTGGCTCATTTAAACTCGGCTCGATTCAAGCTTTATGAGTCGAACTCGTCAACTCGAGTACGTCACAAGTAGCTTGGCTCATTTATACCCATACTTCCAACAGAACTACTTTCAAACTATAGAGTAATGAAAAGCTAGGCGCTCGACCTAAACTTTTCTAAAATGGAAAACACATCAAGTAAGGAATTCAGCATGTATATATGTTTACTTTGTTTAATTAGGCTAATAAAATGGGTTGAGCTAGCTAACAAAACGGAAGTATCTTTTTATAAAAATTGCAATATTTCCTATCTGGATTGAAAACCGGAAGGGGGCTGTTTTGGGTTGATCCACTCATATAGAAACGGGCGAATATGGGTCTAAGTCTAACAGATTAGAAGTTGCCAAATGTAATATTAATGCATCAGACAACCTAAATCACAAATCATTGTGTTCCAAAAATGATATAATATTTGTAATTATGTTTGGGGCACTTATTATTTAGAAAACTGTTCATATTTTTGAGACATAACTGTTTCTTGTCAACCCTACACACATTATGACCCAGATTTTGGCCCGTTATCCAACTTGCCCATTTTGCCACCCATTACCCCAGTGAAATTATCGTGGACTTGGGTTGATGACAACATACTTAATCATTTCATTGTATATATTGGAACTAATAATAAGCAAGAGAGGGATATGATGATGAAACAAATTAGACATACTTGTCAAAAGGCATATCCGAGCAGTTCCAGTTTTCATCAATAGAAGCATCATGATAAGCCCGGCATTCCTCTCTTGTGCGTAGACGAAACCTGCGGAGTTTGTTGCATTTGGTGCAGCTAAGAAACTCGTCTCGGTGACAAACTCGGCCAGTTTGGGATTTGTTTGGTGTTTTGGTCAAAGTTCGGTTGTAATACTTGAGCAATGCAGTTTTATATATAGGAACCTTTTCTCCATCAACCATCACCCAAATGTTGTTCTTCCATTTTCTCGCAGTTTCTCGACCCGCATGCTTCTCAAACGCAGATGGGCTCAATTTGTCTGAACATATATAAAAAGAAAATTTGTAAATTAAAACTTTTATATATAAAAAAGTAGCTTAAATGATTTGATGATACTCCATGTTAAGTTTCTCTTGTTTAAAGATATAGCCAAATATTGGAGACTATATATCAATGTTTTGCACATTATTATAATGATGAATGGATTGAATAACATTAATCACAATATATACTTTTATAAAGAATATATACATGATTTCAGAGATAGAATCTGAATATATGACATTATTGTTTAACAAGAAATAACAATCAACCACACGCAACACTTATTGGGTCAAAAGCTATATACACAATATAACAATGAACATTAAAACACACACACAAACTTTGATGTGGTCACGTGAATATATATGCCATTTATGTATGTTAAAAGAATCCACAGGCTGCTTTCCGGAAAGGAAAAAAAAAGAAAGAATCCACAAGCTGAACAAAAGAACCCATGATTCACAAACTATGTAACACCAAAAAATTGAATTAGATTAGAAAAAAAAAAATTGAACAAAAAGGTGAAAAGTTTTTATAAATTTACAAAAAGAAAAGGGAAAAAGAACAGCATAAACCTATATAGAATCACATTCATATGACATATGACACGATGTCACATTCACATGCAAATGGGTCTTTTAAAAAGAACACATATACAATAAATATATATATATATAAAAACAGACCTTCTGGGCAACCAGGGGTACAATCGCAGGTGATATCAAGATCACCATTAGCAAACACCCTAAGAGTACCAACAGCGTCACCATAACAATAGCTGGTACACCCGCACGTGACCTCCACGTGGTCATTACCTGCGACATACTTGAACCCACTCATCTCTTTCACCTCTTCCTCGTTAAACAACATGGTCGAACCGCCCTCCATCGCAACTACTACCAGCTAGATCTGGCCTAATAATAACAATAAAAAGGAATATATATGATATGTATAGAGATAATATATATAGAGATAGAAAGAAAAAAAAAAGGTCTCTCGTGAGTGCGTCTATTTATGCATCTATTTTCGGTGGCATGATGATAGATGAATAATAATAATGTAACTATTAAATATTATTATTTTTTATTATATGTAACGTATAAATATGAGTATTTAATAGTATAAGTTTTACCATATTCAATATTTTTTATAATTTTATGTAATTTTTGAAGTTTGGGTATTTGATAATGACATGTAAGACGTGCATTGGAGGTTGTATGTTGATCAGGTTTTGGGAATACGAGATGTGGAAAAATGGACAAAATGAGCTGGCAAAAAGAACATAGGGGTAAAAGTGTAAAAAAAATAACAATAAAGAAGAAAAGAGATGTGATGTCATTAGATTGACTTTTTTGTTATGTTTTTCAGGGTAAAAATGTAAATAAACTATGGTACTGCATGACATGACCTGGGTAGATTATGCTGAACCCGATATCCTTTGTGAGATTTTCATAATCTGTGTATTTTGTACTTTGTAGTTTTCTTTTTCAGAATTTTATTTGAGTACTTGAGGAGAGAATAGTTGGATTGGGATTTAAATGCCAAGTACATGGTTGTTTTTTTGTTTTGCCATTCCAAAAAAAGTAAATGGTTTTTCTTTAAAGAAAAAGAATTTAAAGATATTTATCACGTTTAACTAATTGGTACCATGGTGATTAGAGATCGCAACGGACGAGAAAAAAACCGTAACCCGCGGATACCCATCCGTCATGGACGGGTAATTTCAAAAAAAATATTACCGTGGATACATAACGGATATAAATATGTACCCGTTTGCAAGTCGCGGATGGATAATTGATATATCATATCCATCATGGATATATCCGTCTCGAGAACCCGTCATACCCATAAGTAAAACCCGCGGATATATTCATAAGATAACCCGTCAAACCCGCATACTATTTATTCATAAGTTATGAAGTTTGTATTTATATTAAGAAGATTCATTAAGTGACGAGAATATCAGTTAATAACCATGTGATAATACATTCATTATAGTTGAAACAGCTTAAGAAACCGTATGCAGATGGTTACTATTAGATGATACATTCATTATAGTTCCGGACCTTAATCAATTTAATTAAAATGTTCTTCTTTTGGTATGCATTTTTTTTACAGTGATGGTTACTGTTAGATTTATAATGAAAACCGCGGATCTATCCGTGAGCTTATATAACCGCGGATGATGGACATGGATTAAATATTTAATCCGTTTGCGGATACCCGCGAATTGGCGGATCAAGAAAAACCCGCGGGGATGGTAACGGGAAAAGGATATCCGCATCCGTTACCCGCGGGTGCCATCCCTAATGGTGATTGATTGGATTAGGGGCGTTATGGTATATTTATCATGTTAGCTATACCGGATGTCTTACAAAATTTGTAAAATGTATCTAAGTAATTAGAAAGTTTAACTAAATGTAAATTTTCAAATTTGTCAAGTAGCTAGAAAAAAAGCCCATTTCTTTCAACACATTGTCTTAAAAATGTCAATGGTTATGTTCTATTTGATAACTCTAAATGTCAATAGCAGTTAAAAATAATAACTTGAAATGTCAAAGAAAAATTGGTATACTTGTACATCAACTTGTTAGGGTTGTTTGTGACTTCAAGTTACTTAGAATTTCTTTTATTTTTATTTTTTCATATTTCACTAAAAAGGTAAAAAGAGATTTGATATGTATTGGGTTATGAACGTTGAAGGACATGCCTCCCCTATAGACTATAATAGTAAATCAGCGTCGTAAAGGACAAAGGGAGTTGATGCTCTTGGAGATTATATTGTCTACCATCTTCCTTTTTTATACTTGTCTAATAACGTTGGGGCTTGACTTTATGGCATGGTCTAGAAATTCACATTGTTAGGTGGTGCCTCTATATTAAAGCGATGACATTCCAATATAGTTGGTAGTTGTCACGATTTGGAGGTACGTATGACTTGTATGTGAACAGTAGTATCAACTCAAATGTACGTTTAAGTTAGACACGGAGTTTTATCAAACTTTACGTACAAATTGCGATCTCTAAAATCTAAATGCAAAAAACACATCAAATATATATATTTTTTCAAACATCAATGTTGAAATATTATATAAATGGCCATCTAACAACGTGCTTGAGGACCCTAAATACAAACACCGATATCTGGACCTGAAGCCAATTACACAATTATCTAGATACTTCTCGAGACTAAAACTGCTAAGTTTGCAAAAAGGATGAAAAAACTTATGCCAATTACAAGTGGCTCGAGACATAAGAAAAACCCCCACTGATGGAGGCCGAGTTACCGGTTTTCACTCCACGATGTTTTTTATGCAAACCTAAACTAGTCTCGGGAACCCCAAACACGAGACAATCACCTAAGATAGTGTACAATAGCACGCAGACCATAAGAGGCTACCCAATGGGTAAGACTCATCCCTCAAGGACTAGTCCCTGTCAGCGTCACATCAGCAAAAAACACTCCAAGGACTAATCCCCCCAAAACATACCCAATGCACTCATCTCTCAAGGACTAGTCTTGGACCCACCAATTATTTAATTCTACCATTTTATCCAAACTTTACACTTTTAACCCTCTAAACTATAAATAAAATACATTTTACTCCATTAACACAAATTATAAATAAAACACACAACTTCATTAAAAATAAAAATAAAAATACATTTAGAACATAAAAATAAAAAACAAAGTACAATAAAAAAACACACAACCTAAAAATGGGAAAAAAAGAAAAAAAAAAACACACAACGACATTTTTATTTTTAAAAACTAAACTAAACCTAAACTAATTGGGTCCGAATAGGAAGTCTTTGTACTCCGCCATGAGAGTTTTCTTGGCTTCCTTGATATACCTCTTCTCCTCTTCATCACACTCTGTTTGGCCCATGAATGAAAGAGCCGAATACATGGTGCGCTTCCTTTCTTCCTCACGAATGGCAGCCAAAGATTGTTGTTGTTCATCCAACACTGCCTCTTTTTTACACCCAAGTCTGTCGAGTCGGGCGGCTAGGTCGGAAGCTGAAGAACGAGCAGACCCCGCATCGGAAGAAGCAGAGGTTCGTGAAGCCTTTGACTTAGTAGGGGGCGCGTATACGTATCCGGACCGAAAAAGTCATTATCACCAAGGTCCACCGGCTCGTATTGGGTCTCCTCCTCCTCGTCGTCACTATTAACAACATTAAGAATGTTTTTCCTTTTATGCAGGCTTCGCCCCAACAACATTAGAAATGGATTGGGGCGTGGGAACAGATTCGGGTGTGGGAGCAGATTCGGTTGTGGGGTTAGATGGTGGTGTGGGAAAGGAGTGTTGATCAGGTTGTTGAAAACATGCTGCTGACGATGACCCCCCATGGTAGAAATTAGGGGGTTGTGTAGCGGCAAGTGAAGCATAATAAGCTGCCATGAATTGATGATAACGGGGGTCATTAGGAGGTGGGATGAACGGTTGTGGTGGTGGTTGGTTAGGGAACGATGGATTCAAATCGTTCACAGCGTTAAAGAAGAAGTCGTCGACTTTTTGGTTGTTGAAGTTTGACATGATTTGTGCTTAAAATGGATTGAAATGTGTTAAAATATCTGAATAATGAAAGTGTTGTGTGTTCTAGTGCTTATGGAGGTGTATATATAGGCTTTTTCAAAAACTAGCCGTTAAAGGACTAAAAGTGTAAACTTTTCGAACTGCAGTTGGTCAAAACAGCCGTTACAGGGACCTGTTTTGCCAACTTTTGAAAGTTCAAATTTTTTGTCTTTTCCCTTTTACTAGCCGTTGGAAATTAAAAAAAAAACAAAATCAAACACAAACTCTCGTCCCTAGAGGAACGACACCATCGGACGAGGCATGCGAACGAGCGAGGGACGAGTCCCACCCAACGGTGTGGACTCGTCCAAGGAAGTCGAACGAGCACAGGGACGAGCCCATAGGGCACCCTCTAACAACACCTCTAAGATACCATATACATCACGCAATATATAAAGCAGCTTAAGCCAAGCAGGAGATAAAATCAAAAGAGCATCAAGAAATCCAATCTAAGTTATTGTTTTTTGATCTCGCAATCATCTATATGAAGCTCGCGTGTTTTATTTCCTCCATGATTTTCTCGGGTAAACAATTTGGTTTTTGCTTCATTTATGGTCTTCCACATGATCTAGCACACAGTAAGTGTGGTCAGATTGTGTATCTTATGTTTAGTGTTTGGAGTTTCGGGATTGAATATCTCTTTGCTAAAAATATCTTTGGCTTGGAAAGCCTAAACAGGAGATATCTTGCACCATGAGCTGATGAAGTGCCAAATATGAGTTGTTGTTTCGCATGAGGTAAATAAGAGGTCAGTTGTTTCGATATGCATAAGGGGCATAGAACAGTGGCTAGATGGATATTATGTTTATGCAATTATGATCTTGTGGGAATTGAAGTCTGGTCATTTCTACTCGCCATCCGAATATATTAACCTTCAACGGGCCAAATTTGTTCCATTAAAAAGACTCTGGGTGCGGGCATAGGTGCGCATTAGAGATAGTAACACTATGTTCTCAAGTATTTTTTTTTGAAAATAAAAATAAAAATGATTAGATAAGAATAGAAGAGATTGAATCATTTCAAATCATCTAGAGAAAGATTTTTTTAAACAAAAATAACTAAAAAATCCTTACAAATCCTATCATATCATTTCATTTTCATTGTAAAAAAAAACAAAACAAAATCACACACAAACTCTCGTCCCTAGAGGAACGACACCATCGGACGAGGCATGCGAACGAGCGAGGGACGAGTCCCACCCAACGGTGTGGACTCGTCCAAGGAAGTCGAACGAGCACAGGGACGAGCCCATAGGGCACCCTCTAACAACACCTCTAAGATACCATATACATCACGCAATATATAAAGCAGCTTAAGCCAAGCAGGAGATAAAATCAAAAGAGCATCAAGAAATCCAATCTAAGTTATTGTTTTTTGATCTCGCAATCATCTATATGAAGCTCGCGTGTTTTATTTCCTCCATGATTTTCTCGGGTAAACAATTTGGTTTTTGCTTCATTTATGGTCTTCCACATGATCTAGCACACAGTAAGTGTGGTCAGATTGTGTATCTTATGTTTAGTGTTTGGAGTTTCGGGATTGAATATCTCTTTGCTAAAAATATCTTTGGCTTGGAAAGCCTAAACAGGAGATATCTTGCACCATGAGCTGATGAAGTGCCAAATATGAGTTGTTGTTTCGCATGAGGTAAATAAGAGGTCAGTTGTTTCGATATGCATAAGGGGCATAGAACAGTGGCTAGATGGATATTATGTTTATGCAATTATGATCTTGTGGGAATTGAAGTCTGGTCATTTCTACTCGCCATCCGAATATATTAACCTTCAACGGGCCAAATTTGTTCCATTAAAAAGACTCTGGGTGCGGGCATAGGTGCGCATTAGAGATAGTAACACTATGTTCTCAAGTATTTTTTTTTGAAAATAAAAATAAAAATGATTAGATAAGAATAGAAGAGATTGAATCATTTCAAATCATCTAGAGAAAGATTTTTTTAAACAAAAATAACTAAAAAATCCTTACAAATCCTATCATATCATTTCATTTTCATTGTTAAAAAAAAAAACCCTAAAGAACAGTGTTTGGTACGGATTTCACTAAGAAGTCTGTATCTCTACATCAAATATATAGTAACTATATATTATGAAGAGAGGTAAAAGGTTGCTAGTAAAAAATCTTGCAATTTGCTCAGATCACAAGATAGTACTCTAAAACGCAAAGATTATTCATATTGATAAAATATCTTGATGAATTATCTCATCATACGACGCCATTATAGTTGTCTCCCACAACCAAACAACAACAAAATCATTTCCCTCTGCAAATCCAACCAACTTTCCGACGCAATCCATATCCTTAACTCCTCCTCCACCAAACACAAAAAGTTACCAATCCTATACGCCATTCTTTTACAAACCTGTACCAACACACATTCCTTCAATCCGGGTCTCCAAATTCACTCCCATGTCATCAAAACCGGTCTCGAAACAGACCCGTTTGTCTGTAACAGCGTACTCGCATTGTATTTCAAATTATGTCCCAATTTTGTACTTACTAAACGTGTTTTTGATGGACTTTATTATAAAGATGTTGTTTCTTGGACTTCGATGATATCGGGTTTTATTCGCGTTGGTAAACCAATGTGTTCGGTTCATTTGTTTCACCAAATGTTGGGACAAGGTGTTGAACCAAATGGGTTTACTTTGTCTTCTGTTATTAAGGCTTGTGCTGAGATTGGTGATGTTAATCTTGGGAGGGTGTTTCATGGGAGTGTTTTTCGACGTGGGTTTGATACGAATAATGTGATTGTTAGCTCGTTAATTGATATGTATGGGAGGAATTATGTATCATGTGATGCACGTAAACTGTTTGATGAATTGCCTGAACCGGATTCCGTTTCTTGGACTTCTGTTATTTCGGCTTTAACGAGGAATGATTTGTTTGAAGATGCGTTGGGGTTCTTTTTGTGTATGATGAGGAGGTATCGAATGTGTCCTGATGGGTTTACGTTTGGGACGGTCTTGACTGCTTGTGGGAATTTAGGAAGGTTGAAGCAAGGGAAAGAGGTTCATTCTAAGGTTGTTACTTTTGGGATTTGTAATAATGTGGTTGTTGATAGTAGTTTGGTTGATATGTATGGGAAATGTGGTTCGTTGGATGATTCTCGTAAGGTTTTTGGAAGGATGGGGAAACGGAATTCTGTGAGTTGGTGTGCGTTGCTAGGCGGGTACTGTCAAAAGGGTGAGTTCGACACTGTTGTTGAGCTTTTTAGGAAGATGGATGAGGTTGATCTTTATAGTTTTGGAACTGTGATACGTGCGTGTGCTGGTTTGGCGGCTGTGAGACATGGAAAAGAGGTTCATTGTCAGTATTTAAGGAGGCATGGGTGTCGATATGTTATTATAGAATCAGCTTTGGTTGATCTTTATGCAAAATGTGGGTGTATAGATTTTGCTTATAGACTTTTTGAACGTATGCAGGTTAGAAATTTGATAACTTGGAACTCGATAGTTAGTGGGTTTGCTCAGAATGGGCGAGGTGAAGATGCTATTCGGATGTTCAATGATATGGTCAATGAGGGGATAAATCCTGATAGCATTAGTTTCATTGGTGTTCTTTTTGCTTGTAGTCATGCTGGTTTGGTAGACAAAGGGCGTGGGTACTTCATGTTAATGAACAAAAAGTATGGAATCGAAGCTGGAATTGAGCATTACAGCTGCATGGTGGATCTGTTTGGGCGGAATGGGCAATTAGAAGAAGCTGAACAGTTAATAGAGTCTTCGAGGTTTAAGTATGATAAATCTCTTTGGGCGACACTTCTAGGTGCTTGCAGTACTAGTTCTAATTTCATTGCCGCAGAAAGAGTTGCTAAAAGGATGATGGATTTGGATCCGAATTATCATCTGAGTTATGTCCTTCTAGCTAACGTATATAGAGCTGTTGGACGGTGGAATGAATCAGTTAAGATTATCGGGCTTATGAAGGATAGGGGAGTTCATAAAACACTTGGGAAAAGCTGGATTGACATAGATGAACTCCAACAAGTATAATTAGTTTAGGACTTAGGGATAGAACTAGACATGAGAGGCTGATATTATTGTTATTGATGCATCCTCCTGTAATTCAAAACACGACACAAGTATGAATTCAGATTTAACATTTTTAAGCTAATTATAATTACCTTCTCATTCTTGTCCATGATACAAGACTTGAAAAAAATGTAGATTTAACAAATCTTGTAAGCCATAGTCATAAAATTTCATATATCTATCTGCAAACAGAAACACAAATGTTTTCAGCTCATTGGTTTTGTAACAAGATAGAAAACTGTCATGCACAGAGACTTTCTAGCATGTTGTTAAAACGGAGTCAAGTCTGCAACTCATAAGATCTTGTCAGTCATAGTTTTTCCTGTTTCGATAGGAATCAAGAATACAGAGGTATGAACCTACAGATCGTGTTCAAGTAAGGTCGTAGCATAGTTATGCTTGCTTCTGAATACCTGTATACCCTTAAAATTATCTAAGCAAATCAGTATCCATATCCAAAGGCAATGATGCAGAGTAAGGTTATACCCTAGAAATGGGTCATCTTTAAGTTTGCATCAAAAAACATATTAGATTCAGTTGAAGTGACAAGCGTAACACGTTTGTGTCCTATCATCTAATCAGTTACTATAAAATTTTATTAGAACAAATTAAGAGAGTTCAAGCACTTAAGATAGCATTTGACCCATTCAACTCATTTGATACCTATATTTCTTTTCTTTCTATTTACAAGCATGACCTGATATCAATAGAATACAACACAAATCAACAAATTTCATACAGAAGGGTTAAGATTGTCATCTCTACTAGAAGTATTTGATGTATGCAAATTTGACAAGTAAAATTATCAGTATAAGGACAATTCATTTAATCAAGTGATAATATTAGAAATAACCCCAAGTACAGAAGGCAACTAAAACATGTTTCCAAAACTAAATTAGAAAATATATACATTGTTTATAACACGTTTGACGTTTCTATCATGGGCAATAATTCACTATTCGTCTAATTTCCTTCAGATATGCACAACATGTAATATCTAAATAATATCTGAATTTGTGTCTGCCATGGATAAACATACAGAGGTTTGGTTCACCAACTAGGGTTCTATGTAATACCCAAGCTCATCTAAACAGTTCCTTAAGGTGTAAGCCAATGCGCATGCTATCTGAATCCAAATATAATCCAGTTACATGCCTGTGATATTCTACAACATTGTTCATACAAATAAACTGACAGAGGTTTCACCTGCCTCATTTTCAGTCTCAGAATCAGGCAAGGGTTCCGTACCAAAAACCAAGTTCATCTCTTGGTTTACCAGTTCTGCAAGGTCATGCCTGTTCACAGTTTTATAAGCGTCTATAACTGCCTTAAATAAAGACTCATTCGGATCAATATCTTCATATTTTAGCTTGCTGTATACCCGCTTCACGCCTTCCAGCATACCAGCTTTTCCATAACAACCCACCAGATATATATAAGTTACAACATCTGCTTCCAAACCTTCATCTTGCATTCTCATGAATACCTTAAATGCATCATCAATTCTCCCCAGATCCCCAAAAACTTTAATCGCCACGTTATACACAGATAGATCCAAACCTGACTCAAGTTTCATGGAACGTTCAAAATATTCCAAAGCGTATGTATGCAAGCCTAGTACAGAAAACACAGCCGTTACAACTGCTTCCCTGGTGTATGGTTTACCTTCCTGGTAAGCAAACTCAAGCTGTTCTACTCCTTCAGTTGGAATCCCACCTTTTTTCAGCACGGTGAATAATACTTTGAAAGTTTCGTTTGTGGGCACGAGCTTTCGAGTTACTATCATGTCATGCAACAATTCACCACATTTGACTAGCTCGCCACTTGTCGCGTAACATGCCATTGCCTTGTTAAAGGAAGAGCAGTCGGTCAGCAAGCCAGAATGTTTCATCTCTTCTGCAACTTCTATTGCTTCATCAAGCATACCCATGTTCTTATAAACATACATCATAGTTGCAAAAGAAACCGCATCTGCTTGATGGTTTTCTTGCAAGTAGTCAAATATCAATTTGGCCTCTGATACCATACCCATATCTGCATAAAGACTGAGCATGCTATTTGATGCTACAACATCAGGACCCCCTGGTAATTCCTTCATCTTTTTATAGATCATTCTGGCTCCTTCAATTACACCACTTTTACTGTATGCCTTAATAATAGAAGTCAACACTACTTGATTAGCCGGTAATCCAGATTCTTGCATAATCCCAAAATACCGAAGAGCTTCATCAAGTTCACTGCTTTCTGCATATCCATTAATTAAAGAACCAAATACAACCTCATTCGGTTTGACCCCAGACTTCATCATTTCTTGATAAATCTCTTCTGCTTCAGAAAGCCTCCGTAAACGAGCATAACTTGCAACAATGCTGGAAAAGGTCAAACACGAGGGTTTAAAACCTGCTTCCCACATTTCACTTAAAAGATCCCTTGCTTCATCAACCAAGTCACCCCCAGAAAACATTTGAATCAAAGAGTTGTATGTGCATTCATCTGGCCAAATCCCTTGACTTTTCATGCCTTTGAACAGCATAAAAGCTTTATCATAAAGCTTTGCTATCCCATAAGCTTTGATCATGACATTATACTCCATAATATCCTTCTCTCTTTCACAACTAAACACATACTCAGCTTCAGCCCAAAGTCCCTTCTGAGCATATGCATCAATAACAGCAGCATAAGTCTTTGACGACAATCCACCATTCTTTTGACACTTTTCAAATAGAAGCTTTGCACGTTCGGTTAATCCTTTATCTACATACATTTTGACAACCAAGGGAAGAGACTGTTTATCGATACATAAACCAGATTTCTCAATCTCCTTAATCACGGCTTCAACTTCATCAACCATTTTTCTGTCAGTCAAAATTTGAAGAACTGCTCTATGAGTAACGGCATCGGGAAAAAGACCCACCTCCCTTATCATCTTATAACACTGAAGAGCTTCATCTATGTTCCCATTATCAGCATATAGAGACAAAAAGATGTTGTAAGTCTTAGTATCTGGAGATATACCCCTTTCTTCCATCTTACTTAATAAAGTCTCTGCTTCTGACAAATTCCCATGACTCCCACAAATAAATATCATCGTGTTAAAAGTAATCGTATCCATAGCAATTCCCGATTTCAGCATTTCAGCAAAAACATCAGCAGCATCTTTCAATCGACCAGCTTTTCCATACAAATCAATCAAAGTGTTGTAGGTAGCTGTCATGCGAGGCTTTTGAACAGAGTTTTCAGTATCAGGTCGAACCCAACTCTTTGTATGATCTCTCCCACCAGTCCTAAAAAGCTCAGTCAACAAAAACCGTGTCAAACTAATGGGTTCCAAACTCGAACCAGATTCTGAGTCCACCATAGAATCCAAATCCAAATCATCCAACTCAACTTTCCCAGCACACCAATCTTTATAAAAACGATCAGCCCTATCATACTCTCCCCCATCTTTCAAAACTCTCACAACCGTATTCATTGTAACTTCATCCGGAAAAATACCCCTAACCTTCATATGCTTAATCCACAAAAGAGCTTCTTTCACAAGACCGGCTTTTCCATACACATCAACAAGTGTTGTAGGTAGCTGTCATGCGAGGCTTTTGAACAGAGTTTTCAGTATCAGGTCGAACCCAACTCTTTGTATGATCTCTCCCACCAGTCCTAAAAAGCTCAGTCAACAAAAACCGTGTCAAACTAATGGGTTCCAAACTCGAACCAGATTCTGAGTCCACCATAGAATCCAAATCCAAATCATCCAACTCAACTTTCCCAGCACACCAATCTTTATAAAAACGATCAGCCCTATCATACTCTCCCCCATCTTTCAAAACTCTCACAACCGTATTCATTGTAACTTCATCCGGAAAAATACCCCTAACCTTCATATGCTTAATCCACAAAAGAGCTTCTTTCACAAGACCGGCTTTTCCATACACATCAACAAGCATCCCATACGTATTATTACTGTCATGCGAGGCTTTTGAACAGAGTTTTCAGTATCAGGTCGAACCCAACTCTTTGTATGATCTCTCCCACCAGTCCTAAAAAGCTCAGTCAACAAAAACCGTGTCAAACTAATGGGTTCCAAACTCGAACCAGATTCTGAGTCCACCATAGAATCCAAATCCAAATCATCCAACTCAACTTTCCCAGCACACCAATCTTTATAAAAACGATCAGCCCTATCATACTCTCCCCCATCTTTCAAAACTCTCACAACCGTATTCATTGTAACTTCATCCGGAAAAATACCCCTAACCTTCATATGCTTAATCCACAAAAGAGCTTCTTTCACAAGACCGGCTTTTCCATACACATCAACAAGCATGTTGTAGGTAGCTGTCATGCGAGGCTTTTGAACAGAGTTTTCAGTATCAGGTCGAACCCAACTCTTTGTATGATCTCTCCCACCAGTCCTAAAAAGCTCAGTCAACAAAAACCGTGTCAAACTAATGGGTTCCAAACTCGAACCAGATTCTGAGTCCACCATAGAATCCAA
The DNA here is from genome assembly GCA_034093135.1 of Erigeron breviscapus. Classification (NCBI taxonomy): domain Eukaryota; kingdom Viridiplantae; phylum Streptophyta; class Magnoliopsida; order Asterales; family Asteraceae; genus Erigeron; species Erigeron breviscapus. The sequence goes on along the minus strand of CM067168.1, from coordinate 11,795,629 downwards.
ATCCAAATCATCCAACTCAACTTTCCCAGCACACCAATCTTTATAAAAACGATCAGCCCTATCATACTCTCCCCCATCTTTCAAAACTCTCACAACCGTATTCATTGTAACTTCATCCGGAAAAATACCCCTAACCTTCATATGCTTAATCCACAAAAGAGCTTCTTTCACAAGACCGGCTTTTCCATACACATCAACAAGTGTTGTAGGTAGCTGTCATGCGAGGCTTTTGAACAGAGTTTTCAGTATCAGGTCGAACCCAACTCTTTGTATGATCTCTCCCACCAGTCCTAAAAAGCTCAGTCAACAAAAACCGTGTCAAACTAATGGGTTCCAAACTCGAACCAGATTCTGAGTCCACCATAGAATCCAAATCCAAATCATCCAACTCAACTTTCCCAGCACACCAATCTTTATAAAAACGATCAGCCCTATCATACTCTCCCCCATCTTTCAAAACTCTCACAACCGTATTCATTGTAACTTCATCCGGAAAAATACCCCTAACCTTCATATGCTTAATCCACAAAAGAGCTTCTTTCACAAGACCGGCTTTTCCATACACATCAACAAGCATCCCATACGTATTATTACTCGAAAAAACATCCTTGTTCGCCATATCAATCCAACACCGTCTCAACTCGTCCCATTTTCTAGCACGACCAAGCACACGTAGCACCACATTATAATGAATCACATTAGGCACATAATCCGGGTGCGATTTCATCCACTCAAAAACTCCAACAACCCTTTCCCAATTCCTTAATTCTTTCAAAATCACTGTCTGTTCTTTCGGGCTCAATTTCCCGGAATACAAACTTAAAGATTTATCAATATCATCTTCAGAATCCAAAGATTTCAATATAGAAGGCAATACACCACCATATCTTTTCTTTTTCTTCTTGTTATTATCATAACTATCACTTACACTATATCTAAAAGTACTATTAATTCTTGTATGCAATAAAGTATCAATCTTTGAAGGAATTTGAAGCTTATAGTTAAACCCCAGAAAAACCCTAGTGGGGAATTTATCATAAAATCCTTGAACAGAAATTAAATTTAAAGTTTGAAGCTTACATGGGGAAAGAAAGGCTTGCTGGCATATAATTGCTCAAAGGAGGTTTAGCGGTAGATTTGGCGGAGGTGGGCGGAGATCCGAAATTCGAAAATGGGGTTTTGGTCGGATTTAAACACTAATCGCCGTCGTTGACTGTTGACCATCTCGATTGCGTGACAAACCTTCGGCCACCCATTACCTCCGTTGTCACCGGGAAAACGATTGTTTTGAGATATGAATTTTGAGATCTTGTGGGACGATGATGATGACGACAGTATTGGTGGGACGATGATGATAGTGAGAGGGGTGGTGAGACGATGATGATGACATGGTTGGTTGTTACAGATCTGGTGGTTTTTCAAATCAAGATGAAGATGTAAATAATTTCTTCTCTCATTTCAACATTTTTGATACTATGAACATAGATATGTATCTTGGTTGGTGGGTATATGTGATTAAAAGCCAAAAACATGACACAGTCTCTTTCATTTATTTTGGGGTTTGTTTTAAAGAATGAAGTAGCAGCGAGCAGTGTTCGAATCAATCACATGGGTGTGAAAACTAAAAGCAAAATTGTTCACTTTGTTCATTTTTCATCCCTATGAATTGAAATGACCTTTTTACCCTCGACGTGCAGGTCATGTGACCACATTTTTAACGTTCGTTTTGGTCGTGGACCAAATATGTTAACGGAGTTCCATACTTAGGGATGAAAGACGTAATTTCGTATACTCAAGGATGATCCTTGAAAGTGGGGCAAACCACAGGGACGAAAAATGTAATTAACTCATTAAATTATTACATAGTTGAAGCTATTAATAGTTAGATGAAATACATTTATGATTAAAAGGGTTGAGATTAAAGATGAGAGATGAGATTAAAACTAATATAGTGTTTGAAAAATGATTGGTATAATTGATTAAGGAATGAATATTACAGGGATAACTGCAGAAAATAAAAAACACATTCTGACATAACAATGATTTTTAAAAATTATACTTGTTAGAAATCAACTTTCAAAACATTTGGCTACGTAAGCAGATGGCAATAGTTTTTTTCAATTCTATGATTTTATCCACAACCATTTAAATGATTATGTACCTTGCAAGTAACGAGACCTTCTGTGAGGATATAAGGTTACTACACTTTAGTACATCTTATCTTAACAGTTGAACTAATAACTTATTAATCAATCAAATTGCTCAATTTCATCAAATTGACTCTCGCTTATGTCATCATTTAGATTAACTATAAATTAAAAATCCATCATTATCCAAATGTATTATTATATTAGTATTTATATTAAGAGTTAATTACACTTTTGGTCCATGTCGAGGGTTAAAAATTACCGTTTTCATCCCTACCTTTCATATATTACCGTTTTGGTCCAAAAAACTTTGCTCCGTCAACGCTTTTGGTCCAATTCTCGAAACGGACGTTAAACGCCCATCACGTGATCTGCACGTGATGGGTATTTTGGTCTTTTTCTTATCAAAAGGACCAAAAGTGTAATTAAATCCCAACTTTTTACATTTATCATCATTTTAAATATCTGTATCTATATCTATAGAGTTAATTACATCAAACAATTTAAAAGTGACACTTAATTATATGCCTTCTCGATTCTTTATTAACCTACAATCAATCTGAAAACTCATTTCCTCCCCCAAACTCATTTTCTTTATAAACAAAAAAAGGATGGAATTTTTATAGATCTCATAAGACACCAAAAAATGATTCCATCTCTTTATATATCACAATGTTTTTGCAAGATTCAATGTTTTTTTTTCTTTCTTCTCTGTCGATGATTACACACCAAAAAAGGAGTAGAAACATGTTCATCATTGATATATTGTCAACTAAAGCTCTCTTCCCCTTCCTCTTCTTTTTACCTCATAAACACACACAAGCAAACAAACAAACAGAACCTTCATACTCCCACTGTCACACAATAGCGACCACCACCACCGCAACACCACAAAATACATCTCCATCACCACCACGGTTGCAATCAAGCGAGATTAGTCGATGAAGTGATATTGTTCATTTCCTACCGGAAACAGATTCGGCGGTGGTGGCTTTCTCCGGTGACGAAAAATTTCGGTGGTTGTGGTGGCTTTTCCGGCGACGAAAAATTGCGGTGGTAATTAGCCGGATCTTGTTGGTCAGCCTCCAATTTGTTATTTTTCATTTTGTTGTTGTTGTTTCCATATTTTAGTTCATCTAGATCTATGGTTATAAATTTTGGGTTTTGTTTTCAGCCTCCAACTACCACCGCCAGCCCAACTTGTAACATCCCAAACTTTTTAATTAACGGTTGACTAGAGTCGTTAAGTCAACCTAACGTGTCTGTTAAATCTATGGAAGATTTAATGCTTATGTGTGGTTAACGTAGTTTATGTGGGAGACTTGGATGTCTAATTGATGGATGTAGTAATGTGTTAAAGATGTATTTTGATGTCAAGTTTCCTGAAAGGTAGAATTAGTGAGTGAAGGTCGAGTTTCGTCGGATTCTATGAGTCCTATTGTATTACTCAAACCTCCAATGCATAAAGCAATGTCATGAGTCATGTTTGTAGGTGTGTAGGCCTGGGATATTGTAACACCCCAAGCCTAGGCTCGAAATATTACGGAAATCATATAGCACAAGGTGGAATTACAATAGAACAAGAACTAAATGCAAATAAAGATTCAGTGAATCCATAACAATACAACAATCAAAATCAATCAATCAATCAAGTTTTGAAGTCGTTAGAAATAACAACTATATATCAATCAATCAATCAATCAATCAAACAAACAATCATTCAATCAATAAATCAATCAATCACATATGTACACTTTTCAGCCCTAATCTCAATCAATCAATCAATCAATCAATCAATCAATCAATCAATCAATCAATCAATCAATCAATCAATCAATCAATCAATCAATCAATCAATCAATCAATCAATCAATCAATCAATCAATCAATCAATCAATCAATCAATCAATCAATCAATCAATCAATCAATCAATCAATCAATCAATCAATCAATCAATCAATCAATCAATCAATCAATCAATCAATCAATCAATCAATCAATCAATCAATCAATCAATCAATCAATCAATCAATCAATCAATCAATCAATCAATCAATCAATCAATCAATCAATCAATCAATCAATCAATCAATCAATCAATCAATCAATCAATCAATCAATCAATCAATCAATCAATCAATCAATCAATCAATCAATCAATCAATCAATCAATCAATCAATCAATCAATCAATCAATCAATCAATCAATCAATCAATCAATCAATCAATCAATCAATCAATCAATCAATCAATCAATCAATCAATCAATCAATCAATCAATCAATCAATCAATCAATCAATCAATCAATCAATCAATCAATCAATCAATCAATCAATCAATCAATCAATCAATCAATCAATCAATCAATCAATCAATCAATCAATCAATCAATCAATCAATCAATCAATCAATCAATCAATCAATCAATCAATCAATCAATCAATCAATCAATCAATCAATCAATCAATCAATCAATCAATCAATCAATCAATCAATCAATCAATCAATCAATCAATCAATCAATCAATCAATCAATCAATCAATCAATCAATCAATCAATCAATCAATCAATCAATCAATCAATCAATCAATCAATCAATCAATCAATCAATCAATCAATCAATCAATCAATCAATCAATCAATCAATCAATCAATCAATCAATCAATCAATCAATCAATCAATCAATCAATCAATCAATCAATCAATCAATCAATCAATCAATCAATCAATCAATCAATCAATCAATCAATCAATCAATCAATCAATCAATCAATCAATCAATCAATCAATCAATCAATCAATCAATCAATCAATCAATCAATCAATCAATCAATCAATCAATCAATCAATCAATCAATCAATCAATCAATCAATCAATCAATCAATCAATCAATCAATCAATCAATCAATCAATCAATCAATCAATCAATCAATCAATCAATCAATCAATCAATCAATCAATCAATCAATCAATCAATCAATCAATCAATCAATCAATCAATCAATCAATCAATCAATCAATCAATCAATCAATCAATCAATCAATCAATCAATCAATCAATCAATCAATCAATCAATCAATCAATCAATCAATCAATCAATCAATCAATCAATCAATCAATCAATCAATCAATCAATCAATCAATCAATCAATCAATCAATCAATCAATCAATCAATCAATACATAACAAAACCAATCAAACGAAAGGAACCATCACACCAATCCAATCAATCTAATCAATCAATCAATCAATCAACAATATTAACAAACATAAACCAAGTCATTCAAGCGTAATAACCATCTCAACAATCCAACATTCGAATCAAATCAATCAATCAATCAACAACGTAAATAAACACGCAAGTTTACACTTTTCAGCCCGAATCTCAAGCGAGTAGGGAGATACGAAACTCACCTTGTCCGGCAAAGAAGCCAGTAAGATTACAAACGAGTAATAGGATCCACACGTCCACAACCTATAATTATACATCATAATACCGTAATGTCAACTCTACAATCATAAACAAGTTGGTTTGGCACAATTAAGTCAAGTCACAAACCCTAAACACCTTTACAACTTAAACGAGTAGGAACAAGACGCATTCGACTCGACCTTTTTAGAAATGACAAAAGATTCATAAAAAAGAGTGTTACTACTAGAGACTAGACTCTCTTATGATTCCAACGATAGGTCATAAGACTTGTTTGGAGTTATGGATCAAAAGTTATTAACGTTTAAAAATCGACGCGCATATATTCACAGAACCTATCCACTGCGCCGCAGTGAGCCAGAACCATGCTCACTGCGCCGCAGTGGCTAAGTCGAACCCAGACCCGAGCCTAGGCACTGCGCCGCAGTGGGCTAAGGCTATGCCACTGCGCCGCAGTGGCCTCTTTCTGCAGCCAGCACCTGCAGTTTAAGCAGGAAACACGAACCAAAACCCCCAATTTCGACCCAAACCATACCCAAACGATTTGTAAAGACTTGTAACTTGTTTTGAAGCATAACTAAGCATCATTAACCATAAATACACATAACCCAAGCCACAAATTCGACCAAAACATCACAATCACTTACAAATCGCCCAAACCCTAATTTAACCCTAATTTGACCCAAAATTAGTTTTAAGCCAATTTATGACTTGCAATATTCAAGGCGACTAGAAATGCATAAATAAACATAAGTAGGAGTAAATGGGATGAATTTGACTTACCAAAGCTTCTCCTTGAGGGGAAATGGGTCACTAGTAGGCTCATGGGTCATGGACAACCCATGGGTCGACCCGTTTCCCTTTATAAGCCAAAATTACAATCGATTACACAATTAAACGCCAAACAAACATATTAACGACCCGACTAACATACCACATAGTCATATAATCACAAATGGGCCCAATTATTTCATTCAACAAGTTTGTTAGTCAAATTACACAAAAAGTCAACGGGTCAAAATTCACGGATGTTACAGATATGACTTTAGTAACGTGATTAATAGGTTGTCTAATGATCGTTTATCGATTATAGGTAGACAAGGTTCATTGCTTGGCACGGTAACGTAGTTATCCATTGTCGTGCGCTTCTTTGAGGTAAGATACACTACTTTTGACACGCTGAGGGTTCAACGAAAAGAATGGTTTCATAATTATAACTTCTCAATTGGTAACTTATCTTGTTTATGGGTATATGGGGTTACATGGGAGGTGATATGGGTTATGTAGTTGACCTATGAAACCTGAAATGCAGTCCCTCATGATATGTAATGTAGTACATGTTATGATATGAAGTATAATGAAGTGTGTGATAAGATATGACGTGTAATTTAGTGATTGATATGCAGTATTTGTTGTTGTTGAATGATGTTGTTGTGATGTATGTGGGTATTTCGGGTTACACGGGAGGTATTGTGGGTTATGAAGTTGACCATGAGACCTGAAATGCAGTCCCTCATGATATGTAATGTAGTGCATGTTATGATATGATATATGATGTAGTGTTATGTATGAAGGATAATGTAGTGTTTTTATATGAAGTAGTATGTAGAATCTTGAAATGCAGTGTGACGTAGTTTATGTTGTTGTGTGCATGTATGAATGGCTTGCTCATCTAGAACACTAGACTTGCTAAGTTGCCATGTCACGTGCACGTTTAAGGGCCCAAACGTAATGAAGATTATGTGTGTAATGTTTAGGTTGTGTGTTGCCTAAACTAATAATGTGTGTTAGTTTATGTTGTTGTGTGCATGTATGAATGGCTTGCTCATCTAGAACACTAGACTTGCTAAGTTGCCATGTCACGTGCACGTTTAAGGGCCCAAACGTAATGAAGATTATGTGTGTAATGTTTAGGTTGTGTGTTTCCTAAACTAATAATGTGTGTTATTGTTTAGGTTGTGTTTGCCTAAACTAATAATGTGTGTAATTGTTTAGGTTGTGTTTGCCTAAACTAATAATGTGTGTAATTGTTTAGGTTGTGTTTGCCTAAACTAATAATGTGTGTAATTGTTTAGGTTGTGTATTGCCTAAACTAATAATGTGTGTAATTGTTTAGGTTGTGTTTGCCTAAACTAATAATGTGTGTAATTGTTTAGGTTGTGTTTGCCTAAACTAATAATGTGTGTAATTGTTTAGGTTGTGTTTGCCTAAACTAATAATGTGTGTAATTGTTTAGGTTGTGTGTTTCCTAAACTAATAATGTGTGTAATTGTTTAGGTTGTGTATTGCCTAAACTAATAATGTGTGAAACCGAGCTCGTAAAATTGATATGCAGTTTATATGTGTGTGTATTATGTGTGTTGTGCCTTAACGTATTGTCTAATAAAGATGAAATGTTTTAATTGGACAAAGCTCTATAAACATAGTGTTATCTTACTTAGCTAATTCGTTAGCTAACACTTGTCTTTTGAAATGTGTTGTTCCCTCAGGTTTAGCGTAGCTGAGGTTGTTGATGAAGATGAGTGAGGAATGGGTAGAATGCTTGATGAAATCCTTAGCTACCCATAGATGCTGAACTTTTTAGACATTTGTTTATGTTTGTCTTTAATGAAGATGGATTGTTATGTAGTCGGTTGTTTTGTGTTGGGCAGCCGACGGGTTTCTATTAAACTTGTTTTGATGATGCGATTAGTAACACCATTGAATAAGTAAACCAAACAGATTTTCATTGGTTTGGACTTTTAAAGTTTCTTCCGCTTTATTTTAACGTCGTTAGGCGAAAATTTTTGGAAACCCGTATTTTTAAATGAAGGGTGTTACAAGTTGGTATCAGAGAAATGGTTTAAGTGAACCAATGACTATAAGTGTGCCATAGGAATTGGACTTAAACCGATAGAGATCAAGTTAGGCTTAAGTAGGTGTGCCTAGCTTTGAGATGAAGTATTTTAGGACGGGTTGGGATGAGTGAGAGTGTAGGATTAAGGCTATTTGATGCTTGTTTATTGATGTGTGAATATGTGTTTTAGCCTTTATTCTCCCGTTTCTCGCTTCTCCGTCGCTAATTATCCTATTGCTACCATAGACGGTCCCCGAGGTAATGTACCATTTCCCTAACTGAATTTAATAAACGTGTGATATAACTTATGTGTGAAGTAGCTGAGGTGAATGAAGTGGAGAGTTAGGTGAAATGGTATCCCATCAACGTTGTCTAGCCCATGGGGTTAGTGACAAGGACCGCAAAGGGTATGAGATGCAGTATGTGTGCTGAAAATTATGTGGATTGGAATAGATGGAAAAAGGACACGATACACAATAGCGGTAACGAACACGCATGTGAAAGGATACAATTACAATTATGGTCCGGAACATAATTGCAAGCGTGTCACGACGCGAGTGTGTTTGTATGGCCATGCTTGTGTTGACCGGTGTACAAAGTAATGAAGCTGGAGAGATTTCTATGTAGTGAATCTTTATGTGTCGAGAGTAAACATCGTGTAATAACTTTAATAACATTGATGCCTCGTGTGTGTGGAAATGTGTGAAGATCAGTGAAAAGTATATATGTGCATATGAAGTATGATTCTCAAAAAGACGGTGCTATGATATGTATTAAAGTTGTGTTTTTGATCTGGAGTCGTTTGGATCTGTTTTGGGGTTTAATCGATCGAAGAGGTGCAGAAACGGGGGTTGTTTGATTTTGGTTTTTGATTTGTGTTTGTGTTTTTGTTTTTTTTTGTTTTTTGTTTTTTGTTTTTTTTTTTTTTTTTTTTTTTTTTTTTTCGGCGCAGCCAGCTAGCTGCGGCTCAACCAGTTTCCAGGATTATAAGTTGAGGCGCAACATGTAGGTTGTGGCGCAACTGAGGCTTGAATTGCGGCGCAACGGATTGGTTGCGGCACAATTGGGAAACAGGGAAGATAAGTTGCGGCGCAATGTGATATGTTGCGGCGCAACAGGGACTGAGTTTTAAATGAAGTCTAAAGGTACGTGAGGAGTGAAGTGATTGGTAGACAATGTTGTTAAGTCTACTAGTTTAAAGGACATGGACTTGAAGTTGACAAGTAGAGTTAATGTTGGATATTTGAAAGGTTATAAGTAGGTGACGCATAGAAGGGTTACCAGGCACATGTATGGAAGGATACAGTTACAATTCCGGTCGTGAACGTAATTGTAAATGTATCACGACATGTGTGTGTTTGTGAGACTGTGTCTGTGCTGATCTGAATGGAGTGAAGATAGGAATGATGGAATCACTGGTGGGTGGCATAATTTACCACGTGAAGAGTAGACGTGTATCTATGGGTTAAAGAATGATGAAGCTGAAGCAAGTAAAGAAGATAACGCTATGGATGATTGAACCTTTTAACCATGAAGCTCTTCCATTCTATGAACACCATGTTATGATGTGAGGTTACCTTCGAGCTGCGAAGTCTTAAATGTAACACCGAACTTTATAAAAATATGGATTTTAAAATTTTTCTTAAAACACAGAGTATTGCGGAAGTTTCCATCACTTATTACATTTCCAAAATATAAATGTTCAACTTAAATGACGGTGTTACTTGTCGGATCCAACCAAAATCAAATGAAACCCATAATAAGTCAAATAACAATAACAGTCAATGAAATATAATAAATGAGTTTGAATAAATGAGGCAATCTAGGTAAAAGTCTTCAGCTGTATCTTCTACCCATCCTCACTCTAATCTGCAACTCAACTAAGCATCAACCTGAGGTGGCACAACATTTTCAACAAAAGAACAAGTGTCAGCTATAAAGCCGAGTAAGATATACCATAGGTTAATATAAATGATTGCCAATTTAAAACAACTTAATAAAGAATCATACGCAGTCGGGCATATAACAACAACAACAATATATAGCAATCGAATACCCATAAGAATGATTAACAATCCTACGTGTGCCTATCGACTTAATCAACAATATTCAACTTTATCTACGTATTCAACTTAGCAACTTAATCAACTTCAACAACTTTATTCAACAATAGGTTATGCCCTTTTTTATTACAACTAAAGATGGATGACTCGCGTCACCACAATGAATACAACTACAAATGTGTGCAAAGGCGGCTTTAAGGCCTTTAAGGGACCTTGCACCCGACTTGATGGGTAGTCCTATCGGGGTCCATCAGTGTCGTTAAGGATAGGCATAACCAAATCCAGGAGAAAGCTGTTACGCAACTTGTAGTGACTGGACCTAGTCACCCAGCTAATCTCAAACTTCGAGGTCGTGCCATTGGAAGCAACTAGTCTACTCCCGCTGACCAACTAAATCACACTGGTTCCTACGCGGTTCCAGTATGGGATAAGCTTACCACTTTCAACTTAGATTTATACTCGAGTTTTAACAACGATATTAACTTTAGCAACTTTTATTTCAACTTTAAGTTTAGGGCCCCTAATCGTGCACAGTGTCAACATGGCAACCTATACAAGTCTAGTGAACTAGTGTAAAGGCCAAACCAACTCAACAACTTAGCATTTCAACGAAAACAACTTTACAACAAAAAGACAACATTAAGATCAACTATAATTCAGCATGTATAAGCGTAATAACAACAATATAAATTAGCCTAATCATGCAAATCTACCCATTTCGCGAAGCCCTCCAAAAGTCCCATTACCCAAACTAGCGTATGAGAAGGAAAGGTTTCAAACCACTTTTACGAAATCACTATTTTCGTTGTGCACCCCAGCGTGTCAAATATGATATATCTTACCTGGTCGCGCACGCAAAAATATCACAACGGCAACTAACGGCAACGACAAAATTCCACAACCTAGATGATTTAATATATAATGACGTCAATATCAAAGCACATAAAAGACGACATGCTTTCTCATAATCTGCAACCTTTAGCGAACCATAACTCTACATCGGGTCATTTCTAATTTAACAAGACGAGCCCAAACTTTCATACAAACTATATATGAATAAATAGTCTTAATATATGTAATTTGGTGATGGCAACTCCATCATAACCGTGCCCCTTAATCCCATGACCAATTATAAAAGTGACCCCATTATCACAAAAAGATAATTAAAACTAGTTAAGTACGCAAATCATCTAAATCCAGTAGCTAGTATTTATAACTTATTAACGTTTTTGAGTTCATAATTGTTACTATCGATCCACTAACAATAATAGCCACCAAAAATATCTATTTCACTAATGAAGACAAGATCACCATTTAGTATTTTTATTTTGTTTAGCGGCTAGACACAAAAACAATTCGTCTTATCTTTTTATTTGAGTTAAAGAAAACACGGCTTATCATATATACATATACTTTGTGTACTATCTTTAAAATAATATAAAATAAATGTAATCAAACCATATATATTTTTATTATTATCTTGGGTTTCTTTTGCCGCTAACAAGACCAAAACAACAACATGGTTTTACCACAAATTAACCAAACTAGAAGCAAGTTGGGGGTAATACCTTTCTTTGAAGCGGCGGCTAGGAGAAGACACAAATAGATATATATTTATTTTGATCATAAAAAACAAAGAGCAATTCCCATGTTTTAAGAAACGTACGTAGGTTTATATAGGGGTGATTAGGGCGGCCTAAAGACTCATTAAATAGTTAGAGTCCAACCCTAAATCATATTTATCCATCTAATCCCGTTTTTAAGTTTGACCGCTTGGCAAATTTGACCCCTAAAGCAACTAATGACTTCATTATACCTCTAAATGACCCGTTATCATATACCTAACATATAAGGACCTTTTTTTCTACTACAACTAAGGCACATTAATCATTTTATAGCACAATTTTCAGTCAACGATAAATTAGCAACTTCAACTTAGCATATATGTCGTTTTATCGAAATAAATCAATAAATGACCCGACAACCACAAAGTGAGCAACGATTTAACTATTTCAACTCTTGGGCAATTAATGTTTATAAAACATCTAATTTATAGTAAAATTCAACTAAATCAACTAATGGGTCGTCTAAGCACTAACGGAGTTAACGGTCAACTAATGGGTCAACTAACGGAGTTAACGGTCAACTAATGGGTCAACTAACGGAGTTAACGGTCAACTAACAGTCAAAGATCGAAAAATGATTAGGATGTTACATTAAAGTTGTGCTTGGGCATAAGGAAAACGTTTAGAGTTTGTTTGAAATTATCTTTCCTGATCATAGGCGATATGTGGCGCATATGTGCCCAAACGTGGAATATGCGGCGCATGCGCCATCCATGCGGTGCATATTTTGGTCCGTTTTGGATTTACGACTCGTTTAGTTTGATTTCGCTATGTGACGATATATGACGATTGAGACGAGTATCTACGGGGGAGATTAATCCTTATATTGCATGAATGTAAAGGTGATGTTGATATCTTATATTTGTACAAAATTTTATGTATGACTGATTCTCAAGATAAAGAGTTTTCCCTTATGAACAGTTAAGGGGTTGGATGATGGAGTTAACTATGGATACTTAAATCACAAGAAGTAGAGGTTTTCAGGAGCATTCGGTTCCGAATTGATCATGTTTCTCGCCTATGTGATCTACTTATGTAAGGCAAAGATTATACTTCTAAATTCAAGGCCACCCGTAGTTTCGAGATGTTCTATTAATGTTCCCGGTTTCGTTGCGATCGTGAGGTCGAACCTCCAATTGATGTATAACTTCCGTTTTGTTCTCACCTATAAGAAGGAGTTAATGTTTTTGATTGTGGAATGTATTTCTTTCTATAAGATAGATTTACGGTTTTACTACCATATGATGAAGCTGATGATGAAGGTCCTGCTTAGGTTAATTATACGCTCATTATGACCCAATTGAGTTTCTTGAAGTACCTGCACGTAACGAAGGGTCCTTACCATGTCGTGAACTTAAGGGATAAAGTTTAAAGTTTCTCTAGACCGTTCAGTCATTACGTTCGGTGATGACATTATTATCTATTCTAAGTACGATGAAGAACATCATGCTGTGTAAGGAACGTTACTACGATTTTCTACAAGTAGAGGCCTAATTCTAAATTCGCCCAAAGTGAGTAAAAGTTAAAGTAGAAGCTGACGTGTAGAATTGAAAGGAACAAGGTTCCATTTAATGTTTAATTCCATGACTATAAGGTTATGGTATGTGAGTCCCTCGATAGCTACTGATCGCTCTCGAGATCGTCTATTGTTATGTCGTGAGTGCGGAATCCTCACGAGATAACTAGTTTGATTAGTTATCGAATATATTGCTAATTATCTCAATATAATCAGCCTTAAGTAATCTATCTTCGTTTTCTATAGCATAGAAAACGAACTTAGTCGTCTTTGGTGTGTGTAATATCAACTGGAATCCTCACTTTAGGGTTTCCAATCGTTTATATATGTTCACGATCGATATTGGGCTTGTTGGGCTTTGTTCTTACGAACTTAGCAGTCCAGCCCATAAAACGAAGATTATCTTCGTTAGTTCCTAACGAAGATTATCTTCGTTAGTACTAAATATCATCAACATCTATGCTTAGTTATTTTCCAAGTACTTTATGTACAAGAAACCTAACATATATTATGTTTGTACCTGTATGATATACATAACAAACATCATATATAAACATATAAATAACACCAAAACATGTAATCAATCATTACTAAAACACGAAGTCCATAATCTATCAATTACATACAAATGAATAAGACATAAAACAACATAATGTCTTAATCTAAAAGACTAATCAAATCTAAGTTGCTGTTGTCACATCAACATGCATCAACAAACTCCCTCTTGACAGCAGCATCTTCGATTTCTTCAGTCTTCAAAAATCTTCATCATCCATCAAATAACAATCGTTTGCTATTTGCATGGATATTTTCATGTAAGCAGATTTGGAGAATCTTACGATATCGATCTTCTTCATTCTTCCAAAATGGTAAAAATGAGCATTCAGTATCGTATAATTTTCTCTGATCATTTCTTGAGAAGTTCACCAACTGCATTGGATCATACATCCTTCTCAACAATATCTTCTTCTTTGAATCTGCATACATCTTAGCTTCACCAGAATTTCGATCAATCTCCCAATTATCCAGTTTATCCAAGACATCTTGTGCCCATTTCTTGGCAGGGACTTTGATCATACATTTGATATCACGTTGAATAAACTCAACACTTTTATCTGGTTTCACCACCTTCTTCTTTCGTCTTGGTTCAATATGAAACTTTGGTTTTTCAGAATCTTTCATATTCGATCTCAACTTGAAATCTTCATGAAGATTCTTACCAATCACATCTGCAAGACCATAACTACTTGGATTGATAATCCTGTTATTTCCTAGTTCATGTAAGTCTTCTTCACACAAACTTCTGAAATGTCTCTCACGCCATGCTAGATATTGACAACCTTCTGGTCTTTTAAGAACAAACAGCTTCAGTTCTTCATCATAAAACCAACTCCAGATTATTGTCTTATATCTTGCAGCATCTTTATTTGAGATATGAGTCCAATACATGATGGGTTTCAAAGTATCCCATGTGACTATATAATCATTGATTCTTTGACCAGGCACAAGTCTATCAATCTCATGTAGTAGATCATCTTCTCTGAGAGGTACAGGATAATTATTTGGATTAAAAGGTCTTGTCAAATTGATTTCCCAGTGAAAAGGAATCAATGCATCATCAATCCTAGCATATACCACGAAGTTTAAAACTTTAGCGGAGCTACTAATTGAAGTTTGAAGCATTCTTTCCTTAACTTCTTTCCTCTTTATCTCCAACTCTTTTCTTTCTTCCACAGAAGGGTCTTCAGGAGTTGAGTCCCAAACATCATCAAACCCATAAGGTTTCTTGAATATATTCATATCCGGTTCAGGAACAAGCTCACCCTCCTCAAGTTCATCACCATCGAAGAGTAATTCTGTATCATCTGTATCATCTGTTAAGATTACACAAAATGAACACCGGAATACAATGAATAATCATGATAATAATAATAATAAAGATGAAATATAATTGCATTGAAATAAGACATAAATTACATTTACATGTCGTAAACTTATTACATGCAACCTAATATACACTTTATCAATCTTTATCAAAATCATAAGTTGAATCAGAATCAGAATCAGATTCCAAGGCTGTTTGCCTTTGAATCTGTAATTCTTTTTCTCTTTCAGTTTCTGCTTCTTGCTGTTTATCTAATAAGTTATCAAATACAGAATGAAAAGCATTTTCTTCGGTATTATAGTCATGTCCAAATTTTGCCTTAACTTCACGCTTTAATCGTTCAGTTTCAGCTTCAACTTGATCATCACTTAAATAATCAACCGATTTTGAAGAATTACCTGAATCAAGTGTTTCAATAACTTCAGCCTCTCGAGGAGCACTTGAACCACCCGCACCAGAAGTACCAGTCTGGGTAGTATCTCTTTCTGTCTCCCCCTGAGTCTCAACCCCTTTTCCTTTGTCAGAAACTGGGCGAGAATCACTCCTATTACCAGCATTATCAGCATCATCATCTTCATTCTCACGTCTTGGCTGAACTGCTGATAATCTGCAGACTTCTTCAGGAACATCTCCCCCTTGATTCCTGACCCAGTTGATCAAAAAGGTCAAAGTACCTCGAACAGTCGTAAGATCAGACTCTAACGTATCAACACGAGTCTGAAGAACATCTATACGCCTAACCAAGGAGTAATCTGAAGGAATAGGAGAAAAAGTAGGCAATCTGGGCAATATTAATCTGGCAGGAGGCAACAATGGACGCAATGTGGCACTACCAGCAACAGTAGGAACTGGTGCTGTTGAGACAGCAGGAATATCAGCAGCAGCTGCAGATACTGAAGTATCCTCAAAAATTCTTGCACGCTTAGCTCTGCGATAAGTGAGAGGAACATCCAGTGTCCTCTTCGGTCCAACGGTACTTGTATCTTCATGTAATGGACTTGATGCCATATCTCTATGTTCCAATTGTTCTTGATAATCAGATACAACTTCTTGTTCAGCACCAACAGTCTCATCCAGATTAACTTCTTCTTGAACAGATTGATTTGTTTCAGAAAGAACCGGTGAAGAATGACATGCCTTACTCCGACGCTCTCGGTGTAAAGCACCAGATACATCTTCTCGAGAAAAGTGATATGAATTATCACTTCCTGAAGCAGCAGGTACATCATGAGCCATCTTAGTTCGATGCTCATTACCAGAATCAGCAGCGACACTATCATACTCATCAGTGTCTGCTTCAACAACATCATCACCATCATCATTCCCACTATCAGAATCATCAGAATCACCATTCGAACTATCATCTGAACTTTCTTCATTCTCATGATCAGAATTGTCTTCATCATTGTCACACCCCCAAAATACGGGTCCACGGGTGGGGCGTGACTTCCATAATATCACAACACAAGAGTATAATGAACGACTTAAAACGTAGTCGTTTTGAAAACTTGCATTTTATAAAACAAAATCATTCAAGATCCAAATACATTACATGAAATCAAAATAGTCTTGATTTGAAAAAAAGATTAAGAAAACACATTTGAACTACGAATTCATATCCTTTAGCAAAAGATGGAGCACTATAAGGCATGATGGGTAGGGTCTTTTGACAGTCCACTAATTTGCACACTTATATTTGTTTAAACTAAACAAGAAAGTAAAGAACAGAAGTAAAGAACACAAACAAGAACAAGTTCAATTGTTAGAAAACTATGCAAGTCTAATCATATGTATCATTGATTTAAACGATGAATACATGGTCGATAATACAACTTGTCTTACAAGAATACAAATGAACTATGTAATTGCCAAGTCTAGAAAGAAGGAAACTTAAACAATTACAAATAAAGTGAAACACTTTGTGGTGACAAAACACACTTAAAAGATGCGGCTGTGTTCCTTTATATACAAGAGGAATTAGGGCAACACAGCCTTACAATGACAGTGATGTGATGGTGGTTGTCGACATTCCATTGGCTCTAAGTACTTGGATCCAGGAGCCTTTGTCTTCTTTACCAAAACGGGTATGAAAGAGAGAAACCCTTGTTTTGGTCCCAACTGTACCTTTGCCATATAGGTAACATTCAGTTAGGAGAACCACCATGTGACTTCTTGTCTTCTTGTTGGTTTGAAATCTTCCCGCCTTGACAAACAATTTGGAAAGCAAACCACCCGCTGACGAGAGTCAATGACTCGCTGATGACTCGCTGACGACCCATGTCAGCGACCAAGTCTGGTCAGCGAATCCTTGACTCAACAATCTCCCCCTATTCGCTGAGAAGACTTGTTTGAGTGAAGACAGAAAGTTATAGAAAGATGAAAAGATGTCTTATATACATATCTTTGAACATTACAAGCTGACTCATACAGCATTTACATTTGTAAGACATCTATTCATTTTCAGCTTCAAATTCCCAAGCATGTTCTTGCTTGGCAATCTGAACAGCTGGGTCATTATATCTGTGAGGCTTAACCAGCTCCTCATCCACCTTGCTGATGAACCATCTATTGTTGGATGTCTCAGCACATCTTCTTCTTATGTTCAAGAGAAATCCCGTTGAAGCTTTTTCAATTTCGGCTAGACGAAAGAACAATTGATTGTTCTGGAAGTTTGTG
>CM067168.1:11738245-11776445 GCA_034093135.1 Erigeron breviscapus | reverse complement strand
ACTCCTCCCTGACCGGTGATGTTGCCGCCCTTGGATCCAGCAAAACAAACATACGACCCATTTATACCAGTAAAATTAGACAAGAGTTTCCTGTCCCCTGTCATGTGCCTGGAGCATCCACTGTCAAGGTACCATAAATGGATTGGTTTCCTAGGAACTCCCTGCACATAAAATGAGAGAAATTAGTTTACATTGGGGACCCAAACCTTCTGAGGTTTGGGTCATCCCTTCTCATCCCTTAGAATCAGTTCAGTCCAATACCCATTGCTAGAAGCCGTGGGTGGAACATGATTCTCATCTTGTCTTCTCACAGGAGAAGACTTTTGACCTCTCGTTGGAGAAGATCTAGGAGAATGAGGGCCATAAGAAGATCGAACACTCGAATGAATTTGATCATAAAATGAATTTTGACTTTTAGGAACAGAACGATCAGGTCGTGAGGTGTTTGAAAACGATTTGAAATCCTATGAACATTTCCTGAGGAACCTTTCAGTGGAGATTCACGTCGTTGAGGTATAGTAAACGGTTTTGGAGAAGATTGAACTTTAACCTCATAAACCTGTTTATTATTACCCAACCCCCTTTTTCCTTCTGAAGTGGAAGCCTTTGAAGGAGAACCTGATCTTCGAGGTCTATTTGGACATACACTATAAACATGACCCTTTTCATGACAAGCAAAGCAAGAGAGGACCTTGAACTTTTTGTTTGTATCTACCTTTTTATCGGTACCTACAGATTCATTATTAGCACTAGTGTCCACTGACTTACTTGTTTTTCTTTGATTTTCCTTTTCAGGGTCTTGTTTAGTTGGTGAAATCCTAGACTTCCTAGCACCATCTTTCTCATGTCTATCTTTACTTAAAGATTTCTTAAGTGCAGGCATTAAATGTGCTTTAAAACCTTAGTTGCTTCTTCATTAACGGCTAAGTTATCTTCAGATTTTCTAATCCTAGACTGCTTAGGTAATGGAGTGAGACGTTGCTGACTTAATTTCTTCATATCCTCAATAGCAACATCCCAGACTTTATCAATCCTCTTAGGGTCAATAGATTCTAATGGGAATTCTAACTCAGTATAGACCCTATTACTCTTATGAGTGTAAAGTGTACAATACTGTCTTTCTGACCATAAGGAGTAGACTGATTTAAAGCAACACCTTTCAATTTCTCTTCCTTGTTAGGTTGAGAAGAACCTCCTTTAGAATCTGTTGTTCCCTCAGGCAACTTTGCCTCGGAAATTGAGTCTTTTGGTTTACCATCTACAACACTAGGTTGAAGTAAGATTTCAGGAATATTAGGTTCAACAGGCGTATAGTTATTATTGAAAGGAGGAGGCACATCTTTATAAGAAATCTTTGCAGTTTCAAGACTCTTAGAGGAAGAATTTTCAAACTTTTTCATATGCATCAAAAGCTCAGAATGTCTAGCAGAATCAGATTTAGCCTTAAATTCCAAGATTTCTATCCTAGCATCAGCAAGTTCTTTTTCTACGGTAGCACACTTTCTAGCTAACAAGGAATAAGCTTCACTACTTACTCTTTCAATAGCCACAGAATGATTGACTTTATCTTTCATTGCTCTAATGTCATATTCTAAAGATCTAATCTTTTCCTTGAAAAATTTTTCCTTATCATTTACAGTTAGACCCTTTTTAATTAATTTATCTCTTTCATCATGAGCAGTATTGACAACAGATTCTAATTTCTTAATTTGTTCATTCTTTTGTTCAAGTTCATCAAACATTCGATTAACAATTTTGCAAACATGAACAATAGTATGTAAGGAATAAGATACCTGTTGGTCTGCCTCTTTGCAATCTTCCATGTAAGCAACAAAGTCATCCACAGTCATGCCAGCCGGAATCTCAAAATCTTGCATCTGCTCCTCAACAGTCTTTTCACTCTTTTCTGTGGCAGAATCATCTTTAACCTCAGCTGCTTTCACCTCTTCAGTAGCTTTCACTTCTTCAGTAGCTTTCACTTCTTCAGTAGCTTTCACTTCATCAAGGTTCTTGACTTCTTCTAACTCATTGTCAGATTCGGAATCAGTATCATATACACCAGCAGCAACAGATTCCACAATCGAACTATTAGTATTTTCATACAATTGTTCTTCACTGTGGTAGACTGTGGTGTCCATGAAATCATCTGGAGAATCAACAATTTGAGCCATATCATCAAGAATTTCGGCCAAATAAGCGTTATTGTTCTCATCATGTGGAAGATTCCAAACATAAGAACCATCTGGTTGAACAGCTACTATAGCCTTGTCATTTCCAGTGACATTTGAAATAGGATCATCAGTTAACAAAAGAGCTCTAGTAGGATTTTGATTGAACGGACGATTACCACCTCTATCTTGACGTGCAGGAGTAACATTTGCCTCTTTCTTAGGCCGTTGACATTCTCTGGCAAAATGTCCAAAACCTTCGCAGTTATAGCATTTCACCTTTGACTTGTCAAATCCTTGAGTACCTTCTGTAAGCTGTCTTCCTGTTCTATTCATAAATTTTTGTACTCTCCTGGTGATCATTGCCAATTGCCATTTAAGATCCATTTCTTCAACATCATCTGGATCTATCTGGTCGTAATCTTCATCAATAAGTGTTGGATCTATGATTCTTCCTGCAACAAAAGCTTCATGTGCAGCACACATTGCAGCAAATACATTCATCTACCCTCAGCTGATTTCATATTCATAGGCATGGATTTGTAACCCGCAGAAGAAGATGAAATGTTTTCGAATTTCATATTTCCAGTCTTTGCACCGTCATTAGCCCTTTTACCTTTGTTACCAGCATCAGTAGCCATGAATCCAAAAGAATCATCTCCATCCATTTGTGCACCACAATTGTCTGTCTCACCAGTATTACCAACTCCCGAAAAGAAAGCATTAACGTCAGCTGTTGGATTTTTCATAGTTGCATGATAGAGAGATGGATCCTGTGTGAAGTTGTCTTGAAGATCTTTTGCCTTATCCTTCATTTCTCTGTTTCTTAGAGTGGATATAACTCCATCTATTCGAAGAGATGCGTAATCAACTCTTTCTTGCAATCCATGACGAAACTCTTTGTATGCTTTCTGCAAACCATCCAGGAATTTATCCACTATCTCAGTAGGAGTGTATCTAAGGTCAAAATATGCTAATTCAGCAAGAAGATGTTGATATCTCAGAATAAGATCCTCAACTTGTTCATTCTTTGTGCATTGAAGCAATCAAATTGTTTCTTAAGCATTTTAATTCTATTTTGCTTCAATAATGGATCACCTTCACAATGAGCTTCAATAGCATCGAACAATTGCTTTGAAGTCTTGTATTCTTGTTTAGGAAACAAGTGCACCAACTCTTGAGGAATGCACATACGAAGTGTGGAAAGAGTCTTTACTTCAATGGCGTAGTTAGCCTTTTCTTCTCCCGTTAATTCTCCCACCTTGTATGTAGAAGTAACTCCATTCACAGTAAGAGTGGGCCATTCATAACCTTCAGTGATCATGAGCCACATATTCAAGTCTTCTCGTTGAATGAAATCTTTAAATCGACCTCTCCACGCCCAAAAGTCAGCTAATGAGACTAACTTTGGTGGAGAATTAGTACGTCCTACCAGATGATCATGATAAACTAGAGAATTGAGATATTGGGCAACAGCATTGTTGGTTGAGGATGAAGAAGCCATAAGAGAAAAATACTATTCAAACGAAGATAAGAATCCAACGAAATTAGGTTAAATTCGTAGAACAGTGTTAGTACGAAGATAGCTTAATTTTGGGGACAAAAGTTTTAAACGAATATAGCTAAGTTCGTAGGCTAAGGTTCAAAACAAAGATAGATTAAGTTCGTAGGCTAAGGTTCAGAACAAAGATAGATTAAGTTCGTAGGTTAAATTCGTTTGATGAAGATTCAAAACGAAAATGAAGATAAATTCGCTTTCTATCTTCGTTGGATGAACTTAGAACGAAATTAAGTTAAATTCGTTTTCTGACTTCGTTTTGCTAAGTTCGTAAGGCAAACGAACTTAACGACAGAAAATGTTTTGGGAGGTTTTTGGGAGAATAACAACCAAACAAACGATCTCAACCCTTCGATAAGATATCGAATGGCTCTGATACCACTTGTGAGTCCCTCGATAGCTACTGATCGCTCTCGAGATCATCTATTGTTATGTCGTGAGTGCGGAATCCTCACGAGATAACTAGTTTGATTAGTTATCGAATATATTGCTAATTATCTCAATATAATCAGCCTTAAGTAATCTATCTTCGTTTTCTATAGCATAGAAAACGAACTTAGTCGTCTTTGGTGTGTGTAATATCAACTGGAATCCTCACTTTAGGGTTTCCAATCGTTTATATATGTTCACGATCGATATTGGGCTTGCTGGGCTTTGTTCTTACGAACTTAGCAGTCCAGCCCATAAAACGAAGATTATCTTCGTTAGTTCCTAACGAAGATTATCTTCGTTAGTACTAAATATCATCAACATCTATGCTTAGTTATTTTCCAAGTACTTTATGTACAAGAAACCTAACATATATTATGTTTGTACTTGTATGATATACATAACAAACAACATATATAAACATACAAATAACACCAAAACATGTAATCAATCATTACTAAAACACGAAGTCCATAATCTATCAATTACATACAAATGAATAAGACATAAAACAACATAATGTCTTAATCTAAAAGACTAATCAAATTTAAGTTGCTGTTGTCACATCAACATGCATCAACATGGTAAGCACTTGTCTATAACGAGCCAGTCAAGGGTGATGTTTCTAGAGATGAAGATGTTGGTAATATGTGAGTGAGTTCTGAAAATTCATAAGTAACCGGCGTGGAACTATAAGTCTAAAAGTAAGATTTCAGTATCCGAGAACGAAATGACTAAAAGTTGTACTTGATAAAGTTTATGAACCGTAGTGACGTGCCCATTTGGATGCCGCCTGAAGTGTGATACGACCTATTATGATACAAGATGTAGTAAATTTTATATGTTGGCATGTGATTGAGTTAAAAGCCAAGACTAGACACCGAAAGTTTGGTGGCAATACAAGGAGTTTAATGGTTCCCTGACGAAAGTGAGTGGTCATGTCACCTTGGAATAAGAGACAAAGTGGTGTGAGAAGTTAAAAGTAGTGTTGTGACATGAGTAATTAGTAGGCAAGTTGTCCGAAAATGCGTGTCTCATGGTGAACTATTGCACCGTTCCCTTGGACATGAAAGAAAGGATGTGTGATTAAGAAGTGCCTTTAAAGTGTGAAAGTAAATGGTGGAATGTTTTGAATCGAGACGACCGTTATATGAAATTTTTAAAGATGTTTGACAAGTATGAGGAAAATGGAGAACTCAAGTGATGCCTATCACTCTTGGATTGATGGGAAGAAGAATAAATGGGTTATAAAACTTGGTAAAACCATACGATTGTGTGATGGTACCTTGAGGTTCATCATTGTGTTCATATGCATCAATGATTATGCCATAGGTGTTGGATGTCATTTCATGAAACGACAAGTTATTGAAAGGAAAAGTGCAGAACCAAAGGTCATAAAGACAATAGTTCATAAAGTTGGAACTGTTAAAGAAGTGTTTTGATTAGCTCAAAAATTGTCTAAAGGTTTTGTGGTGAACAAAGGAAGCTTATTATGAGCAAAGTGGGTAATATGGTTTAACCATAAGCCTCTATGGATGGATATGTTATGCATCGAAAGTTATGGAGAGACGACCCTTAGTTCAAATGAATTATGTGAGTTGTGATAGCAAGTTAGTAAGGGTACGTGCTCAAAAGGCTTAATCGCCAAATGAATAGTATTCGCTGAATGTATTATGGGAATATATGTATGTTGAAATGACTTATATGTGGCACTTAAGTATGGTATGTCTAGTTCACTAGATACACGTATGAATCACTATGAGTTGTGCGCGTTAGTGGGATTAAACGTTAAAGTAGATATGGGATTAATTAGATAATGAATGTACCTAATGTTAAAGTAATATGTAAGATGTGGGAAATCGTGCTAGATGTAATGCTAGTGCGTAAGACGTGGGAAATCGTGCTTGTTGTAAAGTTAGTGCTAGTATGATTACGTGTGACAAGTTTATGTGTGATATGCCAAGATATGTTATGAAGTTACGTTTAAAGTGGTAAGTATATGTTGATATGAAACCAATGTGAATCCGTGGAGAGATATGAGTATTGATGGTAAAGAGTGTTTGTAGTTGGCCTGGTTGAGATCCTTGGCCAAAAGTAAAAGAAGCTTCATAGGAAGTTAATTGAGCTTGTACAAGTGGGATGGAATCATATTTATAGTGAAAGTTGATTTGGAAGTTATCCTCACCTATTTTATGCTGAAGTGATTCCGAGGACGAAATCCTCTTAAGGGGGAAGTAATTGTAACATCCCAAACTTTTTAATTAACGGTTGACTAGAGTCGTTAAGTCAACCTAACGTGTCTGTTAAATCTATGAAAGATTTAATGCTTATGTGTGGTTAACGTAGTTTATGTGGGAGACTTGGATGTCTAATTGATGGATGTAGTAATGTGTTAAAGATGTAGTTTTATGCATTTTAGAGGTGTTCAAAGTGTGTATCAAGTTGTATATAGTCCATAGAGGTGTTTTGGGCTAATAATATGATCTTATGAAGCCTAGGGACCCAATTTGACATGTGGTGAAAGTCAAAAACGGGATTAAGGTTTAGGAAGGAGTCATTAGATGATCAAATGCAGAA
Organism: Erigeron breviscapus; assembly: GCA_034093135.1. Classification (NCBI taxonomy): domain Eukaryota; kingdom Viridiplantae; phylum Streptophyta; class Magnoliopsida; order Asterales; family Asteraceae; genus Erigeron; species Erigeron breviscapus. The sequence goes on along the minus strand of CM067168.1, from coordinate 11,769,713 downwards.
AAATAACCTTCCTCTCAAGCCCTAGCCGCCCCCCATGATTCCCTATCAAATTCTAAGCCGAAAATCCTTCAAAACGTGTGATTCAAGTGTGTTTGATCAAGTTTATTGCATCCTCTTTGAGATCTACAGGTAGGAAAGGTATATTATCATTAATTTTATATCTTTTCAATCATATGAGTCGTTTGAAATCAGATCTAGGTCTTTGAGGGTCAATTGATGTCGAAATAACGTTTGTTTTATGATGCAATTCATGTGTGGTTTAATCAAGGATTTTATTGCATCAAAATGGTCTTAATATGGTGGATTTTAAGGTTCAAAGGTTGTTCATAAGGTTTGGGGTCGTTTGGGTTGAGTTTGGTTAAGTTTTGGAGGTTAAAAGATGATTGATGTGCTGGTTCGTAGCCAGTTGCGGCGCAACTATATAGTTGCGGCGCAATTGGATTCCAGAGGAATAGATTGCGGCGCAATGAGTCGTTGCGGCGCAACAGCGACTGAATTTTGAAACGGCCATAACTTTTGAACCGTAACTCCGTTTTTGACAAATAAGCTATCCCTGGAATCGTGAGAGAGTCTAGTTTCTAATGGTAAAGCTTTTAAAAGATGATTTTGATGTTAAGTTTCCTGAAAGGTAGAATTAGTGAGTGAAGGTCGAGTTTCGTCGGATTCTATGAGTCCTATTGTATTACTCAAACCTCCAATGCATAAAGCAATGTCATGAGTCATGTTTGTAGGTGTGTAGGCCTGGGATATGACTTTAGTAACGTGAGTAATAGGTTGTCTAATGATCGTTTATCGATTATAGGTAGACGAGGTTCATTGCTTGGCACGGTAACGTAGTTATCCATTGTCGTGCGCTTATTTGAGGTAAGATACACTACTTTTGACACGCTGAGGGTTCAACGAAAAGAATGGTTTCATAATTATAACTTCCCAATTGGTAACTTATCTTGTTTATGGGTATATGGGGTTACACGGGAGGTGATATGGGTTATGTAGTTGACCTATGAAACCTGAAATGCAGTCCCTCATGATATGTAATGTAGTACATGTTATGATATGAAGTATAATGAAGTGTGTGATAAGATATGACGTGTAATTTAGTGATTGATATGCAGTATTTGTTGTTGTTGAATGATGTTGTTGTGTGCATGTATGAATGGCTTTCTCATCTAGAACACTAGACTTGCTAAGTTTCCATGTCACGTGCACGTTTAAGGGCCCAAACGTAATGAAGATTATGTGTGTAATGTTTAGGTTGTGTGTTGCCTAAACTAATAATGTGTGTAATTGTTTAGGTTGTGTGTTGCCTAAACTAATAATGTGTGTAATCGTTTAGGTTGTGTGTTGCCTAAACTAATAATGTGTGTAATCGTTTAGGTTGTGTGTTGCCTAAACTAATAATGTGTGTAATGTTTAGGTTGTGTGTTGCCTAAACTAATAATGTGTGTAATTGTTTAGGTTGTGTGTTGCCTAAACTAATAATGTGTGTAATCGTTTAGGTTGTGTGTTGCCTAAACTAATAATGTGTGTAATGTTTAGGTTGTGTGTTGCCTAAACTAATAATGTGTGTAATGTTTAGGTTGTGTGTTGCCTAAACTAATAATGTGTGTAATGTTTAGGTTGTGTGTTGCCTAAACTAATAATGTGTGTAATTGTTTAGGTTGTGTGTTGCCTAAACTAATAATGTGTGAAACCGAGCTCGTAAAATTGATATGCAGGAAAGTGTTAAGCTTAACCCGTACTTGCCCTAGCCCGACGAGTGCATGAACGTGTGGTTGCTTGGGTGGCTCCTTGCAACATGGTCATTGAAATGCAGTTTGAGTAATACGAGGGGTCTGACCCGCCTCCATATACGGATTACTCCGGGATTGGCTTGCCATTCCTTAACGACGTATGATGACTAGCCTTTTGGTTGCTTATCTAGTCGGGTGTGACGTATGTTACACTTAAATGCAGTTAACGAAGATACGTGTGTAAAGGTGTGAACTAAATGAAGAATAGGCACATTTAGGGTGATTCATCCTAAGTTGATATGCAGTTTATATGTGTGTGTATTATGTGTGTTGTGCCTTAACGTATTGTCTAATAAAGATGAAACGTTTTAATTGGACAAAGCTTTATAAACATAGTGTTCACTTACTTAGCTAATTCGTTAGCTAACACTTGTCTTTTGAAATGTGTTGCTCCCTCAGGTTTAGCGTAGCTGAGGTTGTTGATGAAGATGAGTGAGGAATGGGTAGAATGCTTGATGAAATCCTTAGCTACCCATAGATGCTGAACTTTTTAGACATTTGTTTATGTGTTGTCTTTAATGAAGTTGGATTGTTATGTAGTCGGTTATTTTGTGTTGGGCAGCCGACGGGTTTCTATTAAACTTGTTTTGATGATGCGATTAGTAACACCATTGAATAAGTAAACCAAACAGTTTTTCATTGGTTTGGACTTTTAAAGTTTCTTCCGCTTTATTTTAACGCCGTTAGGCGAAATTTTTTGGAAACCCGTATTTTTAAATGAAGGGTGTTACACAACTACCACCACCGCCGGCCCAACTACGATTCGATTACCAAAGATGAGTTTGTTGTTTTTTTTTTTAAGATTTGGGTTTGGTGTGAAACTAATTTCATGTATGAATGAAAGATTGAATAGGAGGGATATGTATATTGTATGTATGTTTATGTTTATATATATATGAGTAAATTTTTTGGTTTTTTTTTCCAGATTATATTAATATAGATATAAGTATAGATATATCTTGAGATGATGATGATGATGATGATGATGATGATGATGATGGATACATTATTAGAAAAGTTATTTACGGTTTTGGTCCTTGTGGTGAAAAAAAGACCAAAATACCCATCACGTGCAGATCACGTGATGGGCGTTTAACGTCCGTTTCGAGAATTGGACCAAAAGCGTTGACGGAGCAAAGTTTTTTGGACCAAAACGGTAATATATGAAAGGTAGGGATGAAAATGGTAATTTTTAACCCTCGACAGGGACCAAAAGTGTAATTAACTCTTATATTAATTTGTAGAAAAAGTCTTATTAGTTTACACTTTTTTGTTTTTCATCAATAGTTTATACTTTTTAGCCATGAATACTTAATTTATATTATTTTTAGCCATCAACTTGAGAATATTTTTTTAAATTTTTTTAAAAAAGTTACAAAAAGTATTTATATATATTTGATTTTTTAAAGTTACAATTGTCACTCAAATCAAGAGTCCTAATTGTTATCAAAGAATATGAAACAATCCTAATTGTTATCTAATTATCATAGGACGGGTGATTGAAAATAAACCTATTCGTGTTATGGGTCCGCATCATGATCTAATACATATACTTGAATGTCAAGTACAGGATCACAAGTATGTTTATATTTTAATTCTTAATTATCTTTCATAATAATATCACATTATGAGTACAATTGGTTTCAAAAAATTCTATAATAGAGAAATTATTGTAGCATGTGCCTTGTGGAATTACTACGACAAACAATTCCATCAATATGTCTCAGCTAATAATGACAGTGACGAACTTGTGATTATTGTACTACAACTTGCAAATATAACACTTAGAACCGTATATCTTCAAAATTATAAGCTTTTATAAATTAAATGTATGAAAATCTAATATTGATAGTTGGACACGGGTCTAAAATCTAGTAAATTTGCTAAAGTACAACAACTAATGTTAAAATCCAGATTGCAAGAGTTTAAAACATAAAAAATGATACGCAATAAGAGTTCCTTCAAATGCCAGACTACCTCTTGAACACAAAATTAAGTAACATCTATTTGTACTCGTGTTTAATGGGGTCTTCAAAGAGTGTTCCCAAACGATTGTCGTTTTAAATTGATCTCTTAGGTAGATGTACATCCATGTTATAATGCTGCCATCATAGTTCTCCTAGTAGCATCACGTTTCATCTCTGCAGCTTTGCCACTACCACGGAAGTACAAGTAAACTTGCTGCAAATCCATAACAAACCATTGAAATCAATCAAAAGAAGAAGAAATTGAGGAAAAGAAGCACAGCTTATTGTGTATTGTCAAACCTGAATGACCCAGACACTAATGGCTGTTTCAACTGCGAAAAGTCCAAATCCAATGAAGTATAAGCCCTGCAAGTGAAATCATCCATAGATATCATAAAACCGAATAAAGATATATTCTTTACTAAGATTTCTTCATGAAGCAACTGTAAAGCAATGCATACTTTTAAACCATTATTATGAATAAAAATACGCTTACCCCAAGTGTAGCATTCCAGGTTAGATAATCAATAGCAGGCATAATTCCTCTGTAATATATAAGCCCAGGTTAAACTTCAAGCTTAGAAATTAGTATTTGATACCATTCTTTTTCAATAATCTTATCTTTTGCGAATACAGAAAACTTACGTTAGAGATTTCCCTTCGATGAATATAGGGGGAGCAAGGGTGGCAAAAGTGCAGAAAAGGATGTGACACTACATAAATTGAAATGATTCGTGTACAAATTAAGCAACAACCATGGTTATATCCACAAAAACCGAATGTAATCCAAGGAATAGAGCTTACAATATAAGTCATGAAAAAGAAACTAAACTTTATAGCACTATCCGTCCTGCAAAAAGAAATTATAATAACAGAAAGATTAGAAATTGTACTGCACAAATGTGTGTGCAGAACAAGCTCAGAGTTATATATACCTCATGGCTCTATACAAAGGTCGATACCACAAAAGGTATGATCCAGGAACTCCTGTTATGATGTAGATAACAGCAAGTAACCATATTGAGACGCCTGTTTAGATAATAAAGACAGTATCTAAGTACAAATAATGATACGTTTAATTGTTAAGGGGCAATTGATCTGCTTTTTTCTCAATATTGGGGTTAGCTTTTCACGATAGAGAAAAGAGTTACGGATGAGAACTAAACCAATAAAGGGTAGCTTGATGACTCGTCTCGCAGCCCTTTATTGTTTTTAACTTTCTTTTCGATGAGTCATCAAGGTACCCTTTTGTTGGTTTGGTTTTGATGTATAACTTTTTTCTTTGTTGTGAAATTTATTTTACCCCTTTATTGAAACAAAAAATGTCCGAGTTACGCATTTCTTGGCAATTTGGCCTCAACTATATATACAAAAGAAAAGAAATTATAAGACACTACTTTTAGACATTACCTTCCCCTTGAAACCAGCCAACCGTCACGACTACAAGATTCCATGTAAGGCACAATATAAGACCTGCAAACACGATGTTTAAAGTCCAGTGTTCTGTTCGAAAATTTGACATAAAACATAGCAAAGGTCACGTTTACATACCCAACCACGACCCAAATGCAACATATTGCATTTTCTGTAGATGGATAGGAATTTCGTTTGCAATGTCATGATGGATTAATGGGTAAAACGGTGGCCAATTCTTTAGCTCTATTACAATTCCAGCTGCAAAACAGATAATGTTTAGACACTTTATTTTGTGTCGCTAATGGATTAAAGAAACATAATTTTTGTCATTGATAACTGCATTACATCGTGAAATTGCCTCTTCTCTTTTCTTTAATTCCTGCACATAAATAGTTTTTGCGTAAAAAAGATTATTGTATGATATAGGCAACAAATAAACAAATTTTTACAACAATTGTATCGATGTTTTCCAACAAGTTAAAGAAAATGCACCTACCTCTTCCCTCCTTTTAAGTTCAGCCTCTTTAGCTTGGAGCTCTTTTTCCTTGGCTTTAAAATCCTGAATTCATGAAAAAGGAAAAAGAAGAACGAGTAAGCATATAACACAATCTAGAAAATAAATCATCGTTAAGCAATCTAATATATCGGATGCTTACCATTGGAGGAGTAGTATCAAAAGGCATATTAACAGATGTACCGTGTTCATATTCAACACGTTCATGTGAGAGCGGTGATAGTTTTGAGTTTGCATTATAATTCTGATGCTGATTTCCCTAAATTTTCAGGAATAATTGTACATTAGCACAAAAAGATAATAAACGGGGTCAAAAGATTCCCAAAAACTCTTAGGTAATTTGGTTACAATTTTCTTATGTACTCGTATATAATATGCTATAATAACGAAACTCAAAAGAAGCAAATGACATAATAGTTTAAATAAAAATGTCAAACAACAATGCTAGCTAATGATAAATGAATTACCGCATTTCCTCCCTCGTCGAAGGGATTAGGATCCTGACCACCACCCATCGGATGAAAACCGAACAACGTACAATGCTGCAAAATCTATATATGATTATGTGCAATGCCTTTGAATGCGCAATACTTGAAAAAATTAGTTAGAGAATTGATTGATTATAATTCAAGAATGTCTCTTATTTCGGTTGGAAAATAATTCAGAGGAAAGAAAATAGAAAGGTTTTCGCGGGTGAAAAACTTTAAAAAGCTTTAATCGTATGGTTAATACGATACTTGCCTATTTTGGTAAGTGGTCTTCTGAGAAAATTGACACCAAGTATTGGACCGTATGATACTAGATTATTCATCGAAAACTCATACTTGACTATTGGGTTGTCTTGGCCATAAATTCCGCTTTAAATTTAGGCCTTCTCGTAATACTAGTTGTTAAAATTGTATGAGCTAATTAGCATATGGGCTCTTTTAGTGAAAAGTTGCAAGAATCCCCTGTTTTCATTTATGCACAAGTTTATTGGCATACAAGGTAGTTAAAAACTTCAAGAAAAAAAAGTGAAAATTAAATTTTAAAGGCTTATATAAGAAAAAAAAATGATTAAAATATTAATCGTAATGATATACGAGTATCTTAAAAGAATATGAAAGATACATATCAAAATCAAATGTAATACTTAGTAAGAAAAGAGAATATGTGTAATATAATGTAAGGTTAACTAAATAAATAACAGATCTAACCATCTCGATTGCACGAAACCATGATGATCCGAAGGCCCATGATATTCAAGAACATATAGGTTGCAATGACAATAATGACCCCATCATTCCTTAAATTGTTGGCCGTTCAATTTGATCCTTCTATAAAATTCACCGTAGTTTAATGAAAGAACATACGTACATAGCAAATTAAAAGCAAATTTTACCACTTTGTTTAGTACTGGTTTGATTAAAATTTTTTGACGGTACATACTAGATTATTGCGTACATTGACTGTGATTTAGATTAAAACTAGATTTTAGGCCCGTGTCCAATACACGGGCTTACAACTTTACCAATATTAGATATTAGTTTACTATGAGTTATAATTTAGTTTACAATGTTTAGTAATAAAAAATGGGAGATGATTAATCCTCCGAACAAAATAGCCTAAAAATCCTCCTAACTATTAGATGATGACATGTGGAAAAATCAGGGGGCAAGATTAGGAAAGAGAATTAGTGGATACCACATGTCACCTTCTTATAATTTTAGGAGGATTTTTAGGCTAATCTTTAGGAGGATTTATCATTTTCCATAAAAAATTGATCTATATTATAAAACTTTGAGTTTTATAGTGAAATATTTTTTAAAATATGTTTATCGAATTTGTTTACTGTGACATACATAACGATATTTGAATATTACAAAATCATAATATGTTCATCAAAGTTGTAAATTGTGACACACTTAGCGATATTTGAATATTAAAAAATCATAATAAGTCACTATCATTTTATTTGATTTATTGTTACACAAGGTGATATTACATTCTTATTTTACACTTTTAAGAATAATATCTTATTTTTAGATGAAACATATTCCAAATATTTCAATTAGAATATGACAATGTTATATGTGTTTTTTATAAAGATTATATTTTTACATGCTTTATTTTTCGTATATGTGTCATGACAATTATAAAAAAAACTTTCAAAAAAGGATAATAGTACAATTACTTTTAAAATCTTAATATATTTACATTAAATTTTATTTATCTTTTAGTAATTAATTTTATATTTATATGATAGAACGTATAAATAAGATATATAATAGCTATTATTCTATTGGATATAAAAAATGTAAATTTGTGGTTGAAAACAAAAAAGTGTAAATTAAAGTCAAAATTGAATATAAGAATCGAGAGTTGTGATTGGTCAATAAGTTTTTAGAGCAACTGCCTTTTAATAAATAAAAGAAAAATTTTATGGAAGAAAAAAATTAGAAATAAAATGTTGAAATTTTTTTAATTAATTAAATGATGAAAATCTAAAACAAATTTCTCAAGTTGATAACTACAAATTGTAATAATTATAAATTAAGTATTTAGTGAGGGTAAAAAGTGTAAATTATTGATGGAAAACAAAAAAGTGTAAATTAGTGAGATTTTTTCTACAAATATTAATATAAATATAATATACTAATATATTTGGATAATGATTATTAGGATTTTTAATTTATAATTAAATTAATAATGACATCATCAATTCCAATTTGATAAAATCGAGAGCTATGATTGGTTAATAAACTATTAGGTCAGTTGTCTTTATATATATAAAGATAAAGATATGCAATAACTAGCCATATCAAATTAAATCTAGACTATAAGATAATATAAAGCATCACCAATTTGGTACAGTGGTTGGAAGAGTTTCTGATGACTTTTAAGTCATAGGTTTGAATCCTTATTAGGTTAAATTTGAGATACAAGGTAGTCATGAGGGGCTTGATCTGGGTATGCTGAGGTTCAAGTCTGACAGGGCATGTTTTAGCCCTATTAATTGTCGGCCGGATTAGTAGGGGTCCCCCCTCTATGTCTATTTGAAATAGACATTATTACTTCGAAAGAGATCTCTAACGTGGATCCGGTTAAGACAATGTATGATAGAACTATGATAAACCTCCCGTTGTCGAATCACAATACGAAGTTTCAAGTGAAATTCACCTAAAAAATATTATAAAGCAAGAGTACCTTTGTCTCGATTAATAATGACATTTCAAAAAAGATGCCAATTGGTCGCTAACTCGCTATCAATCTAATTTCATGCATTTTTTTCATTCATGAACACGTTGCTATAGTTATTTCTTTCCTAATATTTTATATATTTTTTAATTAACTTAGGTATCTAGCTCATGCGAGCGAAACAAAATAAGGTTGACCACCAACTTTGTGGTAGCCCAGAGTCACCACGGGTCACTGGTCAGCCTTCATGGCTACAGCAGGTATATTTTGTTTAGGGTAAATTACAAAAATCATACCTGGGGTTTGTTCGAAACTACACTGGTCATACCTACAATTTAAAAATTACGCGAGACATACCCGTCGTTTGCAAAAACCCACACTGATCATACCTAACCCTAACGGAGCTTAACGAACCGTTAAATTTGGTCACATGCCACACACACGAGGGGATAAAATGGTCTTTTCTCCACCCATATCTATCTATCATCAATATCTCATTCTTTTTTTTCCAGATTTCAATAACATCAACATTCAACAAGTACAATTCCAAAAATTTATATCAAAAATCACAAACAAACAACGGTCAAAAATCACAATCACAATCACAACAATTATCATCAAAATTTAACACCTTTAAGAAATTCACATCGAAAATCCACAACAACAACTATCTTCTTCTATATTCAATTCCATTAATATAGATATAATAGAAAAAAGGGAAAGCAAAAAAATTTGTAATTACCAAATAAATAGCATTGTATATGGCTAAGAAAAAAACAAGCTTTGCAATTCTATATGGCTAGATCCCTGTAACACAAACACAACACATACCTCGTGAGTAATATAAATACAAGAACTTGCACTACCGCCGTTGCGCCGCATATTCCGACCAGATCCAAGACGGTGATGGCATATTTCGATCAGATCTATTAAAGTGATAGCAAGACGTTTAGGTCTTTTCAAGTAATAAGTCGGATTCGATTATCTCCATACGATGACGTTGATCTGCTACTTGCTGATTTTATATTTATTTATCTATTATAATGTGTGTGTGTGTGTGTGAGAGAGAGAGAGAGAGAGAGTGTGTGTCTCTGTGTGTGTATAGATATATAAATATGATGATGATGATACAACAAAAGTGAGATTTCAAGCAAAATTGAAATTAGGAACAAATAAGATAGAATAAAGTAGGATAATATTGCTTTGTGAATGTGGTGATTGTTATGTCAATTGATTTTGGAGATATTCTATGTTCTTTTACTACTTGTTTAGCCATCTTAGGTTTGTTCAAATGACTATTAGGTAGTGGTGTTTGTAAGTTGTGGTTTTTGATATATAAATATGATGATGATGATACAACAAAAGTGAGATTTCAAGCAAAATTGAAATTAGGAACAAATAAGATAGAATAAAGTAGGATAATATTGCTTTGTGAATGTGGTGATTGTTATGTCAATTGATTTTGGAGATATTCTATGTTCTTTTACTACTTGTTTAGCCATCTTAGGTTTGTTCAAATGACTATTAGGTAGTGGTGTTTGTAAGTTGTGGTTTTTGATATATAAATATGATGATGATGATACAACAAAAGTGAGATTTCAAGCAAAATTGAAATTAGGAACAAATAAGATAGAATAAAGTAGGATAATATTGCTTTGTGAATGTGGTGATTGTTATGTCAATTGATTTTGGAGATATTCTATGTTCTTTTACTACTTGTTTAGCCATCTTAGGTTTGTTCAAATGACTATTAGGTAGTGGTGTTTGTAAGTTGTGGTTTTTGATATATAAATATGATGATGATGATACAACAAAAGTGAGATTTCAAGCAAAATTGAAATTAGGAACAAATAAGATAGAATAAAGTAGGATAATATTGCTTTGTGAATGTGGTGATTGTTATGTCAATTGATTTTGGAGATATTCTATGTTCTTTTACTACTTGTTTAGCCATCTTAGGTTTGTTCAAATGACTATTAGGTAGTGGTGTTTGTAAGTTGTGGTTTTTGATATATAAATATGATGATGATGATACAACAAAAGTGAGATTTCAAGCAAAATTGAAATTAGGAACAAATAAGATAGAATAAAGTAGGATAATATTGCTTTGTGAATGTGGTGATTGTTATGTCAATTGATTTTGGAGATATTCTATGTTCTTTTACTACTTGTTTAGCCATCTTAGGTTTGTTCAAATGACTATTAGGTAGTGGTGTTTGTAAGTTGTGGTTTTTGATATATAAATATGATGATGATGATACAACAAAAGTGAGATTTCAAGCAAAATTGAAATTAGGAACAAATAAGATAGAATAAAGTAGGATAATATTGCTTTGTGAATGTGGTGATTGTTATGTCAATTGATTTTGGAGATATTCTATGTTCTTTTACTACTTGTTTAGCCATCTTAGGTTTGTTCAAATGACTATTAGGTAGTGGTGTTTGTAAGTTGTGGTTTTTGATATATAAATATGATGATGATGATACAACAAAAGTGAGATTTCAAGCAAAATTGAAATTAGGAACAAATAAGATAGAATAAAGTAGGATAATATTGCTTTGTGAATGTGGTGATTGTTATGTCAATTGATTTTGGAGATATTCTATGTTCTTTTACTACTTGTTTAGCCATCTTAGGTTTGTTCAAATGACTATTAGGTAGTGGTGTTTGTAAGTTGTGGTTTTTGATATATAAATATGATGATGATGATACAACAAAAGTGAGATTTCAAGCAAAATTGAAATTAGGAACAAATAAGATAGAATAAAGTAGGATAATATTGCTTTGTGAATGTGGTGATTGTTATGTCAATTGATTTTGGAGATATTCTATGTTCTTTTACTACTTGTTTAGCCATCTTAGGTTTGTTCAAATGACTATTAGGTAGTGGTGTTTGTAAGTTGTGGTTTTTGTCTCATAACATCCAAACTTAAACCTCCACTTAATTTCACCCTTAAAAATTAAACCAAGTATTTACCATTAGGTGTGACACCCGTATGACATGGTTTGCCTAAATCATGCAATATTTGAAGGCCTCCGATTAATTGTTTTATGTTTTATATAGAGGTTTAACTTGAAAATTGTTATGAGGTTAATAAGAAGCTGTTTGTCTAAATAAAAAGACATCACTAATATAATTTAGTTAAGTTTGTTAATGCTTGAGATGTTACTGCCAACATACACGATCATGTCTCTTTAACCATAGATTTGGGTGTTTGGTGTTGCGTTTTCAAAACTGCGTTTTGAATTGAAAAAACATTTGTGTACATGCTTCTCTAAAATTGTTTTTTCATAGTAAATAATTATTTTTTCATCCCAACACTTTTTTAGATTATTTATGTTTTACAAACGTAATAATCAAATAATCACTTCAAAATTTACACACTCAATCGATCAACTTTGTAAGGCCAGCAACTTTTTGGAATTTTTTTTTGAAACGGGCGTTTTTCAAGGGTGTTTTGTCAAACAAGTTTTCGAAAAAAAAAATTGTGCAACCGGGTAAACCGGTATAGGCACTACCGGTTTCAAATTTTTGGCTCGAACCCGGTATTAGCATTACCGGATTCAGAAAAAGTATTTTGAAGCCGGTATTAGTATTACCGGTTTCGAACGACGTAAGCTACTTTTCAGAAAAACAGTAAAGTTGCAGGTTGATTGTGACTTGAGTTGACAAGGCATGCGAACCCGGTATTGGCAAAACCGGGTTCGAAAGTGTTGAAGATGACCCAAAGTCGAGATTCGATGCATAACTGCATACCACCTCTGAAATCGTTCTTATTATTGTTGTAATAATATTGTATTTCAAATCATAAATATCGCATCGTTATTTGTAATAAATGGGCCACCCCAACTTGCCTCCTACATTACTAAAAAATACATACACATACATTTTCCCAGATCTAGATTAAAATACATTTTCCCATCCTACTTCTTTCTCATCAATGTACACACATATCCATTTCTTACCCATTTCTGAATCTATATCTATATATTACTGTATAACTTACACATAAATCCAAAATAAAATTTCTTTATACACGTACACGTTCTCTGTTCAAGACAAAATATATATGTGTATATATATATATACATAATCTGAACATAACGGAACGGAAAGCGGAGGTGGTTGCCCGGGGTTAGTGGTGGTAGCGCGACGAAAGCGGTGATGATGACCATTTTATCTCTAATTCTCTGATGCTCATCAAAAACCGGATGCCGGTCTCGTGCTCCAATCTTCACTTTCTCTTATTCTTGTTGTTGATTCCTGTTAATCTATGTATAGCTTTCTTCTTGTTATTTGAATCCACTAAATATTGATGAAATATTTGATGATGTGAATTTAAAATGGCCGGATCTTTATAAGCTCGTGCCACAAAAATAATAGATCCTTTTAGAGGCCCATGGGACCTCAATTTTATATATTCCAGTCAAAGAATGGTGTGTCATATATATAAACTGAGAGTTGATTGATGATTGCTGCTTATTTTGTCGCCACTTTCGAACCCGGAATTGGGAAAACCGGGTTCGCATGCCTTGTCAACTCAAGTCACAATCAACCTGCAACTTTACTGTTTTTCTGAAAAGTAGCTTACGTCGTTCGAAACCGGTAATGCTAATACCGGCTTCAAAATACTTTTTCTGAACCCGGTAATGCTAATACCGGGTTCGAGCCAAAAATTTGAAACCGGTAGTGCCAATACCGGTTTACCCGGTTGCACAATTTTTTTTCCCGAAAACTTGTTTGACAAAACACCCTTGAAAAACGACCGTTTCAAAAAATATTTCCAACTTTTTGATGAAAAATCATCATGAAAGCCAAGGCCTATGCAACATTAACTTTCCTCCTCAAACAAAGCTTTTAGGATTGTTTCTCTTAAATTTAATTCAATACGAGACATCTAAGAATTCCATAGAGCCATTTTAGTGGGTTAAACAATGAAAGGTTTGTACTATACTCTTTGTCTTTTTTTCGTTGCAATTTACAAGTGTTGCAAAATATGGTGACACGGTTCCATAATCATCCCCATTATTTATATATAACAATTAAGGCTACGGGTTTAATGACTTTTTTACCCCTTAATTTTCTAAATCTTTCGACACCCTTCTACTTCTCTATTTTCCCTCTTATCTTTTCCTTCTCCATCCTTCTTCTTCTCTCACTCTCTCTTCTTCTTCATCTGAGCCGCTCCATCACCGGCTGATTAAGCTGTTAACAGCTTTCCGCCGCCAATCTTTAATTCCGGCTGCAGTGTAAATTCTGAATGCAATAGCCTCCACAATCCAATCCGATGAAACACGCATAAACTGACAATTTGGCAGGTGTAAACATCTTTCTTCTCTTCTTCTACTTTGATCAATCGTTGGTGGTCGCTTTTCAAAATTAGGAATCTTTTGATTTGATGTTACTCTTGTGAGAAGATTAGGGTTTCGTTATTTTGAGTTTTTTTTTCCAACTTTTTTTAACTTTTGATTTGATGTTACTATTGTGAGAAGATTAGGGTTTCATTATTTTGGATTTTTTTTTCATCTTTTTTTAACGGAAAATTTAATTGCTTATTTGGTTTGATAGTGATGAAGTGTGTGAAGATTCAAAAGAGTAAAAGCAAAAGCAGGAGCGTCGCAACTACATCTTTTATGATGGAAAGGTATACACTTTCAGCTTTTTAATTTAATTTATTTTATGGTTTCTTCCATTTTATTATCTTTGCTATATAAACTAATCATTTCTTGAGGCCCATGAACAGAGCGTGGTATGTAATGATAATAATTATATTTGTTCGTTTTATTAGTCAGCCATAGATGGACTTGTAGACATGAAGCACTTTTGTTTTCAGTTTGTTTGTTTTTGGTTTGCTTGATTCACCACTTTGTTTCAATTAATCTACGAAAGTCTCAATTTCATGCTTACATTTAGAGTATTCAGTTTATGATGGGCGTTTTAGGTTATTTTGAAGGATAAGTGCATGTATTCTTAACCATCAATGTTGTTTGTTTAGAACTCAGCTTTTAAGCATTAATAAAAATGCACTCCATAACACCATCGAAATGAACCTTTTTGTGTGTTTATTTTCTTCTACAGCTTATATTTGGCAGTTAATATGAAACTTGCTGGTGGTGAGATTCTGGCCGCTGGAAATAAGGTGGTGATGTTGTCTCACCAAAGTCGCTATTAAACAGGAAAGATTTATCAAGCGTAAGTTTTGTAATTCTCATTCATTAACCCACAAATCAATCAGATTGTGATAATATGTTTTAAACGATGCTCAAAATAGGTAATTCTTAGTAGTAGTAGTAATAATATGTTTGTCTGATTTTGTGATGAGCATGATTAAACATAATTAAATCGATTGGGGGTAGGTTCATGTGGATTTTCATTATTCTCATCAAGTTGATGCATTTACCAGCCCATTTGATGGTGTTCACATTTCAACTACTGTAGAATATAGTTTATGATGCTCAATGACCCAAACCTATATAAAAAGCCCAGGATTTGCCAAGTGGCTGCAACCTTATCATCAAAATTATAGCTCTAAGACGAGTTTCAGTTTACTCCTTTGTAGTTAAAATCCCTCTCTAACATACATTAATAATTTCTATGAAACAAAGGCTGGTATTTCTCCACAAGGTATTCTCAGTTTACAATGTAATGGAAAGTTTTTGCTCATAAATATGTTGTTTCCTATTCATTTACATGTATCGTATATGATATATCTAGATCTATTAAAAGTTTCTACTTTAATATTTATACTAATACATATAAGGAGAAATTACAGAATTACAAGTGCAATGATAACATATTTTCAAAGACACAGCTGCTGATAACATAGAACACTCCTTTAAGATTAACTAATGGTCAGTTCGATTAAGCTGGAAGTTGGAACTAACTAGGAAATTGAAGCAGCTGGCGGAAACTCAAAAGAATTAGGGCTGGGGTCAGAAGCTGATAGAAGGAAGTAAAAAGCAGAAAAAAAGGATGGGAGTAGGGAATTGAACCCCAGTGTTTATTATATATTTATAATTTACAAAAAATATATATATTTGTCTTAGTTTTACAAGTTTTTCATTAAGCTAAAGAAGTAAATGCTTTGTTTGTTTGTATCATGATCAGGCAATAGCTAAACATGCTGTCAAGCGCGTTACGAGACACTTTGATAAAGGTCATCGAAAGCAAAGGATGACCAGTCGACCACGACCATATGCTTCCGTCAACAATGTCAACGGCTGAGGTAATCCTTAGGCCTCACTTTTAATACATGATTTGTTAAACCTTAGGCCAATTTGGTTACATGGTTATTATTTGGCAAGTGAATCAGTTTTTTTTTGGTAGAATTTTGTATGCATGTATAATGTCTTAATATTACACTCCACATAATAAACATATAAAACCAATAAATAAGACGGAAATTGTGAAAGTGATGTATATTAAAAATAGAGAGGCAACTCATTGTAGCTTCCTTTTTTATGTTTGACCATATTGCATACAAGTTTTAAAAGGTGGCACAAAAACTTCAGAATCGTGTCACGAAAATGAACGCCTGCGATCGGCAGACTTGGGAACAACATACTCAGATCGTAATCAAACACAATGATCAGGGCAGCAGAACAACACCTTCTGTTGTTGTTTTCTATGATGTGGAACAGTGGCTATGTATACTGCTAACCCTAAACACTATATTTGGTAAGTACACTTTTCATTCATACTTTCATTTTATGTTTGATGGTTCTTTCAAATTGAAATTTTGATCATCTCAAACCGATCAAAATACCTTAAACGTGGTACATGATCAACTATCAACTGAAAGAAGTAGTTGATCATTTTCCCCTTGATCTCACAAACTATCAACTTGAGAGGATTCCAGCATTTGTTTATAGATAAAGACTAGAAGAGTAATCCAAAATGGCCAAAAAAAAATGTGGGCTCTTACCCTTGACCCATTGCCCACACTTGAATCGCCTATCCTGCCACTGGTCGTCTTTTATTATCGACGCTATGCTATAAATTTTATTTAAGAGCTACATTTTGTAACCCAATTTATATCCTGTTTGAAATAAAACAGAACCTAATAGCTAGTGTCCTTGATTATCGATGTTACGAGAGTGGAATTGAACTTGCAATGTTACATTTAGTTTGAGTCCAGTGGTCCTGCTTATGTAACTGTGTGTACTCTTTGATAGATGACATTATCCAATTTATGATCACCTGATTCGTATAGTCCACAAGACTTCTTCGCATGAATGATCTATATGCTATTGATGGACATTCCACTGAGATTATCGAACCCTTAGCTGGCTGCAATGCTATTAAAGACGAAAACTTATCCAATGAAGTTGGATCTCCTGCCGTCGATAGGTTCGATTAATTCTTTGTTGCTTAACAACTATACTAGATTTGCTATTATCCAAAATTCCCTATGTAACATTACTTAAGCTATGAAAATATGCAAAATCTCATTAAATAATGTAATATGTTCTTTCATTGCTGAGATATTCTTGTGGTTTGTTATTTTCTTGCAGATTCTTTTTGTAGCCGATTTTTTTTAAACTGCTTTCGCACCTGCAAAGAGATTGAAGTGAACCTTCTGACTATTAGTTATTAAATTTAGATGGTATGTAAGTAGTAAAATTGCAGAGCTGATTTGGCGACATGATAGTTCAAATAACTGGAAAGTAGTTAATGTATTACGTCTAATAACATTTAGTTGTTCCCGCCGCAACGCGCGGGGGAACCAACTAGTTTATTTAACAATTTAGGGTACTTCAATTCACCAATTAGTGGCAAAACGAGAATTTAAAATAACATGTAACAAAAAATTTCTAGGCTTTTATGAGTGTAAACTAACAATATATAAAGACTAGATTGTTACCAATTTTAGCATTTTTAAAGATTTCTTTAGTTTTTTAAACGGTTTTTAAGAATTTTTTTATCATTTTGGTATGTGTTTCCAATTTCATTTGTTGCACATGTACGTCTTTATTAGTTTATATTGTTAGAAAAGTCTTTTAAAAGTTTAGAGTTAACCAGTATTTCATATTACTTTAACCCGTAACACCAATTAAAAATATACGAGTATCATTTTTTAAAAATAATTACACTACCTGCAGGGCCGGCCCAACAATATTGTTGGGCTAAAAATATATTGGGTTTTTCTTTTAAGCTTAATTTTTAAAAAACAACTAAAATAAAGGGTAAAACAGTCGCTACGCACTTATTGATGCAACTGGTACTATTTTTTTTTACGCAAATAATTTTTTAAACCATGTTGTCGCAACTCATAAATGAAGATACTTTTCCTGTTTTGCAAGCATTTCAAGGGTGAATTATGTGAAAAGTATTTCGAGATTGAACCTTAAAACCTCTTACACTTAATTTGTATCCTAATAAACTAGGCCCCAAAATTGGTTTCGCTTAAGGCCACCAAAAATGTTAAGACGACTCTGATTACATCGATTTAACATAACTTTAGCCCGGGCTACCCTGTTTATAGTGTGGTTCCGCCTATGCAAACCGGGTTCCTGTAGTTTGAAATCCTAGGATACCCATGGACTCCTGTAGTTAAGAGGAGTATGATAGTTGATAGCTTGTTATTCTAAAAAACACAATTTAAATCAATTTTAGTTCTAAATAAGCAGCACTCATAATTATGATAGTTGAATTACACTTAAATTGCATATCACTTTGGATTATATATATAATAACCAGCTTCATGTCACCTAGCTATCACTTATAGGCAGTACTACGAAGCCTCTTGATGGTACATAGATTTAAGATCTTTAATAGAACTTGATTAGTCGTGCACCTTGGAGTTTTGAACTGGCTCATCGTTGCACCATTGCCAATAAAATATTCCATGATCTTCTTGAAGGTGCCTCGTTCCACAATACAAAGCTCCAAAGGCCCAATTGAGTTAGTTTTCCTGGCGACAACATAACCATGATCCACAAATGCTGCATCCATTTCCTTGCAACATTGACCCAATATGTGCTCGCTAACCTCACCCTTGATTTCCCAATACACTACATAGTGACCAGGCTGGTTAACAATGTTGGCATGGCTTGTGAAATCAACTAGCTCCGCTCCGGAATTGATAAGTGGTTGGGAACCCTTTTGGACCGCCAATTGAAGGTCGTTTTCTGTGTTTTTGTCAATGTTTACAGTTAGGATTAGCTTTCTCCGCCATAGAAAGTTGAGTTTAGGGGTTCCTTTGTAAAAACCGGCAACTTCTACGACATCTCCTAATCTATATCTGTAAAGACCTGAAAATATATAAATTGAATTTTATTTCAGTAATAAACTCTAGGGTTAGCATTAATCTAAAATACAGTAACATTTTACATTTCATCTTGTCTCTTATGTGACAACTTACGTTGTCATATATACCGTATTTAATTAATTATCACATGCACTTTTAAAACCGGTACTTTTGAAATCAAAAAGTAACGCACTACCGAAAAAAAAAAAAAAAAATTTTTTTATTATATTCATACTTAAAATATGTAAATATATTTTTAAAATTTACAAATGTTTAATGGAATCATAACAATATTCACCACTTACCATTGTGAAAACTATACGTTCACACTAATAAGCGCGAAACCAAGGTGTATGTCATTTGACTTAATGATTCTCTTAAAAAGTGCCACTAAAAGTCATAAAAATGAAACTAATCCTAATAACATTCAAATAAAATTTTTGAGTAAAAGTTTTTATTTACTTCGTTTTTACCTATATCTATGCCAATGATGATGAAAATTAAATATTACTAACGCTTAAAAGTATGAACACTAATTTGTCACACATAATTTCTACCCTGCCTCTTAGATGAAGAAATTTGACATTACAAGTTAAATTCCATACTTTCAAATGTGCACAAACGATCTATAATACTTATAAATATGAACCAAGTTATCTATAATACATAAATTAACTCCTTTTTGGCAATAAAACTTTTGATTTGAAAGATGAAATTTGTTTCGATATTTTTCTAGAAAATAATAAACTTTATCAATCATATATGTTATACGTTTATAGTTAGAGAAATTTTCGGGTATAATTCAGGTAAACTGATATTTACTTAATCACATTTTATTGAACACTGAAGGGGAACCACCCAAAGCGGCGGCGACAGATGATGATAGTGGCGACGACGACTTCGGTGGCAATGGCGGTAAAGACTGGTGGCGATGAGTGAAAATAATCAAAATCAGATGTTTAAAAGTAAAACCGTAACTGTGTGAAAGTTGTTTGATGAAAACACGAGAACCCAAAAGTTAAGTGTCAGGAAAATGAAACCGAAAACTTTGATGTGAAACAAATGTTAAAATATATAAACTTTAGGGGTTAAAATGAAAATTGGTAAAAATTATTATGTACTATAAGAACTTGTACATCTCATACATAAAAACTTGTAACAATAAAAAACATGTAAAAGAATAATACTATGTATAACAACAGAAACGATAACTATATTAATGCTTTAAATAATACATGAACGTAAGACTTAACGATAATGAAAGTTATTATATATAAAAACGTTATATACATATAAAAAGACGCATGAATAAATCAAAACCAAATGTTTACAAGTAAAATATATATATATATATATATATATATATATATATATATATATATATATATATATATATATATATATATATATATATATATATATATATATATATATATATATATATATATATATATATATATATATATATATATATATATATATATATATATATATATATATATATATATATATATATATATATATATATATATATATATATATATATATATATATATATATATATATATATATATATATATATATATATATATATATATATATATATATATATATATATATATATATATATATATATATATATATATATATATATATATATATATATATATATATATATATATATATATATATATATATATATATATATATATATATATATATATATATATATATATATATATATATATATATATATATATATATATATATATATATATATATATATATATATATATATATATATATATATATATATATATATATATATATATATATATATATATATATATATATATATATATATATATATATATATATATATATATATATATATATATATATATATATATATATATATATATATATATATATATATATATATATATATATATATATATATATATATATATATATATATATATATATATATATATATATATATATATATATATATATATATATATATATATATATATATATATATATATATATATATATATATATATATATATATATATATATATATATATATATATATATATATATATATATATATATATATATATATATATATATATATATATATATATATATATATATATATATATATATATATATATATATATATATATATATATATATATATATATATATATATATATATATATATATATATATATATATATATATATATATATATATATATATATATATATATATATATATATATATATATATATATATATATATATATATATATATATATATATATATATATATATATATATATATATATATATATATATATATATATATATATATATATATATATATATATATATATATATATATATATATATATATATATATATAAAACTTGTATATTTATATAGGTTTTTAGTATATATAAAACATAATGCTAACTGAATTTTAATTATAATATATCAATCTTTGAATTTTCTACTAAAAAAATACTACTGTATATTTTATGAGCTACCTGACCAACTTATAATTATGAAATGATAGTTGGCCAATTGCATCTGTACAACGTATGTGTATTGATGATGAAATTGTTCCAGAAAAGGGACCATTGACTCGTTCATTTTTGACAGCGTCTTAAAAATAAATAAAGGATATTCATATTATGTTCCTAGATATCTGGGATGTCCTCCACCGTCAAATACATCCGACTATAAGAATAGTTAAAATATCCTTTCACTAATACTACCTTATGAGTTATTTGCATAGTCTTAAATTTCCAATATTATCATTTTTAGTTGATCATTTTAATGTATAGATTATCTATACATTATTCCATTAGATGAGTATCTGCCCAATATGGCAACGATGACGGAAAGTGGTGGTTGATAGTTGGTAGTGGTGGCGACGGCGATTGATGTTGGTGGTGGCGGTGAGTAGTGTAAATTATTGATTGAAAAGGAGTAATATAGTTATTTTAAGCGTTAAGAGGGGATTTTGTAAATTAATTTAATTAAGGGTAGTATAGGTATTTCAAGTATATATTATAGATATTTAAAGTGTAGATGTTTAACATAGTAATATAGAAAAGGTATTTTAGGTTATTAATTACTTAATTAAAAAAAACGGTAATAGCTTTATAATATATTATAGATATGGATATAGGGATTATGACACCGAAGTGTAGCAAACTATGACCAAATATTTAAGTTGTGTAATGACTACACAAGCGTTCAATCAATGCAAGAACCTATGTATTTTGTTTAAATGATGTAAAATATATAAAAACCTTACAATTTTTGAACAAAATAAACACATAGTTCCTTACATTAACTGAGCTAAATAAAAGGTTCTTACATTGATCAAACACAATACATATGTTTTTACATTGATTCAACGCCCGAGTAAGTCACTACACAATATAATTATTTAGTCATATTTAGTTACACTCCGATATCAATCCCTTTATGATTATTCTAATAATAATCAATGGAGTTTGTGGTTTATTGGTAAAGTTTTTGATTTGAAGTTTCCATCCATGTTTGAGTCTAACTCCAATGGGTTGAATTAAATTAAGAGTATTTACATAAGTCTTGAATTTCATTTTAAATATTCATGCATGTAGTTTAAGAATAAAATTAAAATATTTCATAAAATTCTTTAAGGTTCATAGATAGATAGTAAGAAAAGGTTTACAACTTAAAATTTGGAAATGTATATGTATTAATAATTTAACATGAAATGATATAGATCTAAATATTTTATAAAATATATATTATGAATTTATGATTTCGAATGAAGTGAACACGAATATTTATCTTGTGTAATGAACTACGTGAATGTCCATTGTATATAATTAACTTTCAGCGGTTATTGGATGTACCCGAGTAAATATGGAAACTATCTAAGTTGTCACGTCTAATGTTACGTTGTCAGTTTACCAGTATATGATTAGTCGGGTACATTCACCGGGTTTAAAAGTTCTTACAATAAACACCCGAATAGTTCATTATATATACAACATAGATATTGATGTATAGTTTAGTAGACCCCCAAACCGTATTATTATTGTGGATGTCGATAATCAGTCGTGGTCTTTGCTATGCTTTCGACGGCTTTGTGGAAGTTTACAGAAATGGTGACCCATGACTTGTTTCCCGGTAAAGGGGTACGCATACATGTCCATATTTGTATATTACCCATGCAATAACTTGAGAACCAGGCATATTTATAGTGAAATAGACAAATGTGTTCAAGAATATGATTAATGGTTTTACCTGTGAAAGTGGTAAGGACAATCTCATATTGTTGGCCGATTTTAACTTTGGATAAAGGCACGGGATCATCTTCTAAATAGTCGTCACCAGTACCACCAGCAACCGCAACCGTATGATCACAAGCTTTAGGAGGTTGATGGTTTGGCCGGTACAATGGAATGAACTCGAAGAAAGCAAACGATGGAACCAGGGTGAAAGTCACTTTGTCCGGGGCAGAACAAGGGTCCATGTTCACCCCTATCCAACTTTCAGTGGACCCGTAATCCGCACAAACCAATGGCAAATGGTCCCCTGCATAATGTCTCAGTTTCTCCAAGTAGGGTTGCATTGAACCCGTCATTATGGAATACACATATTTTGCATTTGGCCACAGCTTTGGAATCAAACCGTGCCAACCCGACCCCTCCAACTCCTCACATTTGGATGTTATCCACGCTGCCAAACTCTCGTTGGGTTCGATTAAATCAAGAACGGACTTCCTGATACCAGGGATAGTGATGATCCTTTGACTTAATGTGCCATTTGAAAGATCACTGCATAGGTCTCTCCAATAATCTTCGAATAACGTAAGTGCTTGGACAACGCCAAAGGCGAAAGTGGAGGTGATGAATTCGACTTGTGGAGAGTAAAAGAGTCCGAGAAGGAAGTGACAATAAGTGGATTGCTTGTAGTCGCCACTAAAAATGACTTCTTGAGGGCTACAAGTGAATGATTTTGTTTCTTCTTGCCTAGTTTTAAACTCTTGGCTTGCAAAGTAATGTGTTGTTGCTGTTCCTGCTGATAAGCCACCTTTTGTTTTGAATTGTTTGCTCCCATATATAAATTCAAGAATTCTTCCTCCTTCCCTTGTAGGATAAACTCTTCAAATAAATTCACATTGTTTTTTTTAGAAAATGATAGATACAAAATGAAAAATGATAGAAGTTCCAAACTAACATATGCAAACACATGGCATAATCAAATGTAAGATGAGCTGAGCAAAGGTAAAGCCATGTGTCTTGTGATAAATCGATCAAGCATATGTAGTTGGCAATGGGTCGGGTTCAGGGCGGATAGTATGAAGCCCAAACCCGTTCACATCGGGTACCTTATCGTGGAACCCATCGTCGATAAAATATTGGCCAAACCCAACCCGATTCCCATCGGGTGGCTTATCGGGACCCCATCGTGGATAAAATATTTCCCAAACCCGACCCGATACTCGAAACCTTTTAATAAACCCGAAACTCGACCCGATAATGGTAGTTTTCTCAACACTTTATCAAACAACACTATATTCCTTGAAATATAGTTTTAATGTATATAAATATTTCGGTTCGGGTCAGGGTAAGCATGTCCTAGTACTCGCCTGAACCCGATAAAAAACCTGTTAACTGCCTCGAAACGCCATACCCGTTAACTGATAAGCTCGCCCTGACCCGACCCTAATTTTTCTGATTTTGGGTTTTCCCATCGATCTGGTTCGGATTTTTTTTCCCATCCCTAGTTTTTAGGTCCATATATATTACGAGTATTACTCAAAACTAAATAGATAGATGGAGAGAGCGAGTGAGACCTTGATCTATAAGCTGCAGCCAGCTTGAAGATTTGGAGAGTGGTCGTAGAGCTATGGGTTGTGAAGGGTACATACTTTTGTCTTCCCTCAGTTGTTCCAGAGCTATATATGCAACCCAAAAAAAGTAGCCTTTATGTTAGCATTAATTAATATTCAAAATAAGTTGTTTTATCACATTCACACTTCTGAGTATTTCAAATAACCCCGCTATTAATTCATGCATTCAACTGAAAAATGATAACCATAACAAACGTTTTGTATCTGATTTGGAGACTAGTTTGAATATTAAACACATGCATTATTACTAATAATAGTTATCATATATGATTGAGTAATTATTATTACAGTATTATGATGATAACGATAATAATCACAAAATTCATTTTAGTATCAAAAGGGGTTCAACCCATACAGCGTACTTTTAGTAGTACTTTGTTTTAATGTAGTCAACATTGCAGCGTACGAACTTCGACATTTTGTTTCCAAATGCATGCAATAATACTCCAAAGTTTTACCAATATATATATATATATATATATATATATATATATATTCAACGTAACGTAATTTTCAAATTTTGATTCAATATCAACAAAGATTAATGCATATCTGCAGGACTACTCTTATGAAGCCACATCGATCAGCACATTAAGCATTAGTCCAATAAATAAGTATTATTACATATATTGATATTATAGAACGAAGTTTTAAAGTATGTTATATACATTGATGTTTTTTAAAAATACGTTGCATATAATTAATGAAAAGGCATATGATAGATGAATTGAATGGAAGAGTATAGTATACCTTAAGGATAGAGTGGTGATGGGTTGTTTAGTGAGTAAAGGAGAAGTATCCCCATCAGCAATCCTTTGAATATAAGGCTCTAAATCTACATGGGAAGCCAATGGCACCATTGATACATATAGTGACTGCAATACTTGTGCATCCATGTTTTCAACATCTATATCTCCAAGCCATTTCTCCAAGTACTCCACACCATGATTCATTTCAAGTATCCTCTTCAATATCTCCATTTGAACTTTCTCAGCATTGGTTGCCACTTCTTCAAACCAACTCGTTATATCATCGCTTGATGATGAACTTATTTCCATTTTTGCTTAATTGAACAACCTTTATTTTATTTCTACGGAGAATTGAATGAGAGAAATAATGATTGTTGGTATTAAAATGAATTGGAAGAGAATTGAAGCACTATATGTATATGTATATGAATAGTGATACATGAGCATAACTAGAATTCATAAGATTAAACATGCCTAATCAACTCAACTATATATTGATACATGAATTCCACCTTTTAATTAACTATCACCATCTTCACTTTCAATTTTGTCATATTCCTAGACATTTTTAAAGCTTATGAATTTGAGCCATAGATATATACAGATATAGGGCCTACCTTTTTACAACTATACAAGTCATTATGTTTTTCA
Source organism: Erigeron breviscapus (assembly GCA_034093135.1). Classification (NCBI taxonomy): domain Eukaryota; kingdom Viridiplantae; phylum Streptophyta; class Magnoliopsida; order Asterales; family Asteraceae; genus Erigeron; species Erigeron breviscapus. The sequence goes on along the minus strand of CM067168.1, from coordinate 11,743,267 downwards.
GCCACTCCCTAGAGCTGCAATGAGACAGTGATGCCTGTACAAAAATGAATGCTGGACAATATTGTTGCCATTTTATTCACATTAATCGGAAGGGTGAATAGTGACAAGCAGATTATTCAAGTCATGTATAGTAAATCAGTACATGATTCTAAACGCAAGTATTGATCTTTTTGTTGGAGTTAAAAAGGTAAAGTAGTCTATAACGAGGTTAAAAATGCAGACAGTCTTTTCTCAATTAAAGGTAAAGAAATTACTTTCAGGTTCTACCTAATGTAGAAAGAAAAAAAAAACTCAGCTTTACAATGAGTGGGAATCTAACCTTTAAAAGCTAAAAGGACTTGCATGTATATAAGGCCTTTGTTTATAAGGAGGAGAGTCCTTCAGCTTCTTGGCTGCCACGTCAGCATCACACCACTCAGGACTCCCCCTGCCTATAAGGCAAGCTTCTTCAGAACTTCTTCGCCACATCATCAATTCTTTTATATATTTTTTATTAACAAAACACCATTCAAATATAATAAAAAAACACATTTTATTATTAAACAAACACATTCTTTTTTGATGATGAGGACGTCATTTGGTTAGAAAGAGTGAGTGAGTTTGTAGAAGAATGAAAATTGGAATGGTGATGAAACTGAATGGTGCTCTGGGTTGGTATTTATAGAGTCACAATCCAACTAGCCGTTCAGGGGCTGAAAGTGTAAATGTTTTTGAATTTTTGGCCGTTTGAGGGACTGAAAGTGTAAATATTTTGAATTCGAATGTTGGAGGGACTGAAAGTGTAAATATTTTGAATTTTGAACGTTGGAGGAGCGTCTTTTACTTTACCTATATAAATATTGGCTTCTGATCAAACATTACTTATCTTAAATGGCTTATTCATCAAATGTCCCTAACCGAAAACCACCAATGACTTTCGATCAAGTGCAAGAGAGTATCATGGTTGATATCCTCGACCACCAAAGGTTCAAAGAGGAACTTGTTGCAGTTGGTCGAAAACTAAGTGCGAAGAAGCAATGGTGTCGAGAACAAATCGATTATATACAAACCGGGTATTATACTGATCTTGAGTGTCAATACTTTATTTATTTGCAGGGGAAAATCGACAAGATTCAAATTGTTGTGGAACAACTTGCTTGTGCGGTCATCACCTTGGACCATTTGATCATAACTGCCAAAGCAGTTTATGAGATGAAGAAATAAGTTTGTATTTTAATAATGTGTTCTACGAACTATTATGTTGTATGTTTCTCTTTAATAAGTTTGTAATGTTTCTAAATTATGAATAAAAGTCTGTTGTTATTAAATTACAAAGTAGGCATTACAATACATAGAACACACTTAATTAAAATACTAAAACACACCAAATTAAAATACGAAAATAGACTTAATTAAAATACGAAAACAGACTTAATTAAAATACGAAAACAGACTTAATTAAAAGTAGGCAACCGTGATAAGCTCCCTGAAACAATGCTCGTATCTGAAGCTCCTCCCATAATTCCAACGGTACTCCTGATGTGCCGTTGCATAGAGCAACTGATCTGATTGCCTCTGTTCATTCAACCTCGTATAGATTGCCTGAAACTGCTTACATTCATTGCGAATTTTGTTGAAGTGACCTAGTATGTGAGATATGGTCTGTGGACCTTCAGTCGTGTTCATGTTGAATCTTTCAGATATGTTGGTCCAAGCAGTTTTTTCGCTTGGTGGGTTAACCATTTCACATTCTTGTATCCAACACTTGCATAACAAAAGATCTTCGGATTCAGTCCACATTTGTCTCGCCATTTTGAAATTGAATGGTTTGAGGAGGATAAAAATGAGTTGAAATGGTGTTTTGTTGTTGATTGATTGTTGTAAAATGATAGGGTTTAAATAGATAAAAATTTTTGAAAAAAGCTACAATGAGCCGTTGATAAAAAACAAAGAAAAAAGTTTTTTTTTTAAATCTTGGTCGCTACCCCGCTCCTCCTTCCTACCCCATCTCGTGTCGTCCTGCAGAGTCTTGGGGAGGACCCCCCTTCAAAACGCAGCTGAAGGACGCTCCATGCCAATGGAGTCCTGCGTCCTTGGTGCTTGGGACGCACCATTTGGACGATTATAAGCACCGGCCTAATTTTCTCCAAATCGGTTCTTATGGTATGTTGTAATAATTATATTTTTATTCTTTACATTGTGGAAAATGGAAAGATGTTGTATTATAAGGCCTCTCCCTAAGCTAACCTCATCCACACTGCCACATCAGTTTTTTCTCTCTCTTCATCCACCTCTTCCACACTCACTCCCTATAACCCCTCTTCCACACCTCTTCCACAACTTTTATTTATTTAATTTTATATTTACACAAAAAATAAATAATTCAACATTTATTTAAAATTATCAAAAAAAAACAACACATTACATTTATTAAAAAAAACAACACATTACATTTATTAATTAAAAAAACACAATTCTAAAAAAAAAACACTCAACGTTCACGTTGGTTTTCCGGCAAGTTCCAAATGTGCTCGACTAGGGCGCCTCTTAGACGGTTGTGTGTCGCCCTATCACGTAACTCCCCTGTCATACGGAACTCGACATATTTAGTGAAAATGTATAGAGTGTGTGTTGTTTTGTATAAATTTTTATGAGTGAAAAGAAGTGAATGAGATGAGAATGGTTGAATAGAAGTTGGTTTTTATAGTGGAGAGTTTTTTTTAAATATACTAGCCGTTTGAAAAAAAAGAAAAAAAAAAGAAAACTAGCCGTTGGTCCACGCTCCTCGCTCGTCTATACTCTTCGATGGAACGAAATTGTGGGACGAAGAGGGGCATCGACGAGTTGCTACCTATGGCTTCAATGGTGGATAAGGGGTCGATGAAGGGGTCGACGACCCCTTAGTGAGAGGCCTAACACACGGTTTTAAATTCATTGTCGACGAGTATTTTGGTTGAAATTTTTTTTATCAACATTGTCGTGGAAGAACAAACGCGTGGCATATAGGGATCGACTTTACAGATTTTGTCCCTTACTAGCTTCGCGCATATCATCGGGTACATAGCATTAATGTAAGTTTGTTATGTCCAATATAACCCTCAGCTAGTAATTGTAGTCTGACAAATGTCATTTGATAGTTCATTTTCATCCATATAATATAGCAAATGGATTTTGTATGGATATTCAGATTTAAAAATCATATATAAAAGTTTTTCTAAAAGTAAAAAGTTATAACCCGTATAAAGAGATTCTACAATTAATAACAATCATAATTTGATTTCTATATTTCAAATAATTTTTATGTTTGATTTCTAAGTCATGCAAAATTGACTACTATTCTTACAAGTAAAGCCTATTTAGTTTTTTTTTAATATTATATTGAAATTTTTTTTATCAACATTGTCGTGGAAGAACAAACGCGTGGCATATAGGGATCGACTTTACAGATTTTGTCCCTTACTAGCTTCGCGCATATCATCGGGTACATAGCATTAATGTAAGTTTGTTATGTCCAATATAACCCTCACCTAGTAATTGTAGTCTGACAAATGTCATTTGATAGTTCATTTTCATCCATATAATATAGCAAATGGATTTTGTATGGATATTCAGATTTAAAAATCATATATAAAAGTTTTTCTAAAAGTAAAAAGTTATAACCCGTATAAAGAGATTCTACAATTAATAACAATCATAATTTGATTTCTATATTTCAAATAATTTTTATGTTTGATTTCTAAGTCATGCAAAATTGACTACTATTCTTACAAGTAAAGCCTATTTAGTTTTTTTTTAATGGCTATTATATAGAACTCCAAATAACAATAAAATAAAATTAAAAAATAAAATTAAAATTAAAATTAAAAAATAAAATTAAAATTAAAATTAAAAAATAAAATTAAAATTAAAATTAAAAAATAAAATTAAAATTAAAATTAAAAAATAAAATTAAAATAAAATTAAAATAAAAAATAAAATTAAAATTAAAATTAAAAAATAAAATTAAAATTAAAATTAAAAAATAAAATTAAAATTAAAATTAAAAAATAAAGAAGAAAAAATTAAAAATCAACCTTCTCCTCATTTTCTCTTTAAGCAACTTTCTCATTTGATCTCTCTCCTATATATAGAGTTTCCTTATTTTGAGAACCATTTTTTTTGTAAGAACCATGAGAACTAATATTTCATTAATATGTGTAAGGATAGTATTGTAATTCTATAAATACAATTTAATTAATTATATATTTAAATAGAGAAACCCATGATTCTCTCATACGGACATACGGTTACGCATTTACTTCGGTGGTTATCAAGATTTCATTTTATTGATTTTTTTAACTTGTTTTTTTAATATTTAATTTTTTTTAATTTTTATATTTTTTTTAACATAAACCCATTCCAAAAAAAAATCAAATTTTTTTTAAAAAATAAAAAAATTAATAAAAAAATACAACTTACACATATCTACACATGTGTAAGGTATAAAAATCTACACATGTGTAGGGATTTATTTTTTTTTTTATTTTTTTTAATTTTTTTTAATTTTTTTTGGAATGAGTTTTCACTAAAAAAAAAAAAATAAAAAAAATTAAAAAAAAAATAAAGAAGAAAAAAATTAAAAATCAACCTTCTCCTCATTTTCTCTTTAAGCAACTTTCTCATTTGATCTCTCTCCTATATATAGAGTTTCCTTATTTTGAGAACCATTTTTTTTGTAAGAACCATGAGAACTCTTAAATTATATATTTGTTCACATGTTTTTTTTGTTCATTCACATGTGAAATGATATAAAAATGTATGTTGTAGAAGAAACTTTTTTAAGAAATCTTCAAAGTAGTCTTTTATGAACTTGTGAATGAATTTGTTCACCTTTTTTGTTCACATGTGACAAACGACTATATATAAGGTTTCGAAATTTTTTTTATTCTGCAACATATATTTTTATAACGTTTCACATGTGAATGAACAAAAAAAATATGTGATCCAATATGAAATTTAGGAGTTCTCATGGTTCTTGCAAAAAAATAGGTTCTCAAAATAAGG
>CM067168.1:11710745-11733245 GCA_034093135.1 Erigeron breviscapus | reverse complement strand
ATTATATTTTACACAGTAATAATAATAATAATATTTTCATTTTATTATTGCTCTCACCCAACTACAACACTTAACTTGATATACGTAAAAAAGTTTATCCATTAAAATTAACAGTGTCCACCATCATACGGTCATACCATCATCCCGTCGTAGATGTATTGTGCAGGTAACTTGCTAGTATATATATATAAGAGGATGGTAATATAAGGCTGTTAAGTACTTAAGCTTAGGTGTGGAACACTCACATATTGGTTTTTTAATCCATAAAATGCAAGGAGGCCCAAACATTTATTCATTAAACAAAAATATTAAAAAATTAGTGTGTGAGGGGTTCCACACCTAAGCTTAGGTGTCGGACAACCTCATATTCATTTTCCCCATATATATATATACACATAGATATGTGTGTTGGGTAGGATTCATGTGAGAACCATTCACATAAAGTACAATTTGATATGTTCATATGTGAATGAATTTGTTCACATATACAATTCACATATGAATATCAAGTTATAATTTAAATGTTCTCACGGTTCTTATAATTTAATTGATTCTTACATGAACCTTTTCATATATATACAAAGAAAAATGGGTAAAATATGAATGAACTTTGTTTACATTGCTGAAAATAGAAACCAATTATTAAAATTATTAATAATATAAATGAGCCATTCGAAAAAAAATAAATAGAAATGATCTTTCGATTATTAGTCAAAACTATCAACATGTTACCAGTAAAAGGAAACGGTTTTTAGTTTTTTGGTTTTATTATTAGTAGTTTTGGAAACACACTACTAGTTTTGACTAGTAACTGACAGATGGTTTCTTCGATTGATAATTTTAGTAGACAGTCTCTAGTAATTTGACCAAAGTTCGAGTTTATTCTATACATCGATCCCTATATTCAAAATTAAAACTGAAAGCATCCAATAACCAGCTAACATGTCTATGTTAATCATCTGCTTATGTGGACCACCATCACTTGGTAGGGAATTTGGCAATCTCTCTCTATATATATGTATATATGGTAACAGGATGTTTTCATATATAACACAATATATATATATATATAGAACAGAATGCACCCAATAGCCAGCTAATTTGTCTATGTTAATCACTTTTTTATGCGGACCACTATTCATTTGATAGGGAGTTTGGTAATTATATATTATATTATATACTCCGTAATGTTTAAAGTATTTTCGCGTGAATAGTGAAGCATGCTGGCAGACAGTTGGCTCAGCAGCCTGCTTTGTTTTTTTTTTTTTTTATTTAACGTGTTGTATAGATATCAACTTGCCTTATTTAGTTTTATATATTATATTTTGATTTATATTATTATTTTTAGGATGATAACGTTTTAGTGTCTCACACTTTAACTAGTAAATCTTTTGGAACTTTTTATTTTTACCATTAAAGTTTTATGTTTGATAATTCATGGTACTTCGCATTAGTCTTTTTTATTTGCACCATGAAAGTTTTAAGTTTCTAATCTTTATCTTTCAAGATAGTTTACAACTTTTTATTTCGCCATCAAAGTTTTGTGTTTTAAGATTTACGTATTCTTTAAAGATGTGTTTTTTTCCTAATGGTAACCGTTGACATATTAAAATTAATGACCCGCATTCAAGTATGTGTTCGGTCGTTATCCCCGGCCAACGGCCGGGTATAACACTAGTTGGTATATAAGATAATTCAGAGTTCAAAATATTGGTATATTTCAAAATACTTGGAACAAAATGAACTACGTTTGCATTTAATAATAAATGTGATAGCTAATATTAAGGGGGGAGGGAGTGGAAGCGGAGAACGAGTTTACCGCCACCGGTGCCGCGCGGTAATACCGTCCGCCGGCGGTTTACCGAAGGAGAGAGAAAGGGAAATTCGGGATTCTTCACCGCGTGAAGGGAAAGAGGAGAGGGAGAGGAGTGTGATTGGTGGATGGGAACCTTTTTTTTTTATTTTTTAATGGGGGAAGAGGAACCTATATATATATACTAGATTTTTATCCCGCGGAAAAACCGCGGTTTAGTTTAGTAGAATTGTTTTAATAAAATTGGGTAAGAATTAAGTAAGATCATTAAATTTAATTAAATATTAGGAGAAATTAAAGAATTATTAAGAACAAATTTATTTACAAAGTTAATATCAATTACAACAAAAATTGAAAATGTACAAAATGTGCTAAAGCCGGATTTCATAAAAAGGAAATTAAACCATTATGAAGAAAATATTTATTCACAAAGTTAATATCAATTACGTTTTGAATACCGATGAAAATTGTTTTTAGTATTTTCTGAGATGGAAAAAGTAGTTAATGTTTAAGTAAAAACATTTTTGTTTTAGCAAAATCAAAACAACTTAAAACATTTAAGAGCTCAGCACTTGGACATATGACGCATTAGATCAACAACAGGCTTGCTGCAACAAATGTCACAAATGAGTGCTTCGATGATTAGGTCATGTCAAATATATACATGATATAAGAAAACCAATATAAAGAGAAATTGTACATGTATCCCCCTTTCATTGTCGTAGCAGGAGTCACAAATTTGTTGTTCAGAACAATTCCTGGCTACCGATCCAAATGTTGGAATATAACATGATTCAATTCGTAATAAACACGTACCGGGGAATCCAGATCGTCCTGTGGAACCTGTAACAGCATAAAGCATGATTGCTATTGATTTCGGGTTCCCATAACAAGAAGATTGATTTAGGATGGATTGATGAATTCATGATTAAGGAATTCATCAGAGGATGGAGAACGAAATTAGATATGAGGGAGGCTGTGATTATGTGTGTTGATTAACCTTAAATTAGGGTTAATTACTCTCTATATATATAAGGAGAGTATTTTCACATTTAGTCCCTCTGGTGTTTAATTCGTGCCTCATTAGTCCTCTTAGTTCCAATCACCTAATGGGAAACCCTATAATACGTCTTTAAGAGTAAATACGTCCATCGAATATTTACTAGACATAGGGATTTTAGTTATCGTCAATTATCATATCAGGAAGGATAGATGATCAGTGACGGTCACACTAACGTGGTTCCAACATTCTCCCACTTGACCGAGCGATCATTTATCTATGAGTATTTAATAAGTCCGGCCGGGATAATACTCATTTCGTTTTAAACCGAAATCATAGCCAATAAGTACAGTCGTAGAGAAGAACATCAACTCAGGACCCCCACTAGTCAAACTATGACTCAAATTTAAAACTAATAAGCAATGATCAATTGACTGAGACAAATTTTGTTGCATAATGTCTTTACACTGTTATGAGCTCGAAGTGTAACTAATAGACAAACAAAATCTGAATAAGGAGGAAAATTTTCATTAACATAATAATAATAATGACCAACAAGTACAACATGCTATCATAATAGGTCCTTTAGTAAGCCTCATCTTCGATACGTATCCTACGAAGATTTTTAGGAGGAAGACCTTCGGTCATTGGATCCAGTAGCATCTTATGTGTACTTATGTACTCAATACAAAGAACATTTTCCTCAATCTGTTTACATATAAACAGAAACTTTGTATCAAGATACATCTCAGCGCCAGTTGAACTGTTACTGTTCAAGCAAGTTACGGTAGCTGAGTTATCACAGTAAAGCTTCAATGGTCTATAAATAAAGTTGACGATTTTCGAGTCCACTGACTAAGTTCTTTAACAACATCCCATGACATGAAATTATGAACGTTCAGACATCATGGTAGACGTTGCAGTCAGTTTCTACTTATGACTCCGTCAAAAGATAGGTTTGCCAACTAACCATAAATATATACATTCAGAAGTAGATTTCTTATTGGAATTAAAACATCCTACTACTTCTAAGTTGTCACCTCTTCTATAAGTTAATGTGTAGTCTTTGGTCCTTAGCAGATATCGTAAAACCTTTTAGCCGCTTTCCAGTGTGCTAATTCGGGATTAGATAAGTAACTCCCAAGCATACCGGCGATATAAGCGATATCTAGATGAGTACAGACCTGAGCGTACATAATGCTCCCAACTACTTATAAGTAAGGTATCATCCTCATTTGCTCTATTTTATCTCAATGATTGGACTTTGGAAACAATCACATACGTCTCCTTTTACTACTAGAGTTATAGTGGGTGTGTAGTGCTGCATGTTATGGCGTTCTAAGATGTGTTCAATATAAGTCTTTTGAGAAAGAACCAGAACATCATTACGCCTATCTCGATGTATTTCGATACCTATAACATAAGAGGCATCACGGAGATCTTTTATGTCGACATTCTGCGAAAAGTAAACGCTTCGACTCATGCAACATATCCAAGTTGTTACTTGCAAGAATATCATCCATGTGCAAAACAAGGATTGTAAATTTACTCCCACTGATCTTGAGATAGGTGCAAAGATCCACTTGATTCTTTAGGAAGTCTTGTCCTTTTATGACTTTATTAAACTTAAGGTACCATTTTAAGTGATGCTTGCTTCAACCCGTATATGGACTTATTCAACTTGCAGACCATGTGCCATTTACCTTCTGGAATTATAGGTTCACATGTATACGTCTTATTGCAAGTTTCCATTCAGGAAAGTGGTTTTGACATCCATCTGATGTAACTCTAAATCATAATGAGCTACTAATGTCATGACAATCCTTAAGGAATCTTTATGAGACAGGAGATAAGGTCTCTTGATAATCGATTCCTTCCTTTTGAGTAAAACCCTTTCGCAACTAGTTATGACCTTATAGCGTTTGACGTTTCCTTTCGGGTCTAATTTGGTTTTGAAGATCCATTTACAACTTATAGGTTTGGATTCTTCAAGAAATTCAACCAAGTCCCAAACGTCATTATGCTATATGGAATTGAGCTTTCAAATTACAGCTTCATTCCACTATGTGGCCTGATCGCTAATAATGGCTTCTTAATAAGAGGTAGGATCAGTAAGCTTTCCAATGTCCTCAACTTCAGTTAAATAAGTTATGAAATCATCAAAAGTTATGGCCTTGCGTGACCTAGATGATCTCCTGAGTTGATTTTCAGGTTGAGTAAGGAAGATGCTTTAGCATTAATATTAATAGTAAGATGCTTTGCTTTAGCATTATTTAATAAGATGCTTTATCATTAGTAGTATCATAATTAGGAGGATTAGGATTCTGATTTGGAGAAGGTGGATCAGTGATTTTAGGCGCAGCGTTGAGTACAAGAGGAGTTATCGGAGGAGTAATAATAACCGACGAGTGGTTCCCCCCGCTTCTTGTACTTATAGCAAATCTTAAGATATGATTTGTCGTGCTCCCACTGATCTCTTAGTCTTTGAGAAACGTGGCATGATGCGTGTCAATAATGCTAGTAGTGTAGAAAAGACAGTAAAACTAATAACCGATAAAGAAACATGTAAGGGATTTAGGATCCAGTTTCTTTAAGTTAGGGTTACAGACTTATGCTTCGGCATGACAGCCTCATACTTTCATATATTTTAGACTCAGATTCCTTCCTGTCCAGGACTCTTAGGGACAGATTCTAATGGAACTTTTATTGAGTATATGAAAAGCTGTTTTAAGGCCTTAGTCCAAAGGAAAGTTGGTAAGTTAGTGTTGAAAAGGCATACTCTTCACCATGTTCATTAAGGTTCTATTTCTCCTTTTAGCAACATAACATTTTGTTGAGGAGAACCTGACATGGTGTATTGGTTACTTATGTCTTGTTCCTTTCAAAAGTTATGGAAAAAGACCATGAGCTTCACCAATATCAGTATGTCTACCATAATACTTACCTTCTTTATCTGATCTCACAACTTTTATTTTTACGATCAAGTTTGTTTTAAACCAAAGGTTTAAGATCAATAAAAGTCTCTAAGGGTTCAGATCAGATTTAGGTGCATATAACGTGAATAATCGTTAATGAATGTAATAAATGATGCATGTCCTAAAATGAATGCGGGATAGGGGCCACTTAACGTCAGAGTGAATTATTTCCAACAAGTTGGAACCTTTAGTAGCTCCTTTCTTATTCCCTTTAGCCATCTCACCTTAGAGGCAGTAAATACATGTTTCAAAATCACTAAAGTCAAGAGAATGTAATATTTCATCCTTTATGAGTCGTATCACGCGAACTCGTGATATGTGGCTAAGATATTTATGCCACATTATGGAGGAATTCTCTAATTATTTAGGTGATTTTGTCTTTGTTTTAGTTATGTCATCAATATCAGGAGACAACAAAGACTGTGAGAAATTATGATCTAGTTCTAACTTATACAACATTCCATTCAAGAAACTAGGACCACGTAATGCATTATTATGAGTAATGGCAATCTCGTCATAACCATGAATTATTACATAATCTTCAAGGTCTTAGACTAAAAAAAACAGATACAAGGTTTCGAGAAATTCTCGATACACATAAGGTATCTACTAGTCTAATACACTTTCCATTGTTTATATGTAAATCATAAGTCTCCATGGTTTCGACATATAAGAGATCAACCCTTCCAACTCTAGGCTTTCTCTGGTCATTTGATAGTTTCTAGATTGCATGGAATCCTTGTATAAAACTAGAATCACTCACACATGTATTGATAAGTACATCAAACATAAAAGAATCAAATATTACAAAAATTAAGTTACCTTTCTTAGCTAGCTACTCCTTGATTTTAGGGCAATCTAGGCACAATCATAATTTGCAGTTAGGATTGCTTGTCAAGGACTTAATGCTAGAGGTAGTAGCACCATGATTAGCCTTTGAACTTTATTTGCAGTTTTTATTACTGTTTTTATCTTTCCTCTTAATGGAATTAGCAGTGGTACTAAGATGAACAACTTAAGGTTGGCCCAACTTAAGGCGACCATTTTCTTGCACACACATTGCTATTAGTTCACTCATCAACCATTTATCCTTCATAGCGCTAAAATTAATTTTGAAGGAGTCGAAATGAGCAAGCAATGAGGTCATTAAAATGCAAAAGAAAATTGTCATAGACTTCCATTTTTTTTTTGGACTCTTAAGCTTATGAGTCATGTCAGTCATTTACATTATGTGTTCACAAGCACTGCTATTTCCTTTGTATTTAAGCTACTTGCAAACGCCTTATACATTCCCTCGGAAACTATGATTGATGAAGTTTCTGACCATCATTATTGACAAGTGATTCGCCCTATCCCACTTTATTAAAAATTCGCTTTCTGAGCTGCGGAAGAGTTAGCAGTAAAGCAGTGGGTTCATTATGGTGAATGACATAGTCAAGGTCTATCATCTACAGAATTAGAGGTAATTAATCCTTTCATAAAGCAAAGTTTGCATCAGTAAGTGGCTCAATGCCTAAGTTAGGTACTTCAGTGGAAATAAGGAGGATATTAATTTATGATACAAGCAATAGAAGATTATAATAGTAATGCCTAAAATAAGTAGGCTTAATAGTAATGAAATTATAGTGACATGATTAGCTATATAAGGCAAACTAAGTAATGTCTATAAAAGTAAGGGAACTAAAGTAATGCCTAAAACTAACTAAGGGCTAATAATAATGTTCCTTATAGCAACATAATTAGATTTCAAAAGGTAATGAGACTAAGACCATTATACTAATGAAGCTAGTGATAAGTAAGCCTATTGTAAACACCAAAACAATAAGCTAAAGTAAGGCTCTACTTAGATGTTACATCACCTTTGGGCAGAAATAACTAATATCTAAGTACACATGAGCATTAGGGTCATGCAACACAACGCTTATCTTTTGATCTTTGGACACAAAATTAAGAATCGTGTATATTAGGCATGAAAAGAATCCCTTTGCTACACAAAACATATTAAATCACCTTTGGGCAGAATTAATATGCTAAGTGTTAATTATGCAAAAGAGAAAAGAGCGCAACATGAGAATCACATTTGACCTTTGGGCGCAAATGATGAACCATGTACATTAGTGCGAAGCCCCCACACATTACGGGGGTCCGGGGGCAGCGCCCCTGGAAAGCGGGGTCCAAGGGGCAGAGCCCCTGGCTGGGGTCGAGCTGCCAGGTCAGCTTGGAAATTTTTTATTTCCCTTAAAGTGCTGTGGTAAAAATGCCTCAGAAAAAATTATTTTCCGAAAATAAGGGTCTTTTTTTTTTCCATTTAAACTTTAAGGTAAAACATAAGCACGAAGATAGCTTACGAACATAAGCAACGAAGATAGCTTACGAACATAAGCAACGAAGATAGCTTACGAACATAAGCAACGAAGATAGCTTACGAACATAAGCAACGAAGATAGCTTACGAACATAAGCAACGAAGATAGCTTACGAACATAAGCAACGAAGATAGCTTACGAACATAAGCAACGAAGATAGCTTACGAACATAAGCAACGAAGATAGCTTACGAACATAAGCAACGAAGATAGCTTACGAACATAAGCAACGAAGATAGCTTACGAACATAAGCAACGAAGATAGCTTACGAACATAAGCAACGAAGATAGCTTACGAACATAAGCAACGAAGATAGCTTACGAACATAAGCAACGAAGATAGCTTACGAAAATAAGGTAAGTTCGTGAGGAAGTAAGTGCGAAGATGAGCAGAAGTTTCGTACACAAATAAGCCTTACGAACTTAGAGTTCAAACGAATTTAGAGTTCAAACGAATTTAGAGTTCAAACGAATTTAGAGTTCAAACGAATTTAGAGTTCAAACGAAGTTTAGAGTTCAAACGAACTTTAGAGTTCAAACGAATTTAGAGTTCAAACGAATTTAGAGTTCAAACGAATTTAGAGTTCCTTAACGAACTTTAAGTTCAAACGAATTTAGAGTTCAAACGAATTTAGAGTTCAAACGAATTTAGAGTTCAAACGAACTTAGAGTTCAAATGAATTTAGAGTTCAAACGAATTTAGAGCTCAAACGAATTTAGAGTTCAAACGAATTTAGAGTTCAAACGAATTTAGAGTTCAAACGAATTTAGAGTTCAAACGAATTTAGAGCTCAAACGAATTTAGAGTTCAAACGAATTTAGAGTTCAAACGAATTTAGAGTTCAAACGAATTTAGAGTTCAAACGAACTTAGAGTTCAAATGAATTTAGAGTTCAAACGAATTTAGAGTTCAAACGAATTTAGAGTTCAAACGAATTTAGAGTTCAAACGAATTTAGAGTTCAAACGAATTTAGAGTTCAAACGAATTTAGAGTTCAAACGAATTTAGAGTTCAAACGAATTTAGAGTTCAAACGAATTTAGAGTTCAAACGAATTTAGAGTTCAAACGAATTTAGAGTTCAAACGAATTTAGAGTTCAAACGAATTTAGAGTTCAAACGAATTTAGAGTTCAAACGAATTTAGAGTTCAAACGAACTTTAGAGCTCAAACGAATTTAGAGTTCAAACGAATTTAGAGTTCAAACGAATTTAGAGTTCAAACGAATTTAGAGTTCAAACGAATTTAGAGTTCAAACGAATTTAGAGTTCAAACGAATTTAGAGTTCAAACGAATTTAGAGTTCAAACGAATTTAGAGTTCAAACGAATTTAGAGTTCAAACGAACTTTAGAGCTCAAACGAATTTAGAGTTCAAACGAATTTAGAGTTCAAACGAATTTAGAGTTCAAACGAATTTAGAGTTCAAACGAATTTAGAGTTCAAACGAATTTAGAGTTCAAACGAATTTAGAGTTCAAACGAATTTAGAGTTCAAACGAATTTAGAGTTCAAACGAATTTAGAGTTCAAACGAATTTAGAGTTCAAACGAATTTAGAGTTCAAACGAATTTAGAGTTCAAACGAATTTAGAGTTCAAACGAATTTAGAGTTCAAACGAATTTAGAGTTCAAACGAATTTAGAGTTCAAACGAATTTAGAGTTCAAACGAATTTAGAGTTCAAACGAATTTAGAGTTCAAACGAATTTAGAGTTCAAACGAATTTAGAGTTCAAACGAATTTAGAGTTCAAACGAATTTAGAGTTCAAACGAATTTAGAGTTCAAACGAATTTAGAGTTCAAACGAATTTAGAGTTCAAACGAACTTAGAGTTCAAACGAATTTAGAGTTCAAACGAATTTAGAGTTCAAACGAACTTTAAGTTCAAACGAACTTAGAGTTCAAACGAATTTAGAGCTCAAACGAATTTAGAGTTCAAACGAATTTAGAGTTCAAACGAATTTAGAGTTCAAACGAATTTAGAGTTCAAACGAATTTAGAGTTCAAACGAATTTAGAGTTCAAACGAATTTAGAGTTCAAACGAATTTAGAGTTCAAACGAATTTAGAGTTCAAACGAACTTTAAGTTCGTAAGAAGCGTACGAATTTAAGTTTTAATAATTATAAATAAAATAAACAATCTGATGCTTCAAAGTTTTGCAGAATCGAAGCAAAGAACAATGAGCTAGTAACACGCAATTGTTATGTTGAGTTTACATGCTATTGATACCTGAAACAATGAACTTGTATAATCAAAATGAAAAGGGCTTGGTGCTGCATTAACGATTACTGAATCCAGTTGGTTCATATCATCATGTTGTTTAAAAACCAAGCTAGTAATACCTATCAATCAATTACAAACCAAAATTAGAAAAACAAAGATCAAGATTCTAAAATCTATATCATCTCGACTCAAGTCATAAGCACTTGCCTGATATAACTGAGGTAAAGTCGAGTCAAGGCACCAGTCGATCCACCAGTTAGAGTCCTAGTCAAGTTACCAGTTCACCCATGTAACACCCGTCATTTTAAAACCCGGATTTTCAAAAACTTTGCCAAACGGTGTTTAAACGTAGCGGAAAAGGATCACTTAAAAACTGCTTCATCCGTAACGGATGGTATCTTTCATAAATGGTGTTACTAAAGTGCATCATCAAAATAATAAAATGAAATACAAGTCTTAGCACCAACATAAGTGCCCACATTATTACAAGGTCTTAAATCATAATTATAATAGCCAAAACATAAGGCTAAGGGAAGTCTAAGCATTCAACAATCTATGCTAGTCTTCTTTATTACTTCTACCCATCTCACCGAGCTAATCCTTTCCTAGCTCAAACCTGCTTATCCTGAAGGACACAACATTTTCATAAAAGCAAGTGTTAGCTAATAAATTAGCCAAGTAAGATACACACATTTAATAAAACGTTCTTCATTTTACTTTCATAAAACTTCTTCATAATATACTTATCAAAACATGACCACATTACATATCAACCACAAAAATCGTAAGATAATCCCACCTTTACTTATTGCCACATCCCAACACATTTCAAATCATATCATCATATACATACAACTCAATCATCATGTCACGTCTTACATATCTCACATAAACATATCACACATATACGTATAGCACATGTAGAGTAATTACTTCTAATTGTGCCTATCAACGATTATATCACACATATCAACATATCTTACTTAAATCCCACGTCACATTGTAATCCCACGTCTTAAATTACATGTACAACTTTCTCACATATTCTTATAGTTATCTTAATCAACTTATTCTCACATCTTACATCTTTAATCAATTTACATATTATGCACTAGCTTTACAACTAGCACGATTTCCCAAGTCTTAACTTTTAGGAAAGGCAATGTCATTTCCATAGTATCCCGTCATGCTTTTAACATTGGTGGTTAGTCACTCCACCCGGAAATACTAGTCCCACGTAACTATGCCGCAAGGAGCCACTCAAGCGACTACATACGCACTAGCTTTTCAACTAGAACGGGTTAAGCTTAACACTTCCCACGTCAATCTCACATATTTAGCTATAGCATTTCCCACGTATTTATATATTTCTTACTTTTTACGCACTAACACTAAGGCTAGAACGGTTTCCCACATCTCACATTTTACTTTAACATTAGGTACAATCGTTACCTAATTAGTCCCATGTCTACTTTTGCATTTAATCCCACTAACGTGCACAACTCACAGCAATTCCCACGTGTATCTAGTGAATTAGACATATCATACTTAAGTCCCACATACAAGCCATCACATATCAACATATCTTACTTAAATCCCACGTCACATTGTAATCCCACGTCTTAAATTACATGTACAACTTTCTCACATATTCTTATAGTTATCTTAATCAACTTATTCTCACATCTTACATCTTTAATCAATTTACATATTATGCACTAGCTTTACAACTAGCACGATTTCCCACGTCTTAAATTACATGTACAACTTTCTCACATATTCTTATAGTTATCTTAATCAACTTATTCTCACATCTTACATCTTTAATCAATTTACATATTATGCACTAGCTTTACAACTAGCACGATTTCCCAAGTCTTAAATTACATGTACAGCTTTCTCACATATTCTTATAGTTATCTTAATCAACTTATTCTCACATCTTACATCTTTAATCAATTTACATATTACGCACTAGCTTTACAACTAGCACGATTTCCCACGTCTTAAATTACATGTACAACTTTCTCACATATTCTTATAGTTATCTTAATCAACTTATTCTCACATCTTACATCTTTAATCAATTTACATATTATGCACTAGCTTTACAACTAGCACGATTTCCCACGTCTTAACTTTTAGGAAAGGCAATGTCATTTCCATAGTATCCCGTCATGCTTTTAACATTGGTGGTTAGTCACTCCACCCGGAAATACTAGTCCCACGTAACTATGCCGCAAGGAGCCACTCAAGCGACTACATACGCACTAGCTTTTCAACTAGAACGGGTTAAGCTTAACACTTCCCACGTCAATCTCACATATTTAGCTATAGCATTTCCCACGTATTTATATATTTCTTACTTTTTACGCACTAACACTAAGGCTAGAACGGTTTCCCACATCTCACATTTTACTTTAACATTAGGTACAATCGTTACCTAATTAGTCCCATGTCTACTTTTGCATTTAATCCCACTAACGTGCACAACTCACAGCAATTCCCACGTGTATCTAGTGAATTAGACATATCATACTTAAGTCCCACATACAAGCCATCACATATCAACATTAAGGCATATCAACGACATTATCAACAACGCATATCTTAAACATATCATGGCAACGTAATTATAAGCATCATACTTCATATGCACATATTTACTTCTACTTTAAACATCATCATATCAACATAAATCATTTCAACATGCATACATTCCCACATAACCTCCCGCATAACCCGGAAAACCCAACACATATAAGATAATCCGATTAAGAGGTTAATTATAGAAAACTACATTTTGTTGTGCCTCCAGAGTGAAAAAAGTCATGTATCTTACCTCAATGGAGTACTCAACAATAACAATCGAGTTTATCGTGCTTGACAAGTGTTCCCGACAACCTAAGGTACAAGAACGATTGAAGTAAATCAACTAGAGACTTAAAAGTACCCTAAACCTTTCTGATGTTTGATCTCGTCGAGGGGAAATAGTGACCTCGTCGAGATTGAACTCCAGACCCATACTAGCCATACTGATCTCGCTGAGGGGGAAAAGTGCCCTCGCCGAGACTGATGACCAGATCAACAATTTCCATCTTTAACCTAATTCGACTCCCATTCGACTTTAACACAACTCCAGGACTTATGAACATCAAATACACTTAAATTAAGACCAAAATCACTTATTGAAAACACCAATTGATCCTCGAATCATTTGCATACACGAATCCCTCTTTTGATCATCAAAACGACTCAAAACCGCATCGTTTTATACAAAAACATAATTGAACCCATATGGATCTAATTAAACACCTGGGTTTCCTTTATTTACATATAAATAACATAATTCATCTTTAAAGTTAGCAACTTGATTTAGTTAACCACTCAATTAGCAATTTAATCATGAAAACATCGTTTTTAACCGAAAACGTCAAAATCGGGCAACCCCAACCCTTATGGTCGACCCTACAGAGCCAAAACCAAATTGAAAACTTAATTAACATTCAATGAATGATAATATACCTGTAGGAATGATTAACGGATCGACAAGCAAGCGAAATCCCTTCCGAAACCCCCAAAATCGACTAGAAATTGAAGAGAGACCTAGGGTTTTGTGTGTATAACTTTTGTAAAGGTTTGGATCTGATTTTAGGGCAACATGGTCGTGATATAAGTCCCTCATCTGCTGGAACAAGTTTCAAGACTTAACATCTAGGCCCTTGTACTTTTCTTATAACACGTTTCGTAACTTAATTGCTCGTTTAACGAATACGGGAACACTTAACGACCCTTACTCCTATCGGAAACACTTTGTAACTTTATTGATCATCTTTTATTATTCTTTTCATCACTTAAATCATATTACACATTAACACATTAATCTTACATTTCATATATTAAATACTTAAGCATTTAATCACGTAATTCATTTAAGGCACATAACATGACATAACCTAACGTTGACTAACGGACAAGTCAAACGTCAAACATAAAAGGTTTGGGATGTTACAATTCTCCCCTCCTTAATAGAATTCTGTCCTCAGAATCATCTCACGATATCAACACCTCCATTTCTCTTCTCACTACTTTCCACACACGTATAAGTCATCATTTCACCACATTTTCCACCAATTCCTTCCCTCATCACCCTTCATTTCCTGTCTTTCATTAGTCAATATGAATACCGTCAAATGAACACGCCCGCATCATGATATATTTACAATTATGTTCCGGACCATAATTCTAACTATATCATTCCTCACACGTGTACCTTTAACTATATTCACACATCTTAATGTCCAACATTTCCTTCACAATCCATCATGCATAGTTATACTAACTACAAACACATAATAAACACACATTTCACATACACATAATAACATAAGTATCATCGATTAATCTACTAAGGAATTACTTGGTTAGGTATATCATCATCACACTCATCTTCCACAGTAGTCATTTGATATGCACGAACCTTGGCTTTTTGAACATCATCCTTATTTGCATCATCCTTCCATTGAGGACAATCAACAATCAAATGTCCCGTCCTACCACACTTGTAACATCGAATACTATATTTGCAACTAGAAGCAACATGTCCCTGCTTACCACACCTATCTCATCTTCTAGTTTTCTCCGAACATGGTCCACTGTGATGAGCTCTACAAACTGAACACCACTGACTAGCTTTTCCATGATCCTTTCCCTCATAAGTCGAACCATTCTTAAACTTCTTTTCCGAATCTAACGACTCATCTAACCTTCTCTTAAATCCAACCTTCTTGTCATTCACAGTTTTCACATTTGTCTTCTCGGACTTATAATCATCATCCAACTTCTTTGATTCCTTGATAGCACCCACAAGAGTAGTATGTTGTCTACAAATACCCCGATAACTAGCCGGAATACCATCCACATATGCAGCAACCAAAACATCAACCATCCAACATTCTATCAACCTCTTACCCCAATCTTGAACTTCCTTGTCCTTCCTTTTAAACTCAAAGTTTATTTCGTCAACTTTTACAAACACTTTCTCAACTTGAACCACTACAACTTGCATCACATACATGACATTTCATACCTCTTGTCCTTTATGGTCCTTGTCTCTAACCGGTGGGTTGGAGTCAATTCAGCGAATTCCATCTCACATGACACTTCAGCTTCAAGCCCAACTCTTATCATATATAACATACTAAGGCGTAATGGAAAAATTCATTGACCACACATCGCGCATAAATCACTTGTACATATTTGTCAAATTCTGACCGGGGAATTCACACATTACCTTAGGAGATCGTCTATCGTAGCAACAAGTACATTTATCGACGGAGGAAGCGAGAAAAGTGAAGGAATAAGGCAAACCGACATAATCTTACATAACAACAGCAAAAACATATTAAGCCTTAATCCTACTCTCACACTCATCCCAGCCCGTCCTAAAGGCATTTCATCATAAAGGCTAAGCATACCTACTTAAGCCTAACTTGTCCTCTATCGGTTTAAGTCCAATTCCTATGGCATACCTATAGTCATTGGTTCACTTAAATCATTGCTCTGATACCAACTTGTAACACCCGTCATTTTAAAACCTGGATTTTCAAAAACTTTGCCAAACGACGTTTAGACGTAGCGGAAAAGGATTAAAAACTGTTTCATCCGTAACGGATGGTATCTTTCATAAATGGTGTTACTAAAGTGCATCATCAAAATAATAAAATGAAATCCAAGTCTTGGCACCAACATAAGTGCCCACATTATTACAAGGTCTTAAATCATAATTATAATAGCCAAAAGATAAGGCTAAAGGAAGTCTAAGCATTCAACAATCTATGCTAGTCTTCTTTATTACTTCTACCCATCTCACCGAGCTAATCCTTTCCTAGCTCAAACCTGCTTATCCTGAAGGACACAACATTTTCATAAAAGCAAGTGTTAGCTAATAAATTAGCCAAGTAAGATACACACATTTAATAAAACGTTCTTCATTTTACTTTCATAAAACTTCTTCATAATATACTTATCAAAACATGACCACATTACATATCAACCACAAAAATCGTAAGATAATCCCACCTTTACTTATTTCCACATTCCAACACATTTCAAATCATATCATCATATACATACAACTCAATCATCATGTCACGTCTTACATATCTCACATAAACATATCACACATATACGTATAGCACATGTAGAGTAATTACTTCTAATTGTGCCTATCAACGATTATATCATACATATCAACATATCTTACTTAAATCTCACGTCACATTGTAATTCAACGTCTTAAATTACATGTACAACTTTCTCACATATTCTTATAGTTATCTTAATCAACTTATTCCCACATCTTACATCTTTAATCAATTTACATATTCCCACATAACCTCCCGCATAACCCGGAAAACCCAACACATATAATATAATCCGATTAAGAGGTTAATTATAGAAAACTACATTTTGTTGTGCCTCCAGCGTGAGAAAAGTCATGTATCTTACCTTAATGGAGTACTCAACAATCACATTCGAGTTTATCGTGCTTGCCAAGTGTTCCCGACAACCTAAGGTACAAGAACGATTGAAGTAAATCAACTAGAGACTTAAAAGTACCCTAAACCTTTCTGATGTTTGATCTCGTCGAGGGGAAATTGTGACCTCGTCGAGATTGAACTCCAGACCCATACTATCCATACTGATCTCGCCGAGGGGGAAAAGTGCCCTCGCCGAGACTGATGACCAGATCAACAATTTCCATCTTTAACCTAATTCGACTCCCATTCGACTTTAACACAACTCCAGGCCTTATGAACATCAAATACACTTAAATTAAGACCAAAATCACTTATTGAAAACACCAATTGATCCTCGAATCATTTGCATACACGAATCCCTCTTTTGATCATCAAAACGACTCAAAACCGCATCGTTTTATACAAAAACATAATTGAACCCATATGGATATAATTAAACACTTGGGTTTCCTTTATTTACATATAAATAACATACTTCATCTTTAAAGTTAGCAACTTGATTTAGTTAACCACTCAATTAGCAATTTAATCATGAAAACATCATTTTTAACCGAAAACGTCAAAATCGGGCAACCCCAACCCTTATGGTCGACCCTACAGAGCCAAAACCAAATTGAAAACTTAATTAACATTCAATGAATGATAATATACCTGTAGGAATGATTAACGGATCGACAAACATGCGAAATCCCTTCCGAAACCCCCAAAATCGACTAGAAATTGAAGAGGGACCTAGGGTTTTGTGTGTGTAACTTTTGTAAAGGTTTGGATCTGATTTTAGGGCAACATGGTCGTGATATAAGCCCCTGATTTCCTGGAACAAGTTTCAAGACTTAACATCTAGGCCCTTGTACTTTTCTTATAACACGTTTCGTAACCTAATTGCTCGTTTAACGCATACGGGAACACTTAACGACCCTTACTCCTATCGGAAACACTTTGTAACTTTATTGATCATCTTTTATTATTCTTTTCATCACTTAAATCATATTGCACATTAACACATTAATCTTACATTTCATATATTAAATACTTAAGCATTTAATCACATAATTCATTTAAGGCACATAACTTGACATAACCTAACGTTGACTAACGAACAAGTCAAACGTCAAACATAAAAGGTTTGGGATGTTACAACCCACCAGTCAAAACCCCAGTTCAGTCAACAGTTAAAGCCCAAGTCAAGGCAACAGTTCATCCACCAGTGAAAGCCCAGTTGAGTTAAGGCCCTGGTTCACACACCGTATATGTAAAGCCCCAGTTCACCCACCAGTTAACAACCCATTTCTTACCACTGAAGCACAAATAGAGTCATCCAAATCTGAAATACATGATCCATACATGCTGAACCTAAATTAACGATCATGATTTAACCAAGGTAGTAACTTTATCTCTCCATTCAACATGTGGTAAAGCAATGCAAAAATTAACCAAGATAGTAACTTTACCTGTCCATACATGCTGAACCTAAATTAACGATCATGATTTAACCAAGGTAGTAACTTTATCTCTCCATTCAACATGTGGTAAAGCAATGCAAAAATTAACCAAGATAGTAACTTTACCTGTCCATTCAATGCAAAAATTAACCAAGATAGTAACGTTATTACACAATTTCATCTTCCAAATCACTTTCAAATTCCACAAAAAAATCACTAAATAACAAAAACAAACTGAATGATTTACAACGGGTCAATTGAGTACCGGATTTTGGGCACCATTAATTTAACTTCTACTTTTTTGCAGCTATCACTAACATGTTACCACAAACATAAGCTAAAACAAACAAACCTAATGCACCCCTGTACGAAGTATCAACAAAAAGGCCAGCCATATGTGCAGAAGTTTCCGTCAGAAAAGAAAGACATGAGATTACCAGAGTGAGTTCATGAATGCTAAAGTTATTCGATCATCATCCAAAAGTAGAGGGGTCAATTAACTCATCATCCAGAGTGAGTTCTTGCCATGTGTTTTAAGGATTCATAAGTCACTTTTATGGGATTCAGAGCTACCACACAAAAATATATGATTATATAAAACTTAAAAGTAAACTGTAATTTACATAGATGATAAAAGAGAAATTACATGATTAAAAGTAACATAAAAATAAATTTCATTCAATTGAACCCTTTTTTTAAGGTGATTCGAGTCTTCAATTGAACCCTTCATAAGGATATAAACAAAAATCCTGGATAATAAAAAGAAAATTACCGAGCTTGAGCGTGAATTGTTACTGACATCAGAGAGAGTTGAGGAAATGAATTGTTGCTCCTTTTTACTGATTGAATAAAACCCACATTGATAACTACTTTTTCATCCATCTTCAGCCTGATCCAAAATCTTAATATGACAAACCTTCTTCCAAAAAATGATTTCATGAGTATATCAATCTCTGTAAAACCCTAACATGATAAACATAAGATAACTCAGACTTGTGGGTCATGTAAGATACTAACCCATTATAAAACAACCTCAATATATAAAACCCAATAAAAGAGAACTCAATAAAATTAAACCTTATAAAATACTCCAAATATTGTGAGCAGATGATAAATTCTCAGAAATAAAGAAATCATAATGCAATTGGATACATGAATAAAAACTTTGATTATTAAGAAAAAGATCTCGAGAGGAAGCGAGTACCAGAACTTTAAACTACAAAGCACATCCGCTCCTTTATATTATCTGTTATCTTCAAACTTCAAAGTAAAATTCACCATCGTAATCAAGATCTAGTTCCTGAAACAAAATAATAGTAAAAGTGCATGCAGGAAGTTTAGAAAAAGAAAGATAAAGATATCTAGTTTACATTTTTGAATTGTGAGTTTGATCTTGAAAAACATAAGAAAAGTGTATACAGGAAGAGTCACCTTCTCTCTCTTCTGCAAACACTGTCAGAACATATATATTATATATATATTTAACATATCCAAATTTTTTAATATCCCGCCCATTTTCATTTTCAATACCATCTTCAATTTCAAAAATTAATCCCCCTTATCCCGCCCATTTTTCAACACACACTCCTACACTTCAAAACACACACCAAAATCATCATCACCTATGTCATACTTCCAATGTGGAGGCTCCTCCTCACAAAAGTGACATACCCTTTGTAGTCTCCTTTAGTTTGAAAAGGGGGATATGCATGTATCAATATGTTGAAGTAGAAGCACACAATCTAGTCTCGATCCCTTTTTTTTTATTATTAATTTTTTATTTATATTAATTACATCTCAGTCCCTGAAGTTTGTAGTATATAAAGTTTTGTAACTATATTTGTATTTATATTAATTACATTTTAGCCCCTATACTTTTATTTTGTTTATTATTAATTATATTTATATATGTATGTATATGTTTTATTTTTATATAGTTTTAGATTTGATGTATTAAAGATAAATGAAAAAGAAATGATGAGGTAGAGATTGGGGGAAGTTTGAGGAAAGTGGCGCCAGTGATTTGGGGAAGATTGGGGTGGAAGGTTTTTATTGGTGGTAAAGTTTGAGGGGGGTGACCACTTCCTCCCCCTAAAAGTATTAGCAGATAGCAATCTTTGTTGTTCGTAACATCCAAGACAAAACCCGTGGAAAATTTTGATCCAGGATTCTGGTTACCACAACCAATCAAATTAATTTATTCATTTCTTTAATTTGTAAATTATATGTTGTTCTTCTAATTGACTAACTTGCGTTGCTGTTACAGTGTTACTTCAACTGCTATCCTAAGCTCTTGATCTTTTCTCTTATCTCCCGACTAAATAAATGTCTATTTTCAAAATTTTCAATTCATCATTGTCCATAAAAGGAATTATCATTTTCAAGGATAATTTATTTTTTTTGGTCACGTTTAAAGTTAAGAAAAGAAATATTATTACAATCTTTTCTTAAACGTTATGTTATTCGAGAAAGAAACTAACTATACTCTTTCTAAATTAATAAGAAAAAAAAAAAATCTTGGTGTTATTTAAAAGTGGTCATTTAAGCAACGGCCACAATTTCCATCCAAGTTATCTAAAAATAGTAATAATGGACCGGACCACTTATTTGGCAAAAAGATAATCTGCTATCTGCATCAAAAGGCAAGCAAGATTGGACCAATTTTGGCCACAAAAATATCAGAAATTAGCGACATAAAAATTGTAACACTGAAATTGCTAATTATAGCATATTGATTACTCTAATACTGTACACGACTTTTTAGTTTTTACCATACATAAAAGTATAAGTATATGTCTGTACAACAGGTATTTTCATGCATAGTAATAAAAATTGCTTAGGATCCACCCTGCTAAAAAAGGCATAAGCTGGATTTATGGCGGTGGTTGCGCTATCAAGATATTGAAGATCTAATATATATGCATACCAACAAACATAATCAGATAATAAACAAGTGCTGGATAATGACAAGTCAGTAAGTAATTCACACACCTGATAATTTCTGATAACACAATGAGTGGTGTCACGGTGCACACATGTGATACTTATATGTGTGTATATACATACGAGGAAAATAAGGAATATTAGACATACAAAATGTTTATAGTTGTGAAAATGTAAAATAGGTACATGGATGAAGTTTATTTCTTTCTTCGGGTTATTTGAATGATGTCAAGCCATTTTTTTAGTAACGTTTTTTTATTAACATCAAAGTAATCCTCATTGTGGACCAACAAAATAAAAGTTGTCGAAACTCATTCAGTTATCGGCTTGCTTGGATTTTCATTTTCTATAATATCCTTTCGTAAAAAAACACTTTTTTAATTGGGACCAATCTCACTTGGCCCAAGATTCATGTGCGTTATGATTCATAGATTCATAGTTTCATAAGTGAAAGTGAAAGTCAAAGATATGATGTGTATGAACCCCGGTTTTCCTAAATCCTAAATGAACAAAAGGTATGGACCGACGTATGGTTCTCAAAACCCTAATCCTAAGCCCACTTAATCCAGTAAGCCCAGTGAGTCTCTTTACTTTAAGACTAGTCTAGATGAAATCCAAAGCCCGATTAAACTCCAAAAAAGGCAAAAAGCATAGGTACGTGTTTCAATTGTTTGTTTAGAGATAGAATAAATCATTTGATGTAATTTAGTTTGATAGATTGAAAAAGTAATTTGAGTTATCTGAATAAAAGGAAAAATATTGAAAAGGATAACCTTAACAGCCTAACTACACGAATGTTGTAAATCGAACCTAAGATTTAAGTTCAATTTTAGTTTTAAAAAGTGATTAAAGAGTTCAAGAAAATCACATAATTATAAGACATAAAACTTAATTAAGCGACCATGTATTCAATTTATGGTTCAAATTTGAATTTATGCTATCTTTTTTTCCGCACCATTGTTAAAATTTTATGTTCCATTTGTTTTATGTAGCATGATATTTAGAACTCATTTTTAGTGCTATTCACATATTTGGTGTTTTCTGAGTTCAATAATGTTTAAACCCATATCAAATCGGGCTCCAGGGTGTTCGGTTTAGTGGCCCAAACTGTGTGTTTGTTATTGGAGTTTAATTTATATGATACATTTTTGCATTTAAGTTATGGGCCCGAATGGGACCAAATGTTAGAGGTAAAGACCG
>CM067168.1:11695745-11705745 GCA_034093135.1 Erigeron breviscapus | reverse complement strand
ATAGTTAAAATTTCACCGGACATGTTATCTAATTGTCTTTATGTTCCTTCTTTGTCACACAAACTTTTATCAATAAGTCATGTGACAAAGGAACTCAATTGCTCAGTACTCATGCATCCAACTTTTTGTCTCTTACAGGATATCAGGACGGGACGGATCATTGGGCGTGGCACTGAGAAAGGAGGACTGTATTATGTTGATGAAGTTACTGAAAGTGGGAATGTCATGCTTGCTCATGGAACTAGTGAAAGAGAAGCATGGTTATGGCATAGAAGATTGGGGCATCCGTCAGTTAGTTATTTGCATCTTTTATTTCCAAAACTTTTTCCGTTGAATAAAAAGATTGATTGTGAAACTTGCATTCTTGCAAAAAGTCATAGGCAATCTTTTAAACCTCGGAATAGTAGAGTTGAATCTCCTTTTTCATTGGTCCATTCAGATGTGTGGGGTCCTGCACCGGTTGTTGGAGGTCAGAATTTCAAATATTTTGTGATTTTTGTTGATGATTGCACCCGAATGACATGGATTTATTTTTTGAAAAATAAGGATGAAGTTTATGATAGATTCACTGCTTTCTATAACATGGTCCAAACTCAATTTCAAAAATCTATCAAAATCATGAGAACAGATAATGGTGGAGAATATGTGAATTCACAAATGAACCTGTTTTTTCAATCCAAAGGAATAATCCATCAAACCACTTGTCCTCACACCCCAGAACAAAATGGTGTTGCTGAAAGAAAAAATAGGCTTCTTTTAGAGATGACTAGAGCACTTATTATTGAGTCATTAGTTCCAAAAAGTTTTTGGCCCGAAGCTTTAGCTACTGCTACCTACCTAATCAATCGTCTTCCTACAAAAATTCTCGATATGAAAACCCCTTTGAAAGTTCTTTCTGAGTTTCATAAGCTTCCATCAGTTCTTACTTTGCAGCCTAAAGTGTTTGGATGTACAATTTTTGTTCATATTCCAAAATCATATCGTAATAAACTCGAACCGTGTGCTGTAAAATGTGTCTTCGTGGGATATGGGGTTACTCAAAAGGGGTATAGATGTTACAATCCTAAAACTCATCGTATGTTTACTACGATG
This sequence comes from Erigeron breviscapus, assembly GCA_034093135.1. Taxonomy (NCBI): domain Eukaryota; kingdom Viridiplantae; phylum Streptophyta; class Magnoliopsida; order Asterales; family Asteraceae; genus Erigeron; species Erigeron breviscapus. The sequence goes on along the minus strand of CM067168.1, from coordinate 11,704,653 downwards.
AATTGTGATTTTTTGGAAACCAAGTATTTCTACTCTTAGGAACTCAGTGGTCAGGGGGAGGAACAAAGTGACACACTGAGTTGGCTTCAATATTCATCAGAAGTTCAGACCACTACATCATCAGAGGTTCAGACTCCAGATAAAGATTTACAGTCCTCATCTCAAAGTGACAACCTATATCCAGACCTGATATCCGAGGTAAATAGTTTTGAACCAAGCCATACTTTGAATGATATGGATATTCCAGCTAATGAAATGCAGGAAAATGTTAATGGAGAGTCAGAAAATATAGAAGAAGTAACTCCTCCAGAAAATGTTCCAGAAAATGCTCCAGAAAGTGCTCCAGAAAGATATGTTCTCCCACCAAGGTCTACCAGAGGAATTCCTGCAAAGCGATATTCTCCAGAAAAGAGTTCTCGGTCTACTAAGTATCCGGTAGACAACTTTGCTAATATTGCAGAAGGTTTTTTCTCCAAAGAAGCAAAAGCATTTGCAGCAAAACTATATTCAGAAGAGCTCCCGTCAGATGTAGAGCATGCCTTGAAGTTAAAAAATTGGAAGGATGCTATGGATAGTGAAATGGAGGCTCTTATGAAGAATGATACATGGGAGAAGTGTATTCTTCCAAAAGGAAAGGATCCAGTAGGGTGCAGGTGGATATATACCATCAAATATAAACCAAATGGAGACATAGAAAGGTACAAAGCAAGACTTGTTGCCAAAGGGTATACTCAAACCTATGGCATTGACTATTCAGAAACCTTCTCTCCAGTTGCAAAGCTAGATACAATAAGAGTTCTTTTCTCAATAGCAGCAAATCTGGGTTGGCCCCTTCATCAATTTGATGTGAAGAATGCCTTCTTGCACGGATAATTACAAGAAGAAGTGTATATGGAAGCTCCTCCAGGATTTTCTCACAGCTTTAAGAATGGGGAAGTTTGTAAATTGAAAAAGGCCTTGTATGGGCTTAAACAATCACCCAGAGCTTGGTTTGGAAGGTTTACTCTTGCTATGAAGATATATGGATATCAACAAAGCAACTCAGATCACACATTGTTTCTTCGCCACAGAGGAAATCTTGTGACATGTCTAATAATTTATGTTGATGACATGATTATAACAGGGAATGATGAAAAGGAGATTAATAAACTAAAAACAGCTCTGTTTGCAGAGTTTGAAATGAAAGATTTGGGAGATCTGAAGTATTTCCTTGGAATAGAAGTTTCAAAATCTGAACAAGGAATTTTTATTTGTCAGAAGAAATATATACTAGATCTTCTGGCAGAAACAGGAATGGTCGATTGTAAGCCAGCAGATACACCCATGGTCATCAATCAGAAGTTGTTTGTGAAGACAGATGCTAAAGCTACTGATAAAGGAAGATATCAAAGGTTGGTAGGAAAACTTATCTATTTGGCTCACACTCGTCCAGACATAGCATATGCTGTTGGAGTAGTCAGTCAATTTATGCATCAACCTCAGGAAGATCATATGGATGCAGTTCTGCGAATTATTAGGTATCTCAAAGGAACTTCAGGTCATGGGGTGTTATTTAAGATAATGGTCACCTCAAAATTCAGTTATATACAGATGCAGATTGGGCAGGAGATAAAGGTAATCGAAGATCTACTTCAGGATATTTTTCGTTGGTAGGTGGTAATTTGGTTACATGGAAAAGTAAAAAACAGAAAGTTGTCTCCTTGTCAAGTGCTGAAGCTGAGTTTAGAGGTATAGCTAAAGGACTAGCAGAAGCTTTGTGGTTAAAGAAGCTGGTGTCTGAAATAGGTTTTGCCCCCAAAGAAAGTATTCGAATCATGAGTGATAATGAAGCTACTATCCAAATCTCAGAGAATCCAGTTCAACATGATAGAACCAAACATGTGGAGGTTGATCGTCACTTCATAAAAGAAAAGTTGGAAAGTGGAATTATCAAGTTACCATTCGTAAAGTCTGAAGACCAACTGGCTGATATTCTAACTAAAGCAGTGGGAACATCTATGTTTCATAAGTGTCTAAGCAAGTTGAATTTCGGTAATCCCGATATTCAACTTGAGGGGGAGTGTTAGAATATGTATCGGTCCAACAAGGGCCCAAGCCCAATAGTCATGTGTAACCTAATTAGGGTTTATTTCTAGTATAAATAGAGGCATAAGTTGTAATCAAAAATTATCAAAATATCAATACAAAAATCATCTCTTCAATTTCTGTTTATTAACATACGTTGTCAAGAAAAAATATTTAACTTATCAAAATATTCAAATTAATAAGAACATAAATAGCTAGCAACGCGAAAGATTAAACTAATTATTCTTCCCAAATGATCTTACAACAACAATGATGCATAACAAATCTTGAAACAAATAAACTTGAACTAGAAAACCAAACATACAACATTACTACCATATAGTAGGTTAATTATATCAACCATACGATCATTCCTTATTAGAAATCAAAACTTACGTACAACATGCATATATGCCCTTGGATCTCACTACCCTTGAACCGGGCCAGGAGCCGAGCCACCACTTCCTGGATTTGGGACCTCAAAACCAGGGTTTGGAACAAATGTGTCATCACCACCGGGAATGTAGCTTCTACCACCACTAGCCCCACCATACCTTGGCAAATTACCAATGGCACCCGCGATTCCACCATCATGCCTGCCAGTAATAGGACTAAACGTAAACGGATGTAACTTGTCTTTGCAATTTGGTTTAATACCTCTTCCAACACCCGGAATTAGGTACCCACGATCATGGTAGAAGAGCGAGTCAGGTTTTTTGATGTCGTCGTGCTTGTTCACGTCGTTTGCGTTTGGGATGTCACGTCCGGCTATAGCCATAGTGATGAAAATGTGGAAGATGAGAATGAGAGCCATGACTGAGTAGTGACTAGTATTAGCCATTTAATTTTTTTTGGAGATGATTTGTGGCTTAGAGTTGTGGAGATGATGGAAATTGGCAAAGACAAAGAGGGATTTTTATAGGGAGCTCGATCGGTTGCATATTAAGCATGCCAACCCCACTCCATGCATACACGTACACATAAAACCATAGAGTGTAAGTTTGGTAATATTATAGATCACCAACAGTTTGGGCGGCCAATAAAGTTTTTCATTTACCATATGGGGTATATATATATGCATGGTGAAGATTTTTGCTAGCAAACTTATTATTATTCATATATATAAGAAACAAAAAGAAATAATAACATGCATTGAGAAGTACTACTATATTATTTACGGATATTAATTAAGTTTCTAGTTTGCTTTTTTTTGAAGTACAGTACTACTTTGAGATATATGCAAATGCAATGGGGTAGTAAATAATATCCTGCTCTACCAGGAATATTTTGTGTCAAAAAGCTGGTGTCATTTATCTCTACATAATCATGGGGTAGTAAATATCGTAGTATGAAACAAGCCCAACTTTGTTCCCATGAGAAGTTCAGTTAATTAATTAGAGATGTGAGTTTAAGATCCCTTTTAGTATGGCTGATGAATTACTAAAACTATATTTACACTACAAGAAAAATAGCTAACGTGACAAAAACTTTTAGAGAGGACAAAGTGTCCTCGCTAAAACTCACTAAAAGACAAAAAAAATTGGGAGAGTTGATTTTTTTGTTTGACCAACTCTTTTGGGAGGACGGTCCTCGCTAAAAACTCAGAATATTTTTGTTTATGATTTTTTTAAATTATAGTCAAAGTCAACTAATAATAATAGCATAGATTTGTTGACTAAACCGTTTTGCGAGGACAGTCCTCGCAGTAAGTTTTATTTTATTTTTATTTAATTACTAATGTATTTATGTATATATCTATAAATATATATATCTAAATATGAGATAATATATACGTACGTATTAAAATTTTCATTGCCAACTAAATTATTAAAAAAATTTGATTAAACTTTTTGCGAGGACTGTCCTCGCTAAAACTTTTTAAAATTAAAAAAAAAACAAAATTCTTTTTATATTCTTTTAAAATTTCAATTCCCTCCGTACTTAAAAAATTACCGGGTAACCTTTTGCGAGGAGTCCTCGCTATATATTGATTTTTATTATTTTCTTCTTTCTTAGTTTTCTAACTAGATTATTACTCGCGTAATACGCGAGAAACATATATAATTAATGACATGTTAAATTTTTATAATATTATAAGTTGACAAATATTTAACCAGGTAAGAATTAAACCACTAAAAAACATGAAGATACATTAGTGTTCGTTTAGATTTCGGTTAACAGTGACCAGACAGTTGAAAAATGATACATCATCTATTAGAGGTCTCGCTACGTAAAGTTTTTGTTTCTTTGGATGTCTTTCATTCATCCATATGTCTGCATTTTCATTGTACTTGTGCTTTAACGTTCTGCTCGAATAATTTAGTTATACACTAAAATTACTAAGCAATTTAATTATCAATATATATATCGCATGTTGTGTTAATCTAACTTAAAATTATGCATAATATCATTGCAATTTTCATACAATTATTTTAATTGTGATAGTTTACTATAGACTCCATATTTGTTTTTTAGTTCTTTATTAAGAAGACCGGTTTGACATCCGGTCTGGTTTTCAAAACATTGATTTAATGAAAACGTTATATGATAAAAATCCTATACAAAATCCTTATAACCAAATTTTATTCGTTATATGATAAAAATCCTATACAAAAATATAATTTAATAAAAACATATTACATTAAAAGAAAATTTTATTGTAAAAAAATTAAAAATTAATTTTAAAGATAAAAAATGATGTAAAATATAAAATATTAGTTTCCATAATTATATCATTAAAAACATTAATTATTAATGTTTACAAACTTAAATAAGGAATAATAATAATTTAAATTTATTAAAATAAAGTTAAATCTTAAAAAGTTAAATAAGGTATATGACATCATCATTTGATCTAATGGCTCTAATTAAAAGTTAAACTTCATCTAAGGTCCATACTTCTCCAATTATGAATTAAGGTTTCTCTTTTATATATATTTAGAGATACAAATAATGTATTTATACTTATTCTAATTCCCTTATCAAAACAACTAATGTATTTATACCTATTCTAATTTTCTTATCAAAACAAAGTAATATATTTATACGTATAAAGTATAGGTTATTTATAAAAAAAATTCTTTTTAACAAGATGAAAATATATTTCTTTAGTGTATGTCTGTGTATATATGTGACACTAGTGGAAAACTCACACGTTGGGTTGCAACAGATTACAACATGCGTGTAACATCCCTAATTCTTTTATCCATCTCGTTGACCCTTACTGTTACTCAAGCCTTACCTAAATAGATTATAAGTTTTCAAAACTGTGTTTTAAAAATGTAAGTTCCAAACTTAACGGTACTTCCGAAAACACCTCTATGTTAATATAAATCAAACAATTCCACCACGCACTGCTATCTCTGGCTGGAAAAACCCACCTCACCCCCTCCCTTCGATCTCTTGCCGGGAAATTACCCCGCCGGACAGCCCTTCAATCCGCTGCCGACTTTGATTTCTGACCGACCACCCCTTTTCAATCTCTGTTCTTGTAAGTTTTTAGATATATAATTTAGTTAATCATTACTAGTTTTTCATATATGTAGTCTATTATTTTAATTAATATAAATAGCATTGTTACTTTGTTAGTTTATTGTAAGATTTCGTTTATATATGTTAATGTTTGATAATTTGTTTTACAGAATTGATTTATTTGATGTTATCTATGAGGCTAAAAGCATACTTACTCTTTTTTGTTGGCAAAGTTTAACAGATGTGAGCATCTATAATCTTTTTTGTTGGTTATTTTTATTAACATTTTGTTGTCTACAACCATGATTCAATAAGTTGAAGAGATGTAACATGTTTACAAACATGATTCTTACAGGTTCACATTAGGATTCAAGAGGAGCTGATTTTCACAAGCTAATTGGACGGGTTCTGTGGTTGCTTTAAAAGTCATCTTTAGAGAGTTTTTAAGTTGTGCTTTATTGTGTATTTACTATTTCGTAATTGCTTCTAGTTTTTATTTGTAACCCGAATACGTGGTTTGAGTTGTCGTCGGCACATTTTGTTCTATTAATCTTTGTATATACTCGTATATGTTTGATATTATCAATGATATTGTAGTTGTTTGATGATATTGTCTTCCTGTTTGTTGTTGTTTGTTGTTTGATAAGGTGGTGGAATTCTAGAGAGGTCAGGAAAAAAAAATACATTTGGAGCATGATTTTAGAGCAAAATTATAAAAAATTGCAATTAACTTATTGCAAGGACTGTCCTCACTAAAAGTCATGTATTTACTGTAACAAAATACCTTTATAAATAAATTAATACATTAGCGTATATATATTTATACACTTATAACAATATTTATATTAAAAGAATTATTTTAAATAAAAATATTTTTGTGATGACTGTCCTCCCCAAAGGTTAATTTTCATTTCTTTTTCCTTTTTTTATTTTTTGATATATGTTCTCGCAACAAGTCCAAAAAGTCATCGCTAAATACTTCTTGCGAGAAGGCTTTTATGACAAAAATACTGCGAGGACATGTCCTCGCTAAATCCTATTGCGAGGACATTTGGGACTTTTACTGATGACATCCGTCCTCACTAAAAATGATTTTTGTTGTAGTGTTAATAATTAAAGACAATACAACACTTTCACCTTAAGTTTTCCCAAAGATATATAAAATCACTTACACTAATAAAAATAGAATGACCGAAACAAAATAAGTGAATAAGTATAAGCGCTATAACTCTTGGTTCACACCACAGACCGCCTTAGGATCAATCTGCTCGTAAAGCGGATGTAATCATTATCCAAACTCAGCTCGTAATATTAATTTGGGATTGTCTTTTAGTGTTTACGAGAACGGTACCCACGCGTTACGGGTGATGGAGGTGGCGGCGGTGGCGGTGATGTAATCGGCGGCGGAGATTGGTGGTGGTGGTGGTGGCGCCGGTGAGTAGTGGAAGTTATTGATGTAATGTGACTATGATGTATGGTACATCATGCATTAGAATGTGTACATTGTTGAAACTTAAAATCAATATTGAAATTTTAAGTTCAATGTTAAAAATCAAAAGTGAATTTGCTTTATAATATAGTATAGATATAGATTATGTAATTTTAAACACAATAAAGCATTTTTTTTCCAAGTATTATTAATATTCCGCTTTTGTGAAAACAATTTTGAAAAAAATCTAGCCATTGTATCCAGATCCAAGTTATAAAGCATATTCAAAGGAGTGAAGTTCTTTGCATCTATATATAATGATTAATAGATGAATTTGGTATATGATAGAGCCTGAGACTAAGAGATCTATCTTGAGTTAAATCCTGGTGTGAACAAAATAATGCTCACAAAAATGGAGATATGAGTTTTCCCAGCATTGGTTTCATTTGAAATTGAGTTGGGTATATGAAGAGTCACTAAGCCTAATTTTACCGTTATTAAAAAAAGAAAAGAAAAACATGAATGTATTTAGTCACATGTGATCATCCTTTAAAGCATTTATCTTTTATATTTATTTTGAAACCCTACACTTTTAAAATGCACCACTTTCCAACGATTATGCAAGTTGAATACTAAAAAATAAATACCATAAAATTTTAATAACCCATGATATGAAATAACAAAATTTAGCTTACCAAAATATGATGCCACGGGAATACGGGATCCTATAATGACAAAATTTGGATTGTTGAACAATATGCATGGAACTTAGGTTATAAATAATCATCACATCATTATCACGACATTACAAACTAAATTATGGCATGTCACGTCATATGATTTATGTTGTCATTTTTAGTGTTACGGTTACACAAATGAATCAAAATGGACTAAATATATGTCATTATCAAGATATGGACTTAATTTGGATTGTTGAACAACATGGAACTTTAGGTTATAAATAATAATCATCACATCATTATCACGATATTACAAACTAAATTATGTCACGTCAAGTCATTTGATTTTTGTTGTCTTTTTCAGTGATATGTTTACTCGATCAATAAAGATGGACTAAATATATAGATTTCAAATGCTCCTTAACATGGACTTAAACGTAAACGTAAATTGGTTAAAAGTGACCATTACAAAAAAAAAAACATTTCACTTTCAAATATCAACAAATTAGTATGTGTATCCATTTTCCTCTAGATCGATCGCAATGATCCACGTAGTAAGAAGTGTAAGTAGTAGTTACATATCAAATCGCACTCAAAAACTACCTCCATTGATTAATGATTAGATGTAATAAAATGCGAACTGAAAAAAATTGGTAGCATTTGAGTTTCACCAACTCAGTGGAGGCTGCATTTACGATATATATGAAACCATATTATGTAAATAAAAATATATGTATATATGCAATGCTTTTGGCACCAACCTTTTAGTATATAGGGTTGGTCATCCTATCTGTCAAGTCCCCAATTCGAGATTACCCACGGTACAAACAATCCTCTCCTCATTAATTTACTTAACGAAAGAAGTAGTAGTATTCTAGTTTTAACTTTGTGTGGTGAAGGAAATGGTCCATGTCTGCAGGTCCCATAATTATTTAATGATATGAAGGTTTATTGTCATATGAAAAGTACAAGTATCTAACTGAGAGGTTGAATAATAGTAGTCATAAAAAGCCCAAGGGCGAATACGTACAGTATAACAGTAAGATTTATTATTATAAATAACAGCTAAGTCGGTCGGGGACAGATATCTATATATCGGCCAACAAAGTACCGTGAATTTTGTTCTCAACACCTACATATGATATGACTCCTTTAGCATGTCTAAAATATGTTCAGAAGCTTTGAGACAAACACTTCCTTACAAGTTTGCCTTTATATTTTCACTTTATCTATACTCCCTAAATAAAATCTACATGCACTGTTA